>JADLZK010002081.1:0-67056 GCA_015847255.1 Hyparrhenia diplandra
TCCGTAGATAGAATCAGATCAATTATTCTGAGTTGAGAAAAAGTAAAGTTTTGCTGGGAACAACCTCCAGCCACACTCAAATCCGACTAAACAAGCAAATAAATATTTTTGGCTAAACATAACCAGCGTGTCTCTGTGACGACCAACCATTGGACCCGAAGAATGCTAAGCGCGACACTTCAAGATGGCGTCTTTGCGGCGATTAGTTGATCATGTAGATCTTCATTCGGCCGCAAGCGTGCCTTGGCGACGTAGCCAATGAGTTCCTCGGAATAGTACACGCAAAAGAGATTTTGGTTTGCATTTGTCAAAAAGAACTTCATTCCTTGTTAGCCAGATTGTCCATATAAGAGCGTGATCTTTGTTGTTAATAACAATGAATTATACTTTTTGCTTCCCAATTTAGACCAATTATAGAATAAATTATGTGTACTTGAAGGCGGGGGTTAGACCAAAAAAGTATATGAATAAGCGCCACAAAAATTTAGCATAGAAACAATCAAAAAGAGGTGTTGAATTGTTTTACGGGAGATAACGAAACGAGCACTGTTTATCCCCATTCCAATTTTTTTTTCTTGCCAAATTATCTTTGGTTAGAACAACACCTTTTTAAGATACCACATAAAACTTTTATTTTCATTGGTAATTTTGTCTTCCAAATATCTTGTGACACTCTCACCCCATTGTTAATTAAAGCAGCATACATAATTTGGACCGTGAACGTTCTGATGCCTTCAAATCCCAAACAAAATATCTCTATCCCGGCTTAAGTTAACATGTTGTAAGGATGAAACAATACGGAGCCAATTTGATAAGTTTGCTCCCACTAGATTTCTCTGAAGGAAATATTTAGTTAGGGAGAACTTAGAATATTAGCTATATCATTATCTTGCTTCCTTCTTACAATATTAAACAAGCCGGGAACTTATCTTTGAGGGGTTTATTCCCTAACCAAGTATCAATCGAACCGAGTTTGTGTCCCATCATTGACCATAAAATGTCTAGCTTAAAAAAGAATCTTTAACATTCATCAAACTTCTCCAAAAATGAGAATCTGTTGGTTTCTTCTCACAAGCGCCTAAAGTCTTGTTTTTAATATACTTGTTTCTTAGTAGTTCTTGCCAATTTCCTTCTTCATTCAGTAATTTGAATAACCATTTGCTAAGCAAACACCTGTTTTGAATTTCCAAATTATGGATACCTAGCCCACCTTGATCTTTAGGTTGTTGTATAACATCCCATTTGACTAATCTATACTTTCTTTTGTGTTGGTCGATTCGCCAAAAGCGAGACCTAAAGCACTCAATTTTATCTAGTACCCCTTTTGGCACCTCAAAAAAAGACATCATAAACATCGGTAAGTGGAAAGCAACCGAGTTTATAAGGACTAGACGTCCACCTACTGTGAGTAATTTACCTTTCCAACTGCTAAGCCTTTTCTCTATTCTTTCTTCTATAAATTTCCAATCCTTATTAGATAATTTTACGAAGTGCATTGGGAGACCTAGATATCTAAATGGGTACTTACCATGGCACACCCAAACAGTTTGTGAATAAAACTACTCATGATTCTTAGCTTGACCAAAACAAAAAATCTCACTTTTATGAAAGTTAATTTTTAAACCGGATAGTTGTTCAAAAGTACTTAATAATAATTTCATATTAACTGCTTTTTCAGCGTCGTGGCTTAAAAAAAATCACCGTGTCATCGCAGAGATATTGAAGGATGGACAATCCATCTATCTGGGTTTGTTGGGTTTACATTTTGTATATAAAATACGGCAGGTTTCTACATTTTTTTTGAAATGAAAGCAGGTTTCTAGATGCTGTTGAGGAAATGGAATAATCCTTGTACAATACCATTTCACACCGAAATGGATCTACACTGTTCAGATTTTGTTTCTATTAGGAACAACAGACACAAAAATAATCATTCATGCATCAGCACCAGCCCGAGACAGTAGCTATCAAGGAGTTAGGAAATCCTTCTCAGCTACTGTGATAGGACATTAAGAAATGCCAAACCAGCTACGTTGACCGCTAGTGGCAACTAGCATCCACAAGGATTATATATATCGCCAAATGGACAGGCAGATACGTACAAAACTGCCATACTACCTGCTTCTGCTTACCAATTGAATACAGTACGTACTTGTACTATAACTAAAATTATTCACCAATTATATGTACATTAAATTAGGATATTAAGCATGCAGGTAGTGACGTGATAAACAGCATTATCGTGGACGTACGAATTCATCAGCCGCCATAAATTTTGAATGCTATAGCAGGCCTCAATATACAATTTGACCGTGATGCATGCATTGGAATGTCTTCTGATTCCATTCTGTTAGTCGTGTATGTATGTAAACTAGTCATTACGAGGCTTCCATTGACGTGATAAAATGACCTACTGACTACTGTATTGTGAATTTGTAGTCTCTGATGAGATAAGCATGTTGCGTACAATAATAAATTAAGAATACATGTGGTATTTGAGGGCAGTTTGGAACGTTTGACTGGACTTGGTCAGCCAAATAAGCGATGAAGCTTCCATATATAGTACAGTAAGTAATTTATCAGAAAATGACTGGAATTAACGATGCGAACGCCTGCTCTTGGTTTCATCATCTGCGAGACACGATGAGGAGAGCTCTAGCTTTAGAGATGACTTAATAATTTGAATTTGATACCAGAATATATATATATGTACTCTATGTTGTGTCAGGAAAATAAATATATACTAGCATTAATAATTCTGAAGCAGCAGTGTGGAGCATGCACATGAAGAAACAGTGGCGGTCCAAAACAGCAGATCCATTTTGTTGCGTCACTGGTTTCTTTTTGAGGAAAGGAGAGGGAAATTGTTTTGTACTGTAGCTAGCTCCCAGCTGCTGCTGAACCAAACATCCGACCGAGCAACAGTGGCAGCATGAGAGAGACCACTTCTGTTTCTACATGCCATGTGAGCCACATATAGCCATTTTTTTGGACGGATTCAGGCATTCCAAGTGTCCTGATAGTGATTAGATCACACCAGCGCAACACTATCATTGCATAATCACTTGGCCGTACGTACCTAGGAACTTGTGGCCCTGCTCAACTGGTGTGAAGCTCAAGCATATGAGACCCTAAAATTTGGAAATTCAGCAAGGCCAAAGGTTACTATCACATAATTAATGACAAAGACAGTAAGCAAAATAATGAACTTTACGTCACATATATAATTTCTAGAAGACGTGCTAAGGAATTGCAGATCCACTGAAATATTATAACTCGATATTAATTTAGTTCGCTATATACTGCATCGGTACTGGTACTAGGTGAATCTTGCCGACCTGGGCTGCAAGTGTTCATTGGGCTTTATCCTTTCATGGGCTCAGATGGGCTGTTCTACGTCTCTGCCTCGCAATTGATACCGGATCTGAAGGGTATACCTTGTTGGGCTCTGGTTTCACTCCAAGCCCACTTTATTATAACTCCACTTAGTTCGTTATTTTGTTTTATTCTCAAAAAAAAAAAAAAAAAAAGTTCGTTATTTTGTTTAGGTAATTTTGTTGACTTACATGTATAGAGAAAAAAATTGTGAATTGTCTTTTATGGAGTTGTTCTTTTAATTGTACTAGTTGTTTGTATGGACATAAATCATGGGTCCTCGAGTTAATCAAATATGTTTTTAAGTTTATTTTGGAAGATACACTTGAATTGTACTAGTTGTTTTTGTGGACATAAATCATGAATCCTCTCATTTTCCATAAGGAAATTGGAGCAAGTACACATAAATCATGAATTGTATACTAGTTTTTGTGTGGATATAAATCATGAATCCTCTCATTGTCCAACACATACATCCATAAGAAAAAAATTGGAGCAAGTTTCTACCTTCATGCTGCCTTTTTCTAGCCTTTCTTTCCAATTCAACTTGCATTCATGGTATGTGTACTTCTCCTATGTATTATCATAACTAGTTCATCAACCCGTGCTCCCTTGCAGTTAGAATATTATGACACTAACTATATAATATATCTTTTCTCTTCACTAATATTCTAAATAATAGGTACCCTTTATGTATATTCATAGTTTTTTCTTTACTTAGCGTTCTTCATTTGTAAATCAAAGCAATATACATTTACTTGAAAGATTTGGTAAACTACGATGGTTTAGCTGCAATTGCCCTTTGACAACTTGAACCTAAACTTTGATCCCCACCCCCTCCTCCCACCCAAATTTTAAGCATACTAATTGTTTAGATACAATGACTACTATTTGAATTATGATTATAGTGTACCAATTTGAAGGAAAAATGTTTTAGATTTTAGTAACGGTTTATGATATATCTTTTTTTCATTTCTAGGATTAATCTTTTTCTAGCACCATAGGTATTTAATTGAAACATAGATAAATTTAAAGTATATAAACCCTTATTTCATCCCTTTTATGTGATATCATATGAAAATCTGTATTTTAACTTTCAGCTTCTTATTTAGATGGTTTAATATTTTGTACATGTGTCAATTCAAAATTCTAATGCCTTTAAAATACCGTTGATTCAACATTCACATGTTTTATTTTACTAAAAGAATACTTTTAGTTCGTACAATTGAATAAACAGTTGTTTCGGCATGCACTATATGCCACTCAAGATGTTGTTGTTTCATACTATTATTGATATTGATATAATATAATGTCCCAACCTAAATGTTTTAAGTTTTTTCTAGAAAATAAAATTTATTATCATAAGTATTAACACATATTTATTATTAAAATGAAAAATAAACCTAATAGTGAATAAGGATCATATCATTTACATAGCAGCAGAAAAAATTCAATTGTAGTTGTAGGATTCTAGCACGATTGTCGTACCTTTAACGTGTAGTACCGCTTAGCGTCGGTGTTGATGCTGACGTTGTGGACTGGACACCAAACATCAGGCCACTGGTAGTCTTGCGCCTTCAAGTTTCCACGCCACCGGTCTCTTTTCATTGCTTGACGTAGATCCCCTCATCGATCTTATTGGCTCATAGAAATAGATGGCAGTGGCATCGACGAACACCTGCTCAAGCTCGTCCTTTTGCCCCACAGCTAAACACGTAGGGAACTTGGGTTTCTCCCATTGGATCCATGGTAATCCTCGCTTCATTTTTTTCAAGCAAAGACAATCAATTCAAGTATATGCCTCCAAAAACATTAGAAAATAAAACTCCATGCTACATCACAGGCAAGAGTCAAGAGGATTCACTTCATGTGCGAGCCTTCGACCAACAGATGAAATCAAATAAATAAACCAATAAAAGAGAGTGGGTAGTTGTAAATTAAATTTAACCTTACAGAGTCTATGTGGATCCAACACATTTGTTCTGTAAACATGGCCACTTGTTTCAATACCAACTCTACATTTGAGAGGTTCCTCACCCAATTTTTGGGAAATATCAAGCAAAATGCTTAAGGCCATATCACCAGAATTATTTTATAGATTGGAATACGATATGAACTCAAAACGGAAAGGAACTAAATAGGACGCAAGTCAACCTTCAATCGGGGTAGCCCTAGAGCAATTGGCCTCCAGCACTGGCGCCATAGCGTCGTCCCCACATCCGCCCTGCAGAGCCAACAGTTAGTGTTGCCTTGCAGAGACACGTCAGAGATCTTATCGCTGTCCTCACTCGTCGAACGGACAACTTGGCGGCGGCGCCTGCGAGGAAACACGAAGGAACATGCGGCACCCTTTAGATAAATTGTATTTGACGTGACTAATAATACTTTGGTGGTTTAGCTGATAATAAATAATGGACTTTTTTCTTCCTTTTACCGATAAAATAATGATAGAGTGGTAGGTAATCTTTTACAAAATTAAATAGATCAAACTGTTGAAAATGGGAGAGCATATAGATTTGATGGATAGATGTTTCTAATTAACATGAGATTTCTAGCATTTTTTCAGCACGTTACAACTTAAAAATATTCTAAAATATCATTGCCAAAAAATCTGGCCACATGGGATAAAATATTGAACGACTGTTGGTTAATTAATAAAAACATATCCAATATAATAGGTTAGCGGTAGTTAGTTAATATATTAGTAAAATATTAGTCCTCAAGGGTTAGCCTTAATATCATTGCAAAAAAAGTTTGTTGATTATTAATAAAAATCAACTGACATGAGGGTAGTAGGGACGTTGCATCGTGATGTTCATCGTGATGTTCATGCTTGATGCCAATACGGTAAAGCAGCTAGCAGATATACAAACTTCAAAGAGCCCCTGATCCTGTAAAATACTACGGATCAACAACGAAGTTCAGGACACAGCGCTATAGGAAGAAGGTTAATTTTTATTTAAGATTTGAGTGCCATATCAATAAACAAATCAGTTCTGACACATACAAATTCCCAATCGCAGGTGTGTCATGTGAGATTCGGTATAGAAATAAGGTGGAAAAGTTCAAAACGTGAGGATAATATTTTGAGTGAGATAGGAGATCTTCGTACCTGTAAACCATCGGGAGTTGAAGGGACTCCTTGCTTTTTGCCAGGAGGTAGCGGTGCACGTTGTTGCCTTCGCTGTTGCCATCGCTGGAGGGCTCGCCGCCGGCCGTCACGGGGAGAAGCAGGACCGCCGCTGGTCTATGGGGAAGTGGACGGCGGCAAGATCCACAGGCGATGAATTATGTGCTTGTGGATGCGAAAACTCAGATTTTGTGCATGCAAAGATTTTGGCTATTTGTTTTATTATTATCTACTAGGAAATATGCGCGTGCGTTGCAGCGGGTGAAAAAAAATAGTAAATATCTATGAAAGCAACAACAAAAATAATAAATCGAAGTGTACACCAAACTATGTATCATGATTGGACGTTTGCTATTCTAACTTGTAACATTTGATATATAATATATAGTGTAAATAAATAAAAGATATAGAAATAAAATATACATATATGGAATAAAAAAAACCTGGAGCCACCATTTACTTAGGGCTTTTTGATCGATGTAACTATGCCATGAGCACTTAGTGCCATTTGGTACGTTCGATGGAGCAACTTTTTTAGCCTTGACTGATGAAGATAGAACAATTTCTTCTATTTGTTGAAAACACGTTCAATGGTTATATATCTTTTTTTGCACAAATCTTATCTTGATCCATCGCGCACTGCACAAATCTTATCTTGATCCACGCGCACGGCCGTCCAAGTTTCTTTTTTTCCTTTGCGGCCTCGTCTTCCTTGCCTGCTAGGCTGCTACAAGACCCAGTACGCACCTCTCGGGCCCATCCACCAGGAGCCACGACGGAGGCATGGAGGAGATCCGGGCTCTCGGCCGCCCAAAGACTTGAAGGAATCGCCGCCACCGCCACCAGGGCGCAGAGCTCGCCAGGCGCTGTTGAGGATCTGTGGTGTTGTTCCCGCCGCCACGGTAGAGGAGCCGAAGCCGCGCCGCCGCCATCCTAGCGGCGCTTTGTAGCGGCACACTGAGCACGAGCGCCATGTCGACGTTACGCTTTGAGGTCCACCTCGCCATTGCGGCTGCGCGCCGTCTGCTGCTCGGCTAATGCATGCAGCCTTCTGCGGCAGCGCCCGTCATAAAGTGCCCGATCTCACCACGCGCACGGGGGGTCGGAGTCGCCAGCCTGCAGCGTTTGATTCCCAGCATCGATCTGGTTCTTTTTTTTCAGGAGCTCATCGATCTGGTTTTATTTATATAAGAACTAAAGTTTTGATTCGATTCCAATGCAATGAAATACGTGTTGTACTACGGTTTTGTCTCTCCACCAAAACACGTAAAGTTGATGGAATTTTTTCTTCGCGTTGGACCGTTATGCGTGTTGTACCTCGTCAAACATGGACAGGCCCAATCGGGACTGAGTTGGAAAAAGTGGCAGAAAAAAGGCCCGGAAAAAGGAGGTGAAAAGCCCGGTGAAAAAAGAGGTGGGGACTGAAATTTTCTCTCTTTATTAGTAGGTATAGATAATGGCAATGGTGGGTAATTTCTTCAAAAGTTAAATTAAATTAGATCTAACGGTTATAGATTGCTCTAATAAATGGTTTGATGGTCGTATGTCTCGATTAACGTGAGAATTTCTAGCATTTTTCTTTTTTTTCCTAGCGTATCTAGCGGGATTAACGTGGAGCCTTCGTTGGAGCCTCAATTAGTAATAGTATCAACCCATGCTCTCAAGACGGGCTAGAATTTTATAAGAGATATAATAATTAGTTTATTGTTAATGGTTATGGATGCTTAAAAAGTACTTGATTAAATTATATTTTTTGTTAAGCACACCAGATGCCTCCTAACGTCTCTTGACGCCTCTGAAATATAATTATTTTCATTGATTTAATTTTCCTAAGGGCATTATGGTGCGTGTGTGACCGATATAAACCCTAATACCCTATGAAAAAATAAATATCTAACTATTTTACTTGAATCAACTATAGTAATCCCTCCGTTTTAAATTGTAGTTCACTTTTGGCTTTTCTAGGTACATTGATTTTTGCTATGCACCTAGTTATACACTATGTCTAGATACCTAGTAAAAGAAATCCATCTAGAAAATTTAAAGTGAACTACAATTTGGAACGAAAAGGAGTAGTTAAAAGTATCATTGTTTCTAATATTTGAATGTGTCAATGGATATTAGATTATTTTCCTTGACAACTTACTTTTAATATTTATATGTCGATTTGGGAATTAATTTTTGTATTATTAGCTATTTTTACGATGGCTGACGTGGGTAATTTAGATACAAAATAAGTGTGATAATTTATATTTTACTTCATAATTGTGTATATCGGTATTTTGAATACAAACCTATGACTTACTTTGTAGTATCTTTCCTAATGCCACATGTTGATAATTATACAAAAATATTAGATATTTATTTTAAATTATCTTTTATAATGACAAAGGTTATAGTTGATATGCAAAGTTAGGGAGTTGTTATGAATTACTTTTCATAATGGAGGAAGTGGGTAATTTTGATGAAAACTGAGTTGATTAATTTTAAATTATTTTGAATGACAAAGCTAGGTGGGTAGTTTAGAAGCAAAATAGAGAGTTACTTTATGCGTTCTTCATAATGGTAGGTGTGGGAATTTTTTTAAAGCAAATAGATCCCATGTTTATTATTAACAATGATGGTGGACTCTGAATGAAAGGCCATATGTTTCTAATTATGGTGAGAACTCGTTTTCTAATTTGTCCCATGAGAATTTACATGGAGGCTCCATTAACTTTTGGTCAATGCAGATATTTTATATGGTGATGTACTACTTCCTATAAATTTCACTTGTTTACATTAGTTCATATACTAATAAAATACTTTAGTGACATATTTATGGATTGTACATGGATTTCATTAAATAACTTACCGGTAATGCAATTTAAATGTGATTTCCTAAATTTTTTTAAAAAACTCTACTACGTGCTAACAAAATGTAGATTAGCCTCTTTGCTCTTCCTTCTGATGCATCTTTTTTTCAAAACGTCTTTTCTTATAGGTCATCTCGTATTATCATCAATTTCCCTCCTCCAATATATCTACTAATTAATAATAAACATGGGTTGATTTATGTATAAACATGGGACATACTTATATTTGCTATGTGTATGAATAAAATTGCAAAGTAGCGATTGGCACACATGCATGGCAGTATAAGTGAGCAAGAGTAGCATACCCTTAGCTCAGCAATGACACGCCAACAATGTAGACAGAGATGTCGCTGTAAGGTTGCGCCAGAGCACATCATGTCTGTACCTCCATCCATGCTTTGACAAAGGACGATGGGTTTAGCTATGGATGTCCAACACCAGCTCGTCCACAACACAATCCGGCTTGCCATGTCTTCTATTCTGGTCACTACTTTATATCTGAAACCTGCTGTTCGTCCAAGATGAGATAGAAAGATTGATTAGGCAATCGAAACAACAACAACTACTCCATAGATTGAGAAGATAAAAATACAAATACATTGTTCCTCCCATCCTCTCTCTCTCGTCGAGTAAACCCCACCGAGATTCAAACAGAAAAAAAAAGGTAGATTGACCGTTCCATCGATCGTGCATGGGAAGCTTCCCTCCAGAGTCACGTCGCGCGTCCCGCAACTCCAACTCTTTGCAGCCCCAACCACAACATAATCTGGCTTGTGCGTCCAAGATGAGATAGAAAGACTGATTAGGCAATCGAAAGAACAACTACTACTATTGTCAAAAAAAAAAAAGAACAACTACTACTCCATAGAGCTTACCTATGCTATGGATCAAAGGGGCGCGTTTGGTTCGCGTTTCTTGGCCCGGCCAGTCCCACGGGTGCGTGCGAGCTGCGTTTGGTTGCTTGCACCGCCTCCAGAGCCAGGCCGGCCAGATGCATTTTCCTCCCTGCTGCACGCAGATCCGGAGAAACGCAGGAATCTTCCGTTTCTGGGGAGCGGGCTGGCCTGATGCTGTTGTTTTCTTCCACTAATGATGTATTAGTGAATAATTAGTAAATATCGGTGATATTAATGTATTTTATGGATAATTAAGACCTGATTAGATAAAATAAGTCCTTTAGAACTGTATTTACACAAAATAAAAATTATAATCATAATTTTTTAATATTTTTAATCTCATGCGACTTATCTCAGACAGGCAACCAAACGCCGGCTCTCTCTAGCCCGGCTCGAATGTCACGGCAACCAAACAACGATACTCTGCATGCTCAGAGCCTGGCTGGAGCGAGCCTGTAGATAGAGATGCAGGCCAGAGAAACAGAGAAGGGAACCAAACGCACCCTAGGTGATTACGGCCGGCGGCTGCGACGGAAGGGCCTGTATACCTATGCTATGGATCAAAGGGGTGTCGTGGGATTGGAAGATTGATCCTGATTGATTGACTGAAGCTGGTGATTATGGCCGGCGGCTGTGACGGAAGGGCCTGGCTACCGACGGGATGGCAATTGGAAAACATATAAAATTTATGTTTTGCTTCTCAACGTGGTTCTCATAATGGCAGGTGGGTAATTTGTAGAAAAACTTAATAGATCTAAAAGGCTACTCAAATTAACGTGGATATGCTTTTCATAATGGCAGGTGGGTAATTTTGTAGAAAATTAAGTGGACATCCAATGGCTGTTAAAATAACTACGATCAAATAGATGGCTAGATCTTTTTAATTATTGTGAGAATTTCTTTTGATTTATCTTTTTTTTTTTTTCTAGCACGCCCTGGTGAGAATTAACGTGGAGCCTCCGTTGGAGCCTTCAATCGATAATAGTAAGATAAGATTGTAACGGAGAGGGAAAACTTTCCTTCTCCCATCCATCCCTCAGTTGCAAAGTTGAGTAGCTTGTGGAAACGTGCCTCTGTTTTCAGCTTGCACGCGTGGGTTCAGCTTCGCGCATTAAACTGAAATAATCTAGGGCCCTGCATTGCAGGATCTCGCCGGCCGCCGCGGAAGGTCGCCGGAGCTCCCAAGGAGATGACACCAGCAAGCAACGCAGAGAGAGCCCAAGGGAAAGGCGCCAACTCCAAGCGCATATCCCTCGTGCATATGCCCCGTACAAATCCTCACGACGGACATCCCAAACACTAACCAACCCTGGAGACGGTCCGCCATCAATTATTTATAATTATTAATCATTTGTATTTGATAATCTTTATTAATAAATAATCAGTTAGTTAATCCTGGTGTGCACTTATATAAGACTCGCCCTCCATTCATCCGCTCTACGTCGCGCCTGGCCATCTCCCGACTTCAGCAACGCACACTCACCACACACCCCATGGCGACCGGCGACGGCGACGGCGATCAGCAGCAGCAGCCGGACGGCGAGGCGAGCAGCGAGCAACCAGTGGTGCTCATCACAGGCTGCGCCAAGGGCGGGATCGGTTACGAGTACTGCCAAGCCTTCGCAGATCTCGGCTGCCACGTGGTAGCCACCGACATCCCAGACCGCGTCGCAAGCCTCGCCGCCGACGTCGCAGCCACGCCATCCATGGAAGCCCTCCCACTGGACGTCACATCCGACGCGAGCGTGACCACCGCCGTGGACACCATACTCTCCCGTCACGGCCGCATCGACGTGCTCCTCAACAACGCCGGCATCGGGTGCACGGGCCCACTCGTGGAGCTTCCCCTCCGCCGTGGCGCGGGCACTCGACATCAACTTCCTCGGCACGGTCCGAACCGTGCGCGCCGTGGCGCCACACATGGCGGCGCGCGGGACCGGGCGCGTCGTCAACGTGGGAAGCGTGGTGGGCACGGCCGCCACGCCGTGGGCCGCGCCATACTGCGCGTCGAAAGCCGCCGTGCACGCCGCCACCGACGCGCTAAGACTCGAGCTCCGCCCGTTTGGTGTCCACGTCGTCAAGGTCGTCGCCGGCGCCATCAGGTCCGGGCTGGGCCACGCCAACGCCGCGCAGCTCGCCGCGGGCGGTGGACAGGAGCAGTGGCGGATGTACCGGGACTACGCGGCGGCGATCGAGGAGAGGGGCCGGGCGTCGCAGACGAGGAGGTCCACGGATCCCGGCGTCTTCGCGAGGCACGTCGCGCGACGGGTCATGAGCCCGCGCCCGCCCAGGGAGATCGTCTATGGCAACATGACGCTGCTGTTCGCCGGGCTCGTCGCGTCGCCTGTTTGGGTCCGTGACGCCTTCTTCGCGTGGCGATTCGGGCTCAACAAGAAGCCACGCTAGCTGCTGGTGTTCATCGCAAGCGCGTCTTGTTCGTTCATGGATTGGCCGGCCGACACAGCTGATCTCGGCGAATAGCTGACGAGTCACCCAAACTGCATCTTGTATTCTTTTCTTCTTCTTCTTTTCATTCAAGTAAAACCATGCATCTTCTTCATTGAGTTACATTTTCATTCTACAAAATAAATTTATACGAACTACTAGTTCCTAACAAAAAAAAAGGTCTCTTATTATATTAATGGCCATGTGATCACTTTGATATTCTCAAGAAAAATTATCACTTATATAATTTTAAAAAGTATTCGATCATCAAATGTATACCAAGTAAATTACTAGGGTTAGTGATCAGTATCGTTCTATCTTACACTAACTAGTACTGACAAAATGAATCGGTGACCCTTATCTGTACACTGATTCTTTGGAAACGGGATGCCGCCTACATAGTATGTTGAAAATGACTCTTGGAGAGTGACACGAGGATGCTGTATAACGATAATTGAACTTGTTTGGCGTTAATGGGCACACAAGGCTATTTGAAATTTAAATTTCAATAGTATATTTTTTTAATCATGGAAGAGATCTGCATTAGTATTACTATCGTGAAGGAAATGTATTCGTATCATAAAATAATAAGGTAAAAAGAGTCATTGTTGGCATTTCAGAAGACAGGCCTGGGAAGGTCCGGGCGGTGATTTGGGCGTTGGGCATTGCCGCCCACACAAAGCGCACCGTAAGGCCTTGTTCATCTCCGTCGGATTGAATAACCCATGACCTATTCTAGGCTAGGAATGAGTGAACCAAATGGATGCGACTCCATCATCAAAGCGACCCAGATCCTCTATTGGTATACAAAAGCATTTTGAAACTTGACAAAGGAAAGAACCAATTTTTCGGATGGAAGTGATCCTAATGGAAGCGAAAGCACTGGTTGTTGCCAGTGGCAGTACTGGCCAATGGAATACTAGCGACCCTGATCGATCCTAGCATCTAGAAAGCATCCGTTTTCTCCGTCTGGCAGGAATGCTACGGCTCGTACCGAATACTGTATATGCAATTTAAAAATATAATTTTTAAAAATTGGCGGGGCCTCGTAAAAAAAGTATATTATTATTTAAAAAAAAGTCGATTGTCGTTGGACGTTGGGTGTTGCCGGCCCACCCACCCATACTCCGGCTGTGGGCTGAGGCAGAGCCCATAGCGGCCTGCCTCACCTGATCCAGCATCCGACTTGATGATCCATTCAGTTTACTGCACACTCCACTGACGGACGTACTGTACCGGTACCGGCATCTTCATCTTGTAATTTTTTATTCTGTATTCACTGCTCCGTACTCATTTAATATACTGTATAGAATAAATAATCAGTGCAAATATGAGATAACTGTGATTGATTGTTAGTACAAGCTAAACAGGGCAGGGCGTTCAAACAGCAACTGCTTAGTGTGGGTAGATGCCGTTGTCCGGGCCGGGCCGGGAAGTTTGGTTATTGGGCTGGGACGTGATCCAGACCACCTTGGTGCAGCGAGCAGCCCATCATCAGCATCAGAATACTCGAAACGAATGGAGCCTGCATCATCACAAGTCACAAGTACTACTAGTAGTAGCTAACTAGACGATCCATGCAGTTTCGTGAGACAAGAACAAGAATAAGGTTACTCATGACGAATCGAATAGGTCTTGACACACGCGTCGGTCAGTTACTAGAAAGCTTAATTAATTAGGTACAGCGTGCACTGGTGATGACGTACGTTGGCAAATAAAATCATCTGATTTGAGAAGAAACTATGGATGGATCATCATGGATCGATACTAGTTGACGAAGAAGCATGCATGAAGGAATGGTCGCTGTCTAGTTTGTCATGGTCGGTGCCTGTCCCATGCTTTTTATTCAGTTTCTTTCTTCATCACAATTCAATTCAATGGTGTCAAGTACTACTTGCTGTCCGTAGGAAGGAGATAATCGATCGTCTCCACGTACTCTTTGTCTGAGGTTATAGGGTGAGGTGGTTGGCCGTGGTGGTGCCACGCTGTCGTCATCATTCCTTCATATTCTTGACGACCCTTGAGGAAGAAGCCGCTGGAGCTGGACGGCTACGTCTACGTGTCGGCGAACCGCGGACGCTGCGCGTGGGCCCTGCGTGGGAAGCCAAGACGTGCTGTTGCTGCAACAGCAGGCAGGCAGGCAGCGGGGCTATAGCTGTTTTTGGTTGACCCGCGCCGTGATTTACTAATTTCTCGTTTCCAAATAGTAAATTTCTACTGTATATATCACATCATTAGTAAAAAATTTTAAACTTGTTCATATTTTAAAGACGTTTATTTTTTAAAAAAACAATCAATAATTTATATATCCAAATAGGTTTATGTCAGATGTTGCTGCTCCGGGCTCCGAATTTTGGGCGTTCACGTGGAGCAGGTGAGGCCCCGGCTGCGGTTGAGGAGACAGTGAGGGCTGTCTTGAGGGGCGACGCCCCGGTCCAAACGCCCGCCGCTTCGAGACCTTCTTGCATGGCACCTTCTACCTCTCCGCCATAGAACTCAACACCGAGAGTCTTTAGGAGGCGGAAACCTGACCTGGTCCGTCCGAGATCATGCTTGTCGCATATTCGCTCACATGTAATCCTTATTGTTGTTCCCAGTAGATGCTACATCTCGTTTGGTAATTGTGGTTACCGCCTCGATTCGTTTGTTTGAACTTTATTACGCTTAATGAAAAATGCGTAACGATGTGGTTAAAAAAAAGGTTTAGGTCAGAATAACAAACATGATTTACCTACTAATGCTTATTTGTTACTATGAATGGATGTTGCCACTCTTTTTTTTTTTTTTTTACTTTCCAAATTTTCATTGATTGAGGCTCCATCAAATGTAAGATGCACATTGTTTTCCAATGGAGAGACAAATATTATCCCATAGTTTAACTTAATGTTGCCTTCACAAAATACTTTAACTTAACGATGTTTTTTATTTTTTATTAAATACATCCTTTCCGGTAATCCTAGGAGAAGGAGAAGTAGAAGTAGGTGGTGGCCTGGTTCAATTTGAACACAAACTAACTACTTACTCCAATGTCCAATCCAATTATAAAGAGATTTCATTTACATACAGACTGGTCAATCAATTACTCCTACTTATATGACGTATAAGCACAGCACACCGCCAGCAAACTCATTCTTATTTGATTCTCTGTTTGGACTAGGAGTAGTATGATTTGAACCCAATTAGTTAATTAATCTCCTCCTCCTCCTACCCTGGACTCTGCTGCCTCAAACGGACCTCTGTGGCAACGGACGGAACGGAACGGAACGGAGCGGTGGCCAAGACAAAGACAGAGGTTGGTTTGGATTCCAACCGCCGCCACTTCCTTTCCTTGGATTTCCAAGACTCCCAATTCTTTCTCCCACCGCACCGCCGAGAGGAGAGTCCCCTCCGTCCATCTCGTCGCCATTGCCGCGCTCCCGCTCCAGATAAAGTTTCCAATATTTTTGTACGTCGAGTCGGCAACCCAGCCACAGCCAGCCAGCAGATTGGTCTTCCGTCTTCCTCCGAGTCGGCTTCACGCGCCGCGCCGACGCCGCCCTCCAACGCACAACTGCCGCCGCACTGCACGCAGCTCCATCGTCGCTGGGGCCGGCCGGGGACGCAGCCAACCCCCACACGGCATAGGGCACGGTCCCGCCCGCAAGGCCGACGCCTGAGACGAAGCTCGCCGGGGCCGAGGGGCGGAGCCAACCCCCATTAGCGACGCCGACCGATCCGCATCTCCAGCCGTCCTTCGTCCCCGCCCGCCCGGAGGTAACTGACGCCGCCTTTTCCTTCCTTCCTTCCTTCCTTCGTTTCCTGCTGCTGCTGCGGCTACTAGCATTCTCCTCTTAGGCCCCTTCGATTCAAGCTGCTGCTGCTGCTGCTGCTTCCGCCTACTCCCTCCTCCCTTGCCGCTTGCCCAAATCTCCTTCCTTCTTCTGCTCAATCCACTTCATTCAGTTCGGCGAGAGGTAGGCGCTGATTGCTGTTTTCTTCCTTACCCAATTTTGTTTTTGTTTATCTATTTATTAATTATTATTATTATTCGTTCATTCGCATTAGGCACTCGAGTTTCCCACATTTTTCTAGACCACACACACAAAAAAAAAAAAAAATTGTGTTGCGTAAATAAATTGGTGCCAGCAATGATTCTGCATCGCGTGGTTGCCCAGTGTTGCTCATGCTCGCACGCAAATATTGTTCCACCTATTCAATCAATCGAATCCCAGCCGAATCGAATCTACCACTTGAGTAAAGTAATGGCCTTGCCCTGCCTCATCGATTCTTCAGCCTTCACGTCTCCCTCTCTCTCCCATCATTCGTCGTGCTGCTGCCAATAATCCACATGACAGGGAAAAAAAATTCCTCAATTTTGGGTGCACTACCGACCAACTCACCTCAACTTTAACTTTTCAGTTTGTAGTCGATGCAGCTCTTTGGCTCTGCAGAGTATTCATTTGTTAGCATCAACGTCGTTGTTTCTGTTGCCAAAAAAAAAAAAAAAAAAAAAAAAGAACTTGTTGTTTCTCGGCTACCTGACAGTCCATTCGTGCTGTTTGTGGACTAACTAATCATTAGGCGCCACACAACTAGTTTCAGGTTCCATTAGCGCTGCCGAGGTTGATCAGTTTAGCTGTTGACCTGTGTACTGCTATATATAGTCCTTCCCGAATTCTGTAACTACACTGTTCAGTGTCCACCTGTTAACACTATGTATAGTCCTTCCAAATTTCTGCAACTGCAATTCGCTATGATGTTATTAACCATATAAACACATAAGCAGCTAGGTGTGCTGGGTTGCAACAAAACATCAAAAATATGTGCTGTTCATCTTCCCCAAGTCACACCATGTCTGTATCAGTATTAGGCATTGGTTTATCTGACAGTGACAGTATTGTAGTACTGGCCTACGCAGCCCTTCTGGTGCCTTTTGCATTTGTAAATAAACTACCTTTTCTTGCAGCAACTGAACGGTGCCTATCGAGGATGATGCCGCGTTTCAGATGACAGAGACTGTGAGAGTGCGCGACACACTTGACACGCAGGGATGAAGATCAGCGCGCTTCTCACCTCCGCGGGCATCAACATTGGCCTCTGTGTCCTCTTCCTGTCGCTCTACTCTGTTCTCAGAAAGCAGCCGGCCAATGTCAGGGTCTACTTCGGCCGCAGGATTGCTGAGGAGCATGATCGGCTCCGAGGGGCTTTTATCTTGGAGAGATTTGTTCCATCCACTGGATGGATAGTGAAAGCCCTGAAGTGTACCGAGGAAGAGATCCTGGCTGCTGCTGGCTTGGATGCTGTTGTTTTCAATAGAATTCTAGTATTCAGGTACAGTGTGCAAAACTTGCTCACTTTTCTCCCCCTCATTTCATTTGTGTCAAAATCGGCAGACTGATACATTTGTTTACATATTCAACAGCATACGCATCTTCTCCCTTGCCGCCCTTTTGTGTGTCTTCGGGATTCTTCCACTCAATTATTTTGGACAGGAGATACACCATGTTCGAATTTCTTCTGAATCACTGGATATATTTACAATTGCGAATGTAGAATTGAAGTCAAGATGGTAAGCCAAGCAATGCCTTTTTTAATCTATTACCATGTGCTGCCATTGACTGCTGACATGTTGCCGTGTTAATTTGCTGGCATTTTGAAAATGTTATTTGCCTTTGTTGGTAATCCACCGTGCTTCTTCACTCCTTTAGAACTTGAGGAATGAGCATTGTACAAGAGAACAAAGTGCATGTTTTGATGTTCACTTTCTATTCTGGGTTTCTTGCAGGCTCTGGGTGCATTGTGTAACCCTGTACATAATTTCTGGAGTAGCTTGCATTCTTCTATACATTGTAAGTTCGCTTCCCTTTTGAATTGCTGGAACATATATCTCCTTGTATCCAGGATGTTTTTGATGATTACCTTTTTTTTTTTTTTTTTTACCTTATTCAGGAGTACAAGCACATTGCCAGGTTGAGGCTCCTTCATCTTACAAGTGCAACACAGAAACCAAGCCATTTTACACTTCTTGTTCGTGGAATCCCAAAGGAAGATAAAAAATCATGCAGTGATGTTGTTGATGATTTCTTCACAAAGTATCACTCATCAAGTTATCTCTTCCATCAAGTAGTTTACAAAGTTGGGAAAGTTCAGAAGATAATGGTACTTTAACACTCAAATGCGTTTCACTTTCCTAATTAGAAGCATTTACTAGTATAACACTGCTGCTTCTATTGATTAGATTTTCACACAGATGGATAATCATTTTTTTTTTTTTGACACAAATCCATGAAAATGTCCAATTCCTCAAGTTAAATATTTCTCTTTCTGTATGTAATTTGATTTTTTTGAGAGAAAGTTTGCTTGTTTTTATTTCACTCTATTATTTATGCTTTTGGGGTGTAACTTCACTCTGTAACTCTTCTCAGACTGGCGCAAAGAAGGCATATAAGAAGTTCAAACATTTCACAGATGAAACAGTTGATCAGGGATGCAGAACAATTAGTTACCGCTGTTGTCTGTGTGGAGCCTCTTCAAATTCATTCAAGTTATTGAACACTGAATGTGAGCAGAACAAGGGGAAAGCTGCCAATAAATCCATCTTGGACTTGGACAATGAGGTTAAGATTGCATGCATTTGTTCTTTTGCTTAATATATATCAATTATTTGTAAAATTAGTAATTATTATGTGGGATTGTATGCAGGAATGCATGGCTGCTTTTGTATTTTTCAAAACTCGGTATGCCGCACTTGTTGCATCAGAAATACTTCAAACATCTAACCCTATGATGTGGGTTGCTAATCTAGCTCCAGAACCAGAAGATGTGTATTGGTCCAATCTTTGGCTACCATATAAGCAGCTTTGGGCTCGCCCGTATCGCTACACTCCTAGGCTCTATTTTTTTATGTTCATATTTCTGATACCGGTGACATTTATACAAGGACTATCTCAGCTAGAGCAGTTGCAGCAGAGGCTTCCTTTCCTAAGAGGAATATTGAATGAGTAAGTACAGGATACCCTAATGATAGTATCAAAATAACCTAGTTTGACATATACTGTGATCTCATTTACTAGATGCTATTCATTTATCTGTCTGCACACTGCACCTATTGACTGTTATGTATGTGCAGGAAATACTACATGACTCAGCTAGTAACTGGATACCTTCCAAGTGTCATACTGCAAATCTTTCTGTACACTGTTGCTCCAATTATGATGTTATTTTCTACATTGGAGGGTCCTACATCTCACAGTGAAAGGAAGAGAAGTGCTTGCTGTAAAGTGCTGATCTTCACAGTTTGGAACATATTCTTTGCTAATCTGTTATCTGGTACTGTCATAAGTCAACTGAACGTGTTATCAAGCCCAAAGGACATACCTGTCCAGCTTGCTAAAGCTGTACCTGGACAGGTAAATCACATCTTTTTTTTTGGTTCATGCCAGAGAAAGAATATTGGTTAAGATACATAAAATCCGTTGCATGAGGAAAGATGCTCTATGTGTTCTGTTTTTATTTTTCATCTAGTTTGTTTTTCTTTTTGCTTTTCTGTAAATCCAATTTTACTCCAGGCCACCTTCTTCATCACCTATGTCCTGACCTCAGGATGGGCTAGTTTGTCATCTGAAGTTATGCAGCTCTTTGGTCTGATATGGAACTTTATAAGGAAATATGTTCTGAGAATGAGAGAAGATACAGAATTCGTTCCCTCGTTTCCATACCACACAGAAGTACCCAAAGTTCTGTTGTTTGGGCTATTGGGATTCACATTGTCTGTGCTGGCTCCTCTGATCTTACCTTTTCTTCTGGTGTACTTTTTCCTTGGTTATGTTGTCTACCGCAATCAGGTGAGAAGCTAGAGTTTTTTGGGTTATTTACCTCAAATTGATCTGTAGCATGCTAATGTACTAGTTGTGTTCTTTTCAGTTGCTCAATGTGTATCGAACAAGGTACGACACAGGTGGTTTGTATTGGCCAATTGCATGCAACACAGTCATATTCTCTCTTGTGCTCACCCAGATCATCTGCCTTGGTGTATTTGGACTTAAAGAATCGCCGGTAGCTGCAGGCTTCACCATACCTCTTATCATCCTTACTCTTTTATTTAACCAGTACTGCAGAAACCGGCTTCTTCCATTATTCAAGACTTTCCCAGCACAGGTAGTATTAGTTCTTTAATAAATGTACCTGGGTTTACTAGACCATAGAAAATAATCAAGGACAAGAGTTTTTCGTGACTGTGAATTGCTATCTTGTGATGTTGACTGCTGCAATGTGATTGTGTAGGATTTAATCGACATGGACAGGGAAGATGAACGGTCAGGAAGAATAAATGAAATTCACCACAGACTTCATTCTGCTTATTGCCAGTTCCCTGAGACCGTAGATGTACCCTTGGAGAAAATTGAAATTGTTGGTGGGGATGAGGAGCAAGGTTCTAGCTCGGGTGAGTCCAGTGGCAAAGAAACCTGCGAGGATCCCAAGAAGGAACTGTCTCACCCAACACTAAAAGGACTTCCTGTTAACCGTCTACGGGAGGCTGTGAGGTCGGTTACTTTCCTGATCAGATTGCAGAAAAGAGGCTTATCAGAACAGAAAATCGGATAATTAGTTAGCTGCCATATAGATGTACAGAGACATGCATGCATATACGATCGTTCCCTAAGAGAAGAAAGGGGCTAACGTAGAAATCTATAAGCGAGCATCAACATTAGTGTCGAGGTGCAATTTTGTTATTTTCAGTTGTCGCATGGATGAGTTAGTGGTTCTGCTTGTCAGCTATTATCTGGCAATTCAGCTACTCAAACCTTAGCCTTGCACATCGATGTAATGCTCATAGTTTTGTTGTAAGAGATTAATGTAGCCAAATTAGATATGTAATGTTCCTCCTCTCCCTCCATTGGCTTCTGTGATGAGCCTGGCAACTTTAGCAGGTCTGTTAGCTTTCCAAGTTTCATGCACCAATCATATTGAGGTATTGAGGATTATACTAATTGATCTTTCGAGCTGTCGTCCCTGAATAGCTGTAAGCATGTTAGATTGGGACTGTTGTCGAATCCATATTGTCAAGGAGCATGTGTCATCATCACCTTGTACTTAGTGGAGGTTGTTAACATTTAGCATTGAGCTGGTGCCTGCATATCTGCAGCTGTTGGGAATCATATTCCTGTACCAAACTTCACAGCCAATATCGACCTAGTCATCAAGATCTCTCTCAGGAGATCATCTTCACACGGATGTAGGGCTCACTGATTGCGGTGAATATTTGCTTTCTCTGTGTTGGTGCCCCTGGCCCCCTGCCCTCATTATTTGGATTATATTGCAATCGTTGTCACTGTTCTTTCCTTGAAAGGAAATAATCTACTTGCTACTATTCCGGTCAAAAAAATCTACTTGCTACTGAAGTGTCTGACTTTCTGGGGAACTTGACAGCAGCAATTTTTTTTTCCTGTCTCCCTCAGATCGATCACTGCTTTGATTTGAGAGAGTGATCTACAGGCTGCAGCACACAATATCTGGTTGACCACCTATTTACATGTGTGAGTCTAATGTTGGTGATTTTCTTCTTTCTGCGCCCAATTTGTAATCAAAGTCAATTGTTGCATGGTATTTGTCTTGTACCTATTGCCTTGTCTTCCACAGGCTAAAGGCTATGCTGGACCTAGCTTGGTTCGGCAGCAGCCGTTTGAATCCGGTTTTGTGTTTTCTCAGGCAGCTGCCGCTTGCACGCTGTATTGAACGAAGTACCTGACTGCCGTGCTGTTTGTTCATTTGAATTTGACAAAAGTGCATCTCCATGTCAGTTTATATATAACCACATATATAAAATATAGAATAGACATGGACCCTGCGGCTATTGAGTTGCGAGTTGTGACCATGAAATTCTACACTTAGCTCATCCAATTCCAAGCTTGACCAAGAGTGGAGATGAAGCAGTTGCTGAAGTCAGTGATGACTTGTGCACTTCTTATATGTATATTTTTTGAAGTTTCCTGCCGCGAGTCTTCAGAGGTACTACGTCACCACTAGCTCAAGTTTCAAAGGTACGGCGCCGCGTACCTGGTCCTCGATGGTGACCCTTGGGGATGTTGCAAGTTAAGGCAGTCAACAGCTAGCTTGTCTGGAGATACAGATGCTCTTGTTGTTTAGATTCTGACGAAAGAGTATACTCGGCTGACGCACGTACACATGATGTATGAATGTAGCTCATCTTTCCTGTGATTTTCTGTGCGACAGCCTAAACTTGTGCCTTGCAGAGGGTCATAGTGCATCTCTTTAGCCCACCCATTGATTATTAGGACATATAACATACTTCATCGTCAGGGACGAAGCCAGAAAATAATTAAGGGAGGGTTGAAGATCATCTTCTACCTCTAGCCTAGTATGCTCATCCTCATATTCTCCCTCAAATTGAAAACCCGCCTTGTACACCACCGTGCACTCTACTGCCTTCATTCAAGAGTACACACGTACATATTCCGATCTTTGAACTAGCAAAACAATTCCATCGTCGCTCCCGTCCGCGCCGCCCACCCTTGCACGGGCGACCGGCGCGGCGGCAAACCCCAGCTGCCGCCGCCCCTCACCACCCCTCCCCCTCCTCCTCCGCCGCCGAGGACGCCGGGCGGGAAGTCCCCGCGACGGCCCGGTGAAGGCGGCGGTGAGGCTCTCGCCGCCGGCCGCTGGAAGCGCGGGGGGCTCCGCCCATCACCGCCGCGCCTCCACCCCACCCCCTTCCCTCTCTCATCCTTCTCCCGGCAAGGATCCGCGGGCCAAACGCCGGAGGGGGACGCAAGGGACCGGATCGCGCGCCAAGGGCCGGCGTGAGGACTGGCAGACTGGCGTGGCCACGGGCCGGCGTGCATGTCGGCGGCGCGGCGGCCATCCGGGCGCGCGGCGGGGGCTGGCGGCGGGCCCGACAGGAACGAGCCTCCTTGGATCTCGGGCCCTCCGGCCTTGGATCCGGCGAACCCTCCCTCGATCCGGCCTACGGCGGGTGCCTCGGGGCAGGCTGGCGGCAAGATGCTGCCAGGTCGCCGGCGGGCATGGCTGCCCTCTCGACCCCCTCGTGCGGTCCCGGGCGCCCGCCTGCGTCACCCGGCGTGGTGCTTCACGGGCTCGGGCGGCGGTTCGGGATCGGCACGCCGCCACGGTCCACCGCTCCATGGCCGCTCTAGTGCTGGCTTGGCAGGGGCGGTGTGGTTGCCAAATGGGTTCTTGCTCCAAGATTTGGTGGCGTGGGCTAATTTCGCAGTCATCGAGCCATAGTTCATGGGTTTGGGAGCCTAGGTGAAAGCCTCGCACAACTCTGCTTGTGTTGCCGACGGGCGCCGCTTACCTTCTTGGAGGCGTTGGCATTGCTTCCCCTATGACTGCCGGCCTGACCACATCCTCCGGGTGAAAACCTTGCTCCACCTCTCTGGAGCCGGTGGTGGCGGCATCAGCGACGTCGTATCCCTCTTGAGGGCAACACCGAGGAGGGTAGATTACAACCCTTGCCCGCTTCGCCTTGCCCCTCCCATCCTCGGTCCTTTTGCCACCTTGACCTACTTCCTCCCCTCCTTCCCTCTCTTCCTTGGTTCCTCCTTGCTCCTTGTTTTCCCTCCTTGTTTGTGCCTCCTTTTCTCCTCGTGAGTCTAGTCTTAGATCCGGGGCGTTGTTGTTCCTAGATGAGTGTCCACCTCTGGCGCCTCTGCTCCGTCGGCGCTCTCCTTGATGGGCCAGGAAATCCTATGCCAGGTGTTGTTGCCACCGCTGTCGCCATTCCCCTCCATGGTTTCCTCCCCGTGGACGGCGTAGAATGGTGTTATGTGGGCCCGGATGTGCTGCATACCTCACCATCACTTCAAAGAAGGTCGCCGTGTCCGGTGATCTTAGGTTTGCGTGTTCTTCACCATTCTTAGTCCCCCTCCACTGGCCTGGTCCTCAGATGGAGGATGACAGTGGAGTGGCGCAGTTATGAGGTCTGGCGCAAGGCAAATGGATCAAAGTGAAACCGGCGAGTATGCTGTTTGGTGGTGGTGCAATTCGACGCGCGGCTGGCGTCTCTCGGCCTTGGTCTGGGCTCCCCATCGTGGTTGTGTTCGTGTTGTTTGTAGTGGTGCTATGTTGGTGTTTCTTCTCTACCTCCCCGTTGTGTTGACCTTGTTCGTTTTGTCATGTGGCGTTGTACCCCTTCTCCCCCTCTTTCATGTATTCTCGTGTCACAATTCTTGTAAATCTACCATTTGGGCACTTTTTTGAATATATATATTCAGGTGGGGAGCTCCCCTCGGTGACTTATTCAAAAAAAAAAAAAAATCTTCTACCTCAGCCCCCCTTTTTTTTTTTTTTTTTGAGCAAAACCTCAGCCCCTCCTACACATTAATCTATGCCTAAAAATCAAGGAGGGCTCCCGAGCGGCCGAGCCCAGGCTACCCCAGCCCCCCCTGGCTTCGTCTGTGACTTCATTGTTAATATATGGTACATTTTCTCTCACACAAAGTTTCTTAGATCCTGCACCAGTGGCTATAAAGTTATGTTTCACTTAGTTCTCTCTCTTCTCCGGCCCAACATAAAATTCATTTATAATCCTTTTATTATGTTTGCTCTTTGTTGAGCATATAGTTTTTTTAGTGTTTTGGGTGAGTATTTGTGGTTCGATCTCTATGATATAGTTGTGGTCTAGCACACTGTATTTTTTAACATCTATTTATATGCTCTACTTTCATAGACTCACTAGGCAGATAAAAGTTTGGGAGAAACAATGTATCAACGAAGGACGAGTAGTATAAATATAGCAACAAGCTGTGTATAGTGAGAACGTGTGGATAACGCAGTGGTACGATGTGTACATGTTGGGAGTTCGAACTCTCTGTTCTTGAAAACAGGGTGACGGCATATGCCTCTGTTCTTAAAAACTAATTGATTATACATCTTATTGCAATGTTAGCTAGTTAATTATAATGCACTGTAGTTCATTGTTGACTGTATATTGTGAGATTATTCCTAAGTCAACCCAGTAGCTAGTTGGACAAGAAACAGAAACACAACACAACACAACAAAACCTCCTTGTCAAAACCACAAAATATACAACTAGTATTCTCAAATTAAACCCCACAATGGCACAATCTAATCTTTGTAATGGTATATAGTAGTTACATCACCAGTACATGTACGGCATGCTGCTTACTAGATGCTGATGACACTGAGACCAACTGGCCGTTTCAATCTCCGTGCTGCTCTGACGCAGGTCAGAGTGGTCGCCACCGGTCGTGCCCATGGACGACCGGAACATCTCGTCGAGCTCTGTCGTCGCCGCAGGTTCACACGAGCTGCTGTTGGTTTCTGCAGGCAGCTGGCTCACGACGACGGCGTTCGTGCCGGCGAACATGTTGCCGCTGCCGCCTCCGCCGGCACCAATGCGCATGTCTTCAACGCCAGCGCCAGTACCGCATCCGGTGGTCCAAGGCAGCGTCACCGGTACCGCGCCAACGTCGGCGTCGCGCGGTCGCCATGTCGGCGGCGGCGGCATGCCGCCGAAGAGGAAGAACTCGAAGCGCTTCTTGAGGCGCGTGTTCCAGTAGTTCTTGACGCCGTTGTCGGTCCTCCCAGGGAGCTGCGCGGCGATGAGGGACCACCTGCTGCCGACGGCGGCGTAGAGCGCGCAGATGACGCGGTCCTCCTCGGGCGAGAAGCCGCCGTGGCGGACGCCCGGGCGAAGGTAGTTGAGCCACCGCAGGCGGCAGCTCTTGCCGCACCGGCGCAGCCCGGCCTTCCGCGGCAGCGCCATCCAGCCGCCGGCGGCGCCGCCGTGCCGCTCGATGTAGGACCGTAGCCGCGCGTCCTCCTCCTCCGACCACGGGCCGCGGTTCACCGCCGCCTTGTCGCAGCACGGCGATCGCCCCATTATATTTGTTCCTGCGCTTGCAGATAGCTAGTACAGAAAACTGAATGGGACACTTGTAAGGATGGGGACGATGTATATATATATAAAGAGAAACCACCAGAAATGGATGATGTTCATCGAGGAATACTACCTGGGGATCGATGTAGTTTGACTGGACCATCGCTTTCGAGTGTATGCCGACTACACTTGACAGTATTGTCAATTACCTTCGCTTTCATGCAACGTGTGGAAAACTGAAAATGCAAGGCCAACCACTGTCTACAGCATATCAGCTGCATCGATGAATTAAATCTACCAAGACAAATACCCTTGCAATCACCCCAACATCTGACGGAACAGAGTAGGCCAAATATTATTACAGATACTAATAGATGCAACTTGAGTTGAACCCATATATTCTGTGGTGTGTCCAAAGACTTTGTACAACAGTCATCGATCTGTATATTTGCTTAAAGAAGATCATAATCAAACAAACTGATTTGTGCATATACATACTCGACGATTGACCATAATATAAAAGAGAGTAGCCAAGTAGCTACGTAGGTAGGTAGGTAGGTAAATGTATTATGGTCAATCGAAGCCGTACAAATTTCTAAGGACACTATAAGTCACAAACCTCTAATTGGATGGAACTGACCAAGTGTTTAGCTTAGACCAGTCTCTTTTATAGATAACAGCTTAATTGTTACTCCCTCCGTCTCAAAATAATTCATCATGTTGACTTTAAGATGTCATGTTTGACCGCTCTTCTTATTCAAATTTTTTATATAAACATCATCCATTTTGATGTGACTTAGTTTATTATTAGAGATACTTTAATAATAATTTATTTATTTTCTAAATTGTATAAATAATTTGAATAAGACGAGCGGTCAAACATGATGTCTTAGAATCAGCATAATGAATTATTTTTGAGACGGAGGGAGTACTTTGGATTGAAAGAGACTTGTCATCATACTAGTTTAGATCACATCATATCGCAGCCGCCGGCATTAGACTCGCCAGCATCTCTAATGCCACAAGAAATCACTCCTGTTGGCTGTACTGTTGGCCTGTTCCAAGGGGATTCTGTTTCCACACCAGTCCCGCGGCATCGCAAAAAAGCCGTCATTGCCGAGCTCATCACAATCCGCACCGATGCAAGGAAGAATCCTAACAGTTGTTGAATAATCCACATGAGCACGCACATATGGAACATGAATGTCTATTTGGTTGGTGCCGTACTTTGCTACGACTAATTAACCTTTGGCAAACCGTGTCTGGGCATGGCGAGCAAAACCAGAAATTCAATCCCACAGCTATGTGTTGGAGCAAAACCGAAGCCGCAGTTGTGGTAAAGTTTGGCAAAAAAATATGACATGCATGACAGTAAGAAAGTGTTTCGAGCAAAGTCGAAACCACACTTGTGGTAAAGTTTGGCAACGAAATGAGTCTATGACATGTAGGACGTACGAGTGCTAATAATAAGAAAGTGTGTCATGCCATATTTGCGGCAGTAAATCAAACAGTTGCCGAAGAAACTCTGAAACTCATGACTGGACTAAACAGGTCTGTGCATACTGTGGCAGCAGTAAATTTTTTATTGGTCTAATCTTAATTATTATGACAGACCTCTGATTAGCATGGCGTTCATTTGTTATAAGATTTTTTTTTCTTGGATTGATGAACAAATCAATTGACATGACCTACAAAAACGATATTATATATGCAACGCTGCATGACGATGGGAGTTTTGACTATTCATCAAGTTGGAAAAGTTCAGTTTGAAAAAAATCAAGTTGGAAGTTCACTCATGCAACCGCATTTGCTGCCTGCTGCATTCGCTAGAGTAGTCTTTCTTGCACCAATTTAACACGAGAAAGAGACTTCTTCCTGAGCTGACCAAATTTGGTACTGATGACAGAGAAACCTGCAGATGTTGTTGTCATACCTGCTGGTTAATAATGCACTAGTTTAATTTAACTTAACGTAGTCGAAACAAGGAACCTTTCTCTCCTGCTACAGTGCATAAAAGGGCGACGAGAGTTCCGGTGGCGATTTTAGGCATGTTTCGTTACAGGCTATCAAAAGCCACGCCACATGTATGGCCGCCACCATCTGTGGCCAAGGAATCATCTGCCGCAGAGTTGTGGCGAGAATATAACAAAGAATCAACTATTCCGTTGTGGCTGCCAAACTGTATTAATCGACCAAACACCGACAAATTTAACGTGGCTGCCGAAGGTTTGCGTGGCGAAGTTCGGCGCCAACCAAACAGCCCTTTCGTCGCCTCCCCCTCGACTCGTCTCCGACGGCTGGTTCGACGCCGAAGGTGTGTGGGAGCGGCGCTGTCCCTAGGATTTCTTAGGATTAGGTAAGGGTTAGGTTTAGTTCTTCCTTGCCGCCACCGGAGTTTGGCGCCACACTTGTGCTCTACATGCTTTTCTTGCCGTTTGGTTGCCATCATGTGGCGGTGGCGGGGGCTTCATTTCTTGCCGCACCTTGCCTAAGTTTAGCGTGACATTGTGTGTGGGTTTGCAGCGGAGGGCTCTTGGTGGGTTTTCTGGGGGCCAAATCTTGGCACCCCTACTCAGCTCCTTGGTGGGGCGACGAGGAGGCCCACGTTCTCCATCGCCTGTTGTTGTTCCTATTGCGGCGGTGGGTGGTGGGTTGGGGCAGCTCCAGGCCGTGATCTGGAGTTCTCTTCGATCCACATTGTCGTTTCCATCAGCAACGGGGACAACGGCATGAGGTATTCTACCTACCTTTTTTTGCGGAAAGGTGGTGTCTTTCTGCATCCCTAGGGATTCGTTGCTTGTTTGTTCGCCGTTTGCACAGTGGTCAACCCCGTTTCCTCTTCTTTCCTCCGTGATTCAACGGCCGATGTTCGTTCACCGTTATATGTGCTGGAGGTGGTTCTAGGAGTTGGCTTTTACGCCAATCTAAGGTTTGGAGTCGTTCGTGGCGAAAGAAGATGAGTTTCGAATCGAGTCTCAGTTGAAGGGGACCTGTGCTGTATTTTTTAGTTAGTCTAGCGTGTGTGTCTTGTAAATCTCCAAAGATGTACTGTACAATCTTAATATAAATTCCCCTTTTCACAAAAAAAATAATGCACTAGTTTATTTATTTTCATGATGTTGGAAGTTAATAGCTCTTCAACATGGGCCATTTCCACATACTCCTACATTTGAGCCTTTGAGGCCCAATAATTCAATGCATGGTGGAGAAGACGTTTGGGCCCAATAATCCAATGCAGCAAGGACACCCAGCTCTGTTGTGCTGTCGCGCGGTTGACGGCATGTCTGTCCGTCGAAGAATAGCAGCACAGCGCTCGTCGTCGAACGGTCACCTCCGCGCGGCGCGCACCACCCGTCCGGCCAAGAATAGCAGCGATGCCCCTGCTACAAAGAGCATGCATTCATCTGGAACAGAGGCGAACGGATATCGACCGGCAAGATGCGACGCCACGCCACGACGACCATGATTGCCGCCGTGCTCTGCCTGCTCCTCTTCTCCGGCCGCCTCGCCGCGTCGGAGAAGACTTTCGGCGGAGGCGGCTACGGCGGGTTGGAGGCCGGCGCTGGCCGGCAGCAGCAGCAGCCGGCGGAGGTGGGTGGAGCGGCCGCGACGACCGCGGGTGAAGGCGGCGGCTCCACCCCGACCGGCCGGGCCGGTGGTGGCCGGCGGGCAGTGGCGGTGGCAGCCAGCAGCCGGAGCAGGTGGAGCAGCCGACGACGACCGCGGGTCAAGGCGGCTACTCCACCCCGACCGAGCCGGCGCCATCCACGCCTGCCGCTGAGGCGACGCCTACGCCGACGACCCCGGCGGCGGGCGGGGTGGTTACGGCGGCAGTCTGGACCCGGACGGCGACCCGGAGATTGGTCTGACCGCGAAGGCGATCAAGGAGATCATTGACGAGCACAACCTGTTCCGGGCCAAGGAGCACGCCGGGCTGCCGCCGATGGTGTGGAACGCAACGCTGGCCAAGTTCTCGCAGCAGTACGCGGAGACGCTCAAGGGCAAGTGCGAGCAGATCCACTCGACGTCGCCGTACGGGGAGAACCTCATGGAAGGCTCGCCGGGGCTCACCTGGAAGAAAACCGTCGACGGGTGGAGCCAGGAGAAGAAAAGCTACCACTACGCCACCGACAGCTGCGACGCCGGCCAGATGTGCGGACACTACAAGGCCGTCGTCTGGAAGGACACCACCAGCGTCGGGTGCGGACGCATCAAGTGCAACAGTGGTGACAACATCATCATGTGCAGCTACTGGCCGCCGGGGAACTACGACGGCATCAAGCCATACTGATCCAATCATCTAATCCATTATATATCAATGCAGCATCAATCTGCTTTCTCAACAATTGATCATTCATTTCGACACCTTTGCTGTAATCTCCTCCTGTCTTATACTTGTCACTGAATGAAAGATGGAGAATATGGGTACTGGACCATTGCAATTCTCTAAAATATACCAATGACCATTGCAATTTTCTGCTAAAAAAATCAATCCACACTGCATTTCGGCATGGGCACAATTAAACCAAAAACCAATAACCGAATCAAATCAAACCGAAACCGAACCGAAATGTCGTTTTTTTTTTTTTTTTCTTCGGTTCAGCTTTGGTTTTTGTTTATGCTAGGTTCGGTGTTTGGCTCGGTGAACGGTTTCTACGGCAAACCGAACCGAACCTCATAAGTAGCTATTAAAGGTGGCCATGAACTCAGCCTCACTTAATTAGTTGGGTCTTGTATTGGTGGGGTGAATTTGTGAGAGAAATTGTGCTGCGGTCGTAGCATGGTCGACGCACATCTTGCAGTGGAAATGTGGGGCATGCCATGCATGCACTTGATGTATCATGTCTGTTGACAAAGTCAACAAACAACACGGCGTGTGGGTCGGCGATAGGATGTGCAGGCCAGCTAGGCAGCTACCGTGGAGGCGTGGAGGCGTTGCGTTGGTGGAGACCTCTATTCTTATATTTACTTCAAAACATTGGTGGAATAGTTCAACATTTTCCGCTTGGTGTGAATCAAAGGTGGAAGGGACAGTTCAGGGAAGAACTTGGCTTTATGTGTATCAAAGCCACACCTTCTCGTCGTTTGCTTCTCGCTTGGTTTTTGGGAATGACGTCGTGTTGCTTTTTCTGCTTCCGTTTCTGTTTCTGATTTTTTAAAAATATAAATCGATGGGATTGGGGATCTCCACATGGATGATCGTGAAACAAATCTCAATGCAAGTCTCAATGCAATGTTTTGCTTTCAGTTTTTTCTTATAGCGTTAAGCGAGTCTCAATGCAAGATTTATGTTCGGATTTCCTAGAGATGAAACTTAACATGAAACACATCTCTCTCAATACATAGTTTCATTTGATAGTTTTATAGGTTGTTTACAACCTTCTGTAGGTCTTACCGATGTGTCTTCCCTCTCTTCCCTGCCTATCATTTCATCTTCGCATGCACGCCTGGCGGGATGAAGAAGAAGAAATCGCATATAAAGCGAACTAATGATTCTTAGTGCGGATTTCACCCGATTTTCAACGTTTTGGAAACACCGCTCACTCCTTTTGTCCCCATAAAATGTTTTCCTCAATACATGCAAAAGCTCTATTTCTATTAATGTGACACTCTATTTAATGTACATATGAGACCTTATGAAACCTACATCGAGACCAGCCTTATATTGCGTCAGCTAAGATTGACCACGACTATGGAAATCGCTCTTTCGTCTCACGGGATCCGGGAGACCCATAGATAATCTTCACTTTTACATGTTGCCAGTGCCACCACTGGTGATGTTGTGTTGGATCAAAAGACTTGGCGTTCCTCCTCCCTTTCCATATGTGCCAACAGCATAGGAGGTACTGAAAGTATTTCCTTGGTATATGGTCAGGTGGTGGTGATATCTCCATGAGTACCTGCACCCTTTCCTTCTCGCTTTTTGGGTCCCACTTTTTTTTTTTCCCATATATACGTTCCTCGATCAGCTATCCACACATGGAAAATCGAGAGATGTCTCGTCATGGTTCTCGGCAGACAAACTAATGATGATCGGTTCATCATTAGGATTACGTTACATATAGAAAAGATCGAGAGATCAGATACAGCGCTGTACATAGTAAACTATAATAAGAAGTATCGCTAGCTGTACTTTTAGAAACAGATACATAGTTTCCTTGTTGTATATATAGTAAAAAAAATACTATGCATAACTGGTCAAACAATGCAATCTGTGTACAACTTGTAAACCGCGCACGTCAGGGTATATATATATTTCCCCTGCACATCACCATCGAAACACATCCATGTTCTTCTTCCCCTCGATGGCTTGCATTGTTCCGACGATGGGCCACGGCCGCTATGTCTTCCTCGTCTCACTGGCTCTTCTCCTCGTCTCTGCCACGCACGCCGCCGGAGGCCATGCTACGACTCTAGCCACCGCCGCCACTGCCATCACCCAGCAGGTAATATATATGAGTCGATTTGACTCTTTTGGCTCATCCACTTTGTCTAAAATTAAATATATACGACGCACGATCTATCGTTTGCATTGTTCAGATTGTGCTTGAAATTATATTTTTTCCGTTTCAAATTATAAGTCGTTTTGACTTTAGAAAAGTCAAAGCGACTTATAATTTGGAACGAAGTACGTTTAATGTCTTTGTGCTTTACTGATCACTGATGATTGATATATAAAAACTGTACGTACGTCTTTTTCATGCATTTTTTTTGTCAAATATAAACAGGGCACCGACGGTGTCGTCGGGAGCATGTTAAGGAGGAGCATGGCCGGGTCAAGCCCACCGAACTGCGAGGGGAAGTGCGGCTGGTGGTGCGTGGGCAGCAGCTGCGACGCCGTGCTGGTGCCCATCGAGCCGAAGCAGAAGCAGCAGGACAACAAGCAGAGCCGCCGTCATGGGAGCGGTGTCGACCACGGAGCATCACCGGAGGCTCAGCATCAGCAGCAGCGGCCGTCGAGAATCGACGGTGACCACGCCAACTAGAAGCCGATGACCTGGACTTGCAAGTGTGTGTGGGCTAGCTGATGATGGATGGATATAAGTTTAGTTGATGGGCAGGCACGTAGGCATTCGTACGTTTATCAGATTTAGATTTCAGATGAGCCTAGTCTTCTGACGAACCTTCCTCTGCCTTGCTTGCATACATGCTTGCATTGTGGATTTACGAGTAGCATATATAGAGGTCAACAAGTTTGATTACATCCAATAAATACATCTATTTTTTTTAGCATCAATTGTGTGTTGCCGTGTATCCGAATTTCATCTAAAGATGTTTTTTTATGAAACAGGAGGGGTTTGCACCCCTACTGGAATTTCATCTAAAGATGTTATAGACACATTTGAACTAATACATTACGTTTACCCAACAAAGTATTCCTCACTTAATTGAATATTTGTACTCCCTCCGGTCTTAGAAAAATGCAATTATATCACAATATCATGTTTTAGTATTTTATAATTTGGACCAATTAAGTAGTATCTAAAAGTATCAATATCTTTTATATATGAAATAAATACTGTTAGTTTACTTATAAAATGTATTTCATAAAATAAACTGATTTGGATCTGTAAATTCGAATATTATTCGTTACAAATTTAGCTAGACATGAATCATTTTAACTCTCATGCAACGTAGTTGCATTGTTTTGTTAAATGGGGAGTATTTATATTGACTTACTGTGTCAAAGTGTATTATTAAGGGGTTGAACTATAACTACTGGTTTGAACAAATTCGGTTCCATATTTAGGTGTGGTGGACTTAAATTAATAAACTAGGAGAATTCCCCGCGCGTTGCTGCGGGTACTCGAGAAAGAATAAGATAGAATTGGATTGTTAACATGCCAACAGGTCCTGTCCCTACTTAATATAATTTCATATATGAGATGATTCTGTTTCCATATTAGTATAACATGCCATGTTATTTCTTTACCTTCTGAAGTCTTACGCTTCAGTTAGAAGGTTATGCAGTTTCCTTGCTGTTGCTGGGCATGAACAGGGGCACATTCTCCTTCGTAACGCAGGCCAGGCCAAGCATGCGCTGGGTTCTCGTATTGCTTCATGGACCGGGAGTCCGGGACGACGACGACATGCTGTTTCTCGGCGGCTCTCGGCAACGGCAACCTCGCCATGGCCGCCGCAGAGGAGATGCGGGCGCTGCTGCAAGTGGCCATGACCGTCATGGCATGATGTGCGTGTCCGGTGCGCTCGACGCGCTCCTCGGTTCAGAAAGGTCCAGCGCCCCTCGTCGTGGCCTTGGAGAGTGTGGCGTCGCCGGAGCCGCGTCCTGGCCATCCAACCATCGCAAGATTTGGGTATCGCTCGGTCGGCCCCGGTACAGGCTCGCGACGCCCTCTCGCCGCGGCCCCGACGCACGAGGGCCGCGGGCTCGCGAAGCCCCCTCGGGTGCCGTCGTAGAACGCGGCGACGCCCTCCGCCGCCACGCGCTCCAGGGTACCCGGCCGCGAGCGCCGCGGGGACGCCACGGCCGCGTGGAGCTCCATTGTTCGCGGGCACAGCTCCAGCGGCAGTAGGCGTCTGCGCCGCTCCGTTGCGACCCCGTGAGCTCGAGGCGTCGCCCCCGCTGTGTCCATCGTTGACGCCGACGAGCGTGGCGACCGGGGAGGCCAGCACCTGCGCCTGGTCCTCCATGGCTAGGTTGGCCTGCGCCGCGGCCATCGAGAACTCCCCGCCGCGTGCGGCCGTAGCTCCGTCTGCCACAACATCGCATCAGCCGCCGCAGCGCCTGGCGGCCAGTGGCCGCAGCACCGTCTCCGTGTGTTCCGCCGCGCTCGTCTCACCCCACCATGCCTCGCCGGCTGGAGAAGCTCCCCGCGCGCGCCCGTGCCGACGCCGGGGCTCCTGCGCGCGCCATGCTCCCGCGCCTGACGGGGCTGCGCCGGCCGCCGGGACGTGCCGCGGCTGCTGGGCGTCGGGACCGGCCTGCGCCTGCGAGTCGCTCCTAGAGCAGCGGCGCCACGAATCCAAATTGCGCCGCTCGATCCAAGAGGCGCCGACGTCGGATGAGGAGAGCTCTCGTAGCCACCGTCCATCGTGGAGAAAACGCGCTGCTCAACCTCAGTGCTAGTCTTGGTCCGATTTCCATTTATAGGGGATGAAGTAATTGACCATTTGGGAGGTGCAGGGTCGGGGACGGGGAGGACGCCATGGAAGTGGATACGTTTCACTTCAATGCGTTTTCTCTCTCGTGTGCAGGAAAGAGGAAAAGACTGAGTGAACATCGAACGAAAAGGAAAACTGAAAGCTGCTGATGTGTACAGAGAGAACTCCCCTAAGCCTTGAGAAGGTGGATGCCTATGTGGACACCCTGCATGTCCAGAGAACTCCTTATTTGAGTTCTCTCAACATGCAAGGATGCCACCTCAGCCTCTAGTGGGTATCCCATATACAGGGGTATTAGATTGCTCTTGAAAAGCCCACGACCATTGTGGATATTACAAATGAAAAGAGACCAACAGGGGGCACAAGGGTCATTTTTCATGGCATGTACATGCTAGCAGGGTGAGTTGGCTCTCCAAGTCAGCTCCTGATGCAAGCATGGTGTGTTTTGTACATTTGGTGCACTAGACGGACAGTTGCAGTAGTCAAAATTTATAATGGTGCACTAACCTATTTAATGTGCATGACACTCTCATAAAAACTTAGTAGTACATTGAGACTAGCCTTGCATGCTTTTATAATGGTCTGAAACGAATTTTAGATTAACAGTGTGTATCAATAAATAAACTGAACGAGTCCCTAATCAAAATATCCCTTAATAAATGTTGCCCTTCAATTAAACCACCTAGCGAGTCTACACCCTACTAGCACTGCAGGACAAAATGTGGCCTTGTTCGTAGCTACTATGCAGTGAAGTGGCAGCTGCGGTGTACAGTACAGTACAGTAGTAGCCTGCATGCAGATGTCCGGATCAATCAATCCCTTGCTTTATTTGCAGTTGCGTGCAGGCCGTTCCCGTAGGTGCAGCCAGATTTGCTTTGCAGCACTAGCGAGCTGAGCAGAGCTCTTGAGTCTTGATCTCACGGTCGCTCTCCCCCGGCCTCTCTTCGCCTGGACGTCCCTCCCTCCCTCTGTGCGTCCATCAGACCGGGCCGGATCCGGATGAGCCACCGCCATCTCTGCGTCGTCTCCCTGGGGCTGGCTCTTGTCCTCATCATCGCCACCGGAGGCGGAGGCCATGCTCGAGGCGCCGCTGCCATCACCCAGCAGGTTTGTTTGTACACCTTCTAGCTTCACTGACTAGATGGAGTGACTACTGCTACGTTCTGTTCGCATGCACTCCATGTCCATGGTTAGCCTTTCCTTCAAGATCCTAACGCTGTGAGTGACATGCATGCAGCAGCAGGGCATGGACGACGACGGTGTCGGGAGCATGGTCGGGTCGAGGCCGCCGAGCTGCGCGGGGAGGTGTTGGTGGTGCGAGGGTCGCCGCTGCGAGGCCGTGCAGGTGCCCATCACGCCGCAGGAGCAGGACAAGAGCCGCCGCCATGGCCATGGGAGGAGTAGTGGAGGTGGCGCCGCCGGGGCTCGACATCAATAAGAGAAGCACACAGAGGAGGAGCATCGTCGGCGGCTGATCTCCAGGCCGAGCGGCGGCCTTCGACGACGTCGTCCTACGACGACCACTCCAACTACAAGCCGCTCAGCTGGAGATGCAAGTGTGGCGGGGGCTAGCTAGCTGCCTGATATGACTGCAGCTCCAGCTGAATTAGTTGAGCATGCATGGATCGATTGTCTCGCGTCGTCTTTTGTTGCAGCAATGTGATGATGATATATGCATGGTCTGGTCTCGCGTCGTCGATCGATCTAGTTGCTGTGCTTGCAATGTGGATATAGAACAAGTAGCTTTGCTATGTCTTTTGTCTGTTGTTGTTCGTCGTCTTAGTGACTTTGTTAGTGAGTTTAATGAGGAGATCGATGTTCTATTTAATCAAGGATTATAAGCTAGTGTGTTTATTAGCTCAAGGCTACGGATGGATTTGCATTTTGTTACTTTATATTACCGTTATTAATTTTGGGAGTTTTGCTACTAGCTCGGGCTTTCCTAAGGCCGGTAAAGCACGCCACACGTCCGTCCAGTGCAGCTCCATGTCCTCAAATAGAGTAAACCTGCCTAGAGACACAAAAATGTTGATGAACTTACATCAAACTTATGTAAGAAAATCTGACTTACTCGACGCTTGAAATTGCATCGGATCCTTTTGTAACGAGGAAAGGGAACTGGCTTTACTTTTCTTAAAAAGATGCGCATCCCTGAGGGATTGTTCGGATCAATGAGGCAATTAAAATAATTCTAAAGGAATTAGTATTCCTCGATCAAGGCTTGGTATTTGGATGGTAGGATCCACGAATTCCTTTCCTAAGGTGACGTCGAGTTTCTTTCATGTACGAAATGCAATAGGACAGCTTAGCTTTCTATAAGCTGACTACTTTGTTGTTTGGATCCACGAATTCCTTTCCTAAGGACTAAGGTGTGTCATGCATGGTGTTAGTGTGCGGCGGGAGACAAGATTCGGATTTCGGGGGATCGTCGATCGAGATGAATGCAATGCAGTGCAAGAGCAGGAAATACAGCATGCATGCAACGTCCTGTCTAATCCAACGATGCATGCATTTTATTAACTCCAGTGCAATGACCCATGCATGCATTGTATTGTATTACCTCCAGTGCAATGCGAAGCGCCAACACATACTCTACGACGACGACGAGAGCTGGACGACGCCCCAGGCTTTACTGGAGAGCTCACAGTCCCAGAGTCACAGTGTAATCGTCTGGATATGAGCTTACTAGCACTGGCCTACTGCTGCTACTGTACTACTCCCTCCACCTCTCCATGCAAATAGCAACACTACTAGTAGTAGCTGCACGGCTGCTCCTGGTGAACCAGGAGAGAGACGAGCCTGCACAAAAATGCAACACTTGCACCACAGAAAAAGGCTGCATGCTGAACCATGCTGAACCACAGCTGAGAATCCGTGGAACCACATGGAGTAGTAACTGTACGCATGGGGTAGCTGCGGCTAGACGAGAACGATGACGAACACGGAACACATTGCGCCAGGCATGCTGAACACTGCATTCCTACACGCTGCTGCACCTGCACTCACAACAGCTGTTGAAACTTGCAGTGTCCTCGATCTCTCTCTCTCTCTCATGGTGCAAGCGGTGCCATTGCAAATTGCAACGATACTCTCTGAATACAAGTCGTGAAGCTAGTGGTGGAGGAGCTGAGTCAGGATCAGGTAGCCCAGCCACCAGAGACAAGCAGATCGATGCATGCTGGTCCGTTCCAATGGATCCACGTCGCTTCCGTTCCGGCCGGTCAGTACGTCGCCAGCCACGTCGCCACGTCGTGGCTTCCGTTCCAGCCGGTCAGTACGTCGCCGGCACAGAGTTGGCGTATCTTGTACAGTAGCGAGCTGCAGGGGTAGCAGAACACAGTGCCATATCGTACGTCCTGCCGCTGGCTGGTCGCTGCCACAGCACAGTCGCTCGCTGCGCCGTGCTGTCGACCTGTCTAATCCGATCAATGCAGACAAAGAGAGCACCCTAGGCTCTAGCGTAGGAGTAGCCTATAGACTGCTGCCCGACCTGCTGCTTCAGGAGGCTGGTCAAGTCACTCAACACTCAGCTCAGATTCGCCTGCATCGCATCTCATCTCCATGCATGCAGAGCAGTCCAGCTCCAGCCCGTCCGTGCCATCTCCACGCTACGGCATGCTTGCTTGTTTTGACGTGCACTGCACTCGCCACCCCTCACAGCATCTTGCTTGTCTAGGAAATCGGCGTGTTTAATCCATACTCTACCTAGCCAGGGCCGTGCCGTGAGATTTACAGGCCCTGTTCGAAGCTCTAAGTGAGGCCGTAATGAAAGTTTAAAATAGTCAAAATAATGTATATAATACTGAGCAAATGCGATATATCAAGAATTTATCCTTTTATCTAATCTTTACTTGAATTGAATTAGTATGGTACAGATGGAATTGGAATAAAACTAATACCTGCACTCCAGGCACTCTGCCTCTTGCCCTCTATGTCTTTGCTGCCTTGCCTTTGCGAGCTATTCGCTTTCGATCGTTAGCGCTCGACGGCGTCAGTGCAGACGAACAAATGACGACGAATATGCGAGACGACGAGAGAATAGCTAACAACGTGGAGGTTCAGGGCCGAAAATACAAGAGTCGGCACACGCGAAGTCGCCGCAGGGGCCACGTAGACGAATGCACGCTGCGCAGACTCAAGATGGGCTCCGGCCTCACTCGATTACACATGTTGCCTTCTACTGCTCAACTGAATTTTTGAGGCCCCAGAAATTGGGAGGCCCTGTACCGTCGCACGGCTCGCACGCCCCTGCGCATGGCCCTGACCTAGCTTGAGAGTTTTGAGCTGGTATCGGCATGTTCTCCAATCTCAAGAGTCCAGTCACAAGATTCCAAATGCCTTCTTTGACCTTGACTTATTTTAAGTCCCATTAGAAATTAAGGGCGTGTTTGAAAGGGTGGTCCAATGGTAGGACGGTCCGGTGGGACGCTACCCACCAGGGTTCAAATCCTGGTGCTCACACCTTTTTCTTGGGATTTTCCCAGGATTTAGCGGCGTTATTCATTAAGTGGTAAGCGACGTTTCCGTCGACGACGAGGCGCTTACGGTGACTTCGAGAATCCCCGGATCTGCCGGCTGTCCAGTCCTTTGGAGGTGCCGATAGGGGTAGGGTTTTGCGCGGCGTGTGTTCATAGGAGGTGAGTGTGCGGCGTATTGTGAGCGTCTGCGTTGTACCGTGTCATTCTCAAAAAAAGAGAAGGTGGCCCCGCCCCGCCCGCTTGCCACCGCCGTGGCCCGCCAAAGCACGGCTCTCGTGGTACACCTCATCTGTTTGGTTCATCGGTCCAAACAAGCCTGGATCCACTAAGATTGTGTTTGGTTTTTTTTGGCTCAAATAGATACAATTATCATGCACAACAAATCAGGTAGCATTTACCACTAACCTTCCATCCTTCTGTCTTCATTCCCAATTCATCGAGCACCTGAGGGGCGTGGTGAAGATCTCTGGCTTGGTTTTGGCTAATTGATGGCATTCTACGACTAATCTCTTTATGATAAGTGTTTCATTAGTTGGAGATTGGTCAAGCCAAGTGTGGAGCACGGTGGTCATGGTCGTGCCATCCGCGCGACCCCTCCCCCCGCATGGGTCTTCTCCGCGCCATCCGCACGACTCCTCTCGGGCCGCGGATCCCTGAGGCTCCGCAGCTATACGCCAACTCCGCCCCATTCTCCATCGAGCCGCCGCCGCATTCAGCCACCACCCCTCGATGGATTTTCCTCGATGGAAACACCACAACAATCGCTCGTCGCGGTTCCGTAAGCTGAGTTTTTCCGTGTTACGACGGCAATTCCGACCCTCATCTTCTTCATCAACCGCGACACATACATCCGCCGACGGCGCATCATGGAGGAAGAAGGTGTGGATGGCTTCCTATCATCTGGACGATGGCACTCGTACGTGGTTCCTCCAGGTTCAGGAGGAGGGCACCCCGATGTGGCGTCACTCCACCTTCTCCCTCGCGTTGAGCAACACCTTGAGGCGATCCAACTACGTGAATATACCAGCAAAGATGCGTGAAGTGTCGCTGGTAGCAGGGGACACATGGTGGATCGACGGGCTGCCTTGCCTTTGCGAGCTATTCGCTCGATCGTTAGCGCCGACGGCGCCAGTGCGGGGATTTAACAAATGACTACGAATATGCGACGACGACGAGAATAGCTAACAACGTGGAGGTTCGGGGCCGTAAAAATACAAGAGTCGGCACACGCTAAGTCGCCCGCAGGGGCCACGAGACGAATGCACCGGCGGACTCAAGATGGGCTCCGCCCACTCCGATTACACATGTTGCCTTCTACCGCTCAACTGAATTTTTGAGGCCCCGTAAATTGGGAGGCCCCGTGCATACGTCGCACGGCCGCACGCCGCATGGCCCCGACCTAGCTTGAGAGTTTTGAGCTGGTATCGGCATGTTCTCCAATCTCAAGAGTCCAGCCACAAGATTCCAAATGCCTTCTTTGACCTTGACTTATTTTAAGTCCCATTAGAAATTAAGGGCGTGTTTGAAAGGGTGGTCCAATGGTAGGACGGTCCGGTGGGGACGCTACCCACCGTGGTTCAAATCCCGGTGCTCACACCTTTTCTTGGGATTTTCCCGTGATTTAGCGGCGTTATTCATTAGTGGTGGTAAGCGCGTTTCCGTCGACGACGAGGCGCTTTACGGTGACTTCGAGAATCCCCGTGACCGCCGGGCCGGGTCCAGCCCTTCCTGAGGTGCCGATAGGGGTAGGGTTGGCGCGGCGTGTGTGTTCATAGGGGGTGAGTGTGCGCGGCGTATTGTGAGCGCCTCGCATTGTACCGTGTCATTCTCAAAAAGAGAAGGTGGCCCCGCCCGCGCGGCTTGCCACCGCCGCGGGCCGCCCAAAAGCACGGCTCCCCGTGGTACACCTCATCTGTTTGGTTTCATCGGTCCAAACAAGCCCGGATCCACTAAGATTGTGTTTGGTTTTTTTTGGCTCAAATAGATACAATTATCATGCACAACAAATCAGGTAGCATTTACCACTAACCTTCCATCCTTCTCGTCTTCATTCCCAATTCATCGAGCACCCGAGGGGCGTGGTGAAGATCTCGGCTTGGTTTTGGCTAATTGATGGCATTCTACGACTAATCTCTTTATGATAAGTGTTTCATTAGTTGGAGATTGGTCAAACCAAGTGTGGAGCACGGTGGTCATGGTCGTGCCATCCGCGCGACCCCTCCCCCGCATGGGTCTTCTCCGCGCCATCCGCACGACTTCCTCGGGCCGCGGATCCCCGAGGCCTCGCAGCCTATACGCCAACTCCGCCCCATTCTCCATCTAGCCGCCGCCCGCATTCAGCCACCACCCCTCGATGGATTTTCCTCGGTGGAAACACCACAACAATCGCTCGTCGCGGTTCCGTAGGCTGAGTTTTCCGTGTTACGACGGCAATTCCGACCCCTCATCTTCATCAACCGCGACACATACATCCGCCGAGAGCGCATCATGGAGGAAGAAGGTGTGGATGGCTTCCTATCATCCGGACGATGGCACTCGTGCGTGGTTCCTCGGGTTCAGGAGGAGGGCACCCGATGTGGCGTCATTCCACCAAGCTCCCGCACTCCGCGCTTCACATCGCCCCGTGCCCCCGATCCGATCCACCATGTGTCCCCTCGCTACCAACGACACTTCACGCATCTTTGTTGGTATATTCACGTAGTTGGATCGCCTCAAGGTGTTGCTCAACGCGAGGGAGAAGGGAAGACCGTGAACGCCGCGCGGCTGTACGACTCTTGGCACGTCGCCGAAGCGGGGATCTTCATGCAAGAAAGGCATCGGAGGAGCGCGGCGGTGCGACTACAAGTCTGCAGGCGAGGTTTCCTTTGTTCGGCGTGTGGTGCGGAAGATGCGCATGCTCCTCGGCTCGCCGCCGTCGTGCGTGTTCATCACCTTGGCCTCACCCATACGCCCCGCTGCTCCAAGTGAAGGGGAGGTCCAAATATGGACACTTCTAGTGCCACGAACACGCAAGCACCATCCAAAGAACAGCATCAATGGCTATGTCCGTCTCATTCATCCTTGTTCCTATCGTGGTGCTAGCCGAATCCAATGCAAGAGCAGCTGGTTCACACTCCACCCTTCAGCCCCAATGAAGCCGGAGACGCTCTTCCCATGGGATCCGTGTAGACATAATTTATTTCATATTTTAGTCTTAAATAAAAGAGGTAAACCGAGATGTAAAAGGCTTAACCCTAGGTCGTGTCGAATAGGTCCGCGGAATCTATCCAGCTTGAGGACGAGCTGGGTCTCCGAGGGCGGGAGATGTCATGGGCGTGCGCAAAGCCGAAATTCTCAGATCGCGGTCGCCGCCGAGTAAAGGTAACTCATGGACGATCCGACCACGCGCGCCGCGTCGTTCTCACTCTGTAAGGCCTAGATGGCTCGGGGGTGGATAGCCTATAAAATTTCTCGTAAACTTCAGCTCCACAAACTTTTTTGGGCCTAAGTGAAAGTGAAAAGGTGAAGTGGAGACCTTGGCTCCACAAACTTGTTAGTATAACAAATGGCTTAAATTGCGGGTTTGCGCTTAGCTCTAGTGTCTTGCAAGCCAACTAGTGACAATTCAAGATATATACTAAAAACTCTATGTCACTCAATTGCAAAGTCACTACTCTATCAAGTGAGCAATCTTATATATGATCCTTATGCTAGCAAGAGCACCTACACAAGAAAAGCTAGCTCTCTACACAAGGTAACTAGGAATGTAATTGCAAGAGTGAGAAGCTTGTTATACCATAGTGTCGGGGCAATGAACCAATCACCAATGGAGAGCACAATCAACACAATCAACACAATAAGATGAAGACCAATCACTAAGACAATGGACACGTCGATGTGTTGACCCGGAGTTCACTTGTACACCGACAAGCTACGGTCCGGTTGTGCCGACCAACACAAGGGTGATGCTTGGACTAGACTTGCACTCGCTAGTTGGCCACCCGGGCTCTCCAAGCCACCACACACAAGTGAGGTACCCAAGACACGAGCCGTTTATTCCTTGCAATTTGTCTTCCCGACGAGGATTGCGTATTCCTCTTACAAATCAACCTCGGAGGTGGCCAAGAACAATCACCTTCTCTTGCCAACGCCTCCAACAACCTCCAAGCCGGCTAGGAGTGGTGTCTCCAAGAGTAACGAGAAACTAACCGGCTCAAGACGATCTCCAAGTGCCTCTAGATACAAAACCAAAGAAAATGCACTTGGAACTCCTCAACTCTCAAGAGTTTAGCTCACAAGCAAAGGATGAGAGGAGGAGGGAGTGTGCTCAGCTCAAAGGGTGAAGGTATGAGTGCAAATCGCCAAGAGAATGAGCACCAACCGGCCACCACACTATATATAGAGGAGGGGCCAAAAACTAGTCGTTTTCCCTTCTCATGACGCATGCGGACAATCCGCCATACAAGGCCCGACAATCCGCCACTTTAGGAACTAGCCGTTGGATTAAAAACGTTCAAAATCAGCGTTCGCTAACGATCCGCCCACGGGGCCGGATCGTCCGCCGTTCACCACCGGCGCGAAATCCAAAGAAGCGGCAGCTCGCCGCTGAAAATCTTGACCCGGGGCGGTCCGCCCTCAGGGGCGGATTGTCCGCCCTCGAAGCGCCACGAGACGTAACAACAAAACCTCGGCGGGCCGGAAAACTCGACTTATGGATCCGCCCCCCAAGGACCGGACAGTCGGGCTTCGAAAGAATTTCCTCTTGAGAAGTCAGAATATCCCTTAGACTGCTCGGTGGTGTGGGATACCCGCCGGAGCGATCGCCCCCGTGGCCTGACATCCACGAAGACGACGAGGCCAGAGTAGCGACACTGTTGGGCGTCAAAGCGTGCCGGCGGATAGTCCGCCCCGAGGGCGCAGAGAGTCCGCACTCGACTGAAGAACAAGCCCAGCGGCACTACAACTTCTCCAAGATTGCCAGCGGACAGTCCGCCCCAGAGGCCCGGACAGTCCGAAGTCTGACAGAAACTTGTTTTAAGCACAACGTCGTTGCCTTCACCTTTGTCCAGCTTTCACTACTTGGTGTTGGATGCCAACACGTCGAAGACCGCCTCGAGCACGTGTGTTAGCATTTTGAAAGCATTTTCTCCAAGTGCGAAGTTAGCTCTCTACGTTAGAATGCATGCACATGAATTTGAACCTAGAGGCACTTGAGGATCAAAGTGTACAAAAAGTTTCCCCTCTTTATAGTACGTCTTATAGATCCTAAACCACTCACACCCTCTATGGTGTCTTGAGTGCAAAACAAATGGCTCCTATGGTTATACCTTTGCCTTGAGCCCATTTGATTTCCAAACTCCACCAAGTTGAACACTTGATCACCTTTTGGACCACCTCGATCCATCCTCCATGATCACCATGCTCCAACCTTGGCATGACCAATCTCCAATCTAAATCAACCACTTAGCATAGAGAGATTAGTCCTTAAGTGTCACTAATTGCCAAAATCAAACTAGAGATCTTCACACTCCCACTCTCTCTTCCCTCCGCTCTATTTCCTTTTTCCCCCCGCATGTGCCGATGTTAGCGATGACATAAGCTGAAAAAGCAAAAATATTTTTTAAAATTGCTATAATTCATAAATGGTGCATCCGCTTTTAATTGCCCGTCGCACCCGGTGTGTTTTATGTGATGAAAAGAACAAAACTCACTTCGAATATGTTTTGAAAATGTTATTTTTTCAAAAAAAAAAATTTAATAGCAAATTATGTATATTAACTTTACTTTCCCTTTTTTTCATTCTCTTTTTCTTCGCCTTTTAAGTTACGGTATTTTTTCGCGATTTTTTTTTCTTTTGGGAGAGACATAAATCATTCAAGGACAATGATATAGGGATAGTAATAGGTGGGGAGATCAAATAAAAGCAACTTTTATAATAGTAATAAGTTATATATGTATAACTTATAACGTATAACCTATACCGTATAACTTATAAAACAACAATAAGACCTAAACTACGATATGTACCGCCTAACATATATGTATAACTTATATTATATATCTTATAGAACATAGCAGAAAACGAAACTACAAGATGTACTTTGTGTAACATATGTGTATAACTTATGATGTATAATTTATAGAACAACAATAAGACCTAACTACGACATGTATTGTCTAAGATATATGTATAACTTATAGACATAAATGTAAAGACCAAACTACAAGATGTCTTGTGTAACATATACCTATAACTTATAGTGTAACTTATAAAACATAACAACAAGACCCAATTACTTACATGTACGATCTAACTTATATGTATAACTTATATTATATAACTTATAGAACATAATAGAAAGAGCAAAACTATAATATGTATTGTGTAACATATACATCTAACTTACAATGTATAATTTATAGAACATAACAATAAGATCAAAGTACAACATGTGTTGTCTAACTTATACTTTTAACTTATAGTGTATAAATGAAACATAACAATAAGACAAAACTAGGTGTTGTAGTGTCTAACATATATGTATAACTTATAAAACATAACAATAAGACCAACCTAAGACGTATTGTCTAACTTATATTGTATAACTTACGTAACATAATGAAAAAGACCAAACTACAAGATGTATTGTCTAACGATATGTATAACTTATAGTGTATAACTTGTAGAACATAACAATAAGACCAAACTATAATATGTACTATCTAACTTATATTGTATAACTTATAGTGTATAATCTTATTTAACATTACAATTGATATTAGAAAAAAAAATTTAAAAATAAATTCTCCAAAACATAGTCAAGTGGGATCTAGTTTTATTCGTTTAGATCACGTAGAACACATCGGTGCACGGAATTAAAAATCGATACACCATTCAAGAGTTATAGCAGTTTTTAAAAAATGTTTTGCTTTTTTACGCTAACATCATTGTTGACATCAGCACATGCGAAAAAAAAAAAAAAAGAGAGCCCTTTGAGGTTTCCTAAAAAGGATAAAAGTGGGGAACAGATAGTTTCCAAAAAAAAAGTATAAAAGTGGTTGGTCCTGGTCGCCCTCGCGTTAAGGTTGCTCGCGAACATTCGCGATTTAGCAATGCCCGCCGCCGGGCCGCCACCGCCCAATATAGGCAAGCGTTAGTAGCGCCCAATAGGCATAAGGATCATTAGCCTAGCCGCTAAGTTAAGGTTAGTCCCCTCTATATAAAGAGAGGCCGCTCTGTCATTTAGAATCAAGCAATCAATTATGAAGAAACAACTCTAGTCCCCCTCAATCTCTTAAGCTATCGGCAAAGCATAAGGTCTAGTTATCCCCAAATATCCCTAATACCCATCATCCATTACAATAAACCAGCAGACATGCTATTAGTTAAGTGCATACAACAATTGACTGGGAGATGGGAGAAGACACAACAGAAATTTTGCTACAACCAAATCTCTCAAAAAGGCATTTCTATTCCATCTCAACATAGCTCCCACTCATCAACCAGTCAATCAGCACCTACAAACACCAAAACACCATTAGAATGTCAGTTAAGGGGCCTAAAATAGTAACAACAAGGCAAACATTAAGTCAGCTTAGGGGACTAAAACAACAACTACTCAATGTTAGAATATACACCGACAGAGTAGCTACTAGTACTCCAACTAAAGCAACACCAAAACAACAATTTGAACTAGTGCATACCATGAGCATGTCTTTTCGTGCATCATCTAGGCACCGCGGCCCAAAGAAGTTCTTTTTATGTGTGCAGAGCCATCATAAACACTTAGCTTTCGAGATCCTACAAATTGTACACTCCCAGCTTGGAAAAAATTCATTCATGTGGCATAAGCCGAATCGAACACAAACCTCTCGCATTGAGAAATGCGAGGTCCTTCGGTTGATCTTTTCTTTAGGATCATGAAAGAACTTGCCCGTGATGATAACCCTCGCACGCGCTGGCCGTTCGCCCAAAGAACAGGTTTTGGTGATGGCGGGATACTCTCCATCCGAGAAGACGCCGATCTCGATGATGGTATCATGTCCCCGCACGTGCCGTACACCATGGAGGAGTTTAAACCGGTGAGGCCGCCGGAGAAGAGGAAAAACCTAACGGCAGCCGCCAGAGAAGAGGAGATGGGAAACGAAAGCTAACGGGAAGAACTTATCGCGATTCGCCATGGAATCGGATGGGGAGGGGGAGACCGAGGAGGAGACGAACTCGCGCGACGCCGCCGGGCGGAGGGCTTATGGCGGCGGTGGCGATACAAAACCCCCCGAGATTACGGCCGGTGTTTCAACCCGTAAGTAGGGCGCTTTTGTTTTTGCAAAAGAACCCCTCAAGATCGGAGTATTGTGGTAAATGTCCATTTCGCCGCCCGTGCCCGCCCGCGCCCACCGTTCTATCCACGCTTTGCCGCTCCCCCGCTCGATGGTGGCGGCAGGCCGGGCGCTGCGCGCGCCCCTCGGGCGCGACGGGGTGACGCGACCGGGCAAGACGGTCGGGTCTCGACATTGGTGTGCACGAGCCGACGGCGCAAGACCGGCCGGGCGAGGCCGCCCACCCGCTGGCGAGCTGGGAAAAAACCGGGGCAAATTTCTAATACCCGACTGAACCAAAATCGAGTATTGCAATTCACATCGCATTAATGCATCAATAGATTGCAATCATACAATTTTAATGCTAAGCTCGATATTAGCTCAAATTTTAAAAATAAATTGATAGTTTTTGCACCAATACATGGTAAAATGCAGAAATAAAAAATAAGAAATAGATAAACCTATAGTGAGTCGCCGCCGCCGCAAGGCTGCCGCTGGAGCCGCCGCCGCCGCCCCGCCGCGACCGCTGCAGGACCTAGCTAGGGTTGTGCTTTGCGCTGGTCGGCGGGTGCGCAAAGCACTCAAGCGTGTGCATGCAGCTCTTGCCTTTTTTTTTTTCTTACGCGGTGGCGGACGCCGGATGGGCCATTTGGCTGGAGCATGTTGTCCATTCGACCTTCCTCCTTTTTTTTATTTGAACGCACGGCTCACATGTGTCCTAGCTACTGCAGTTTACATGCAACAACAGGCCGGTAGCGTAGAAACTTTTGTGCTGGTCTAGCTTTTTAGGCAACGTTAGGACTTTAGTGGGGCAGCTGCCCCAGCTTGCCCCAACATAGATCCGCCCGGAAAAAGGCCCACCACCGCGGCGCGGCCCCGGCGTTGGGCGTCAGGAGTGGATAAAATTTTTCATTCTTTTGCTACCTACCCTACTAAACTATTGTTCATGCCATTACTTTTCCACCCACGTGCTCTAAATGTTCATACATGAAAATGTGTGTCAGGTTCTGCTGTTGCAGATGGTGTTTTTTTTTCTTCTTTGTAATTGCTTGAGCTGATCAGCCATCATTCCATTTAGTTCATTCTAAATTTTCCTATTTCAGTTCTGTTCCTTTCGTTACTAGTAGCTGGTTTTGTAATATTCTGGCACATGATTTGGCTGCCAGTTTCTTTTGGATTCAAGCATGCATATTTACTGGTTTGTTTGTGTTTACTTTATCCTAAACATTCACCATTTGATGCATATTTACTTTAGAACATAGTGATGAATTTGTTCCCATATATATGTTCATGTGTCTTCCTAAAAGTTGTTTTTGACTTTTTAGGATTGGATAGAGTATCTGCATGGTGCTGTAAGCTTATATATTAATTGGCCTTCGGCCTTCCAGTCTTCTCTTGTCCAATGTTCCTGTGATTGATGTGGAAATGCTGCAGGACAAGCACGACTCCAATTCCTTAGTTTTCAACCTAGAAAAATTGAAGAGCTTAAACTAGTATAGAATCTATCTGTGCTTCCATGCACTTTCCATTATTTCCTACTCATGTACCATTCGTTGTGTATTAGATTCTCTGTATGCTAATTATGGAAATATTATTTTTGCAAGACTTGAAGGACACTATTTCATCTTCTAATGTTGCATCCATGCACAAAGCACACCACAATAATATGCTTTTGCCTTATGCATAGGATAAATGCTGCCAATACAATCAAAATTTCAAAGGTTATCTCCAGTTCATTTCCTCTGCTATGCAAATATCCAGCTCATAGATGAATGAATTATTTTTTTTTCAAAAATGGTCTTTCTCCATGACTTAAGAATAATGAAAAAAAAATACGTCCATACATGTGCAAACAACATTGAATCATTTTCTTCTTGTACCCTGCAGGATCCCTTTTTCAGAAAACACTTGCGTGTGCAAGGTTTCTATGAAAGGTGAGTGCTTCTATAAATTATATGCATGTACCAGACCTTTGGAAGGTTATTCTAATCTTTTATTGTACCCATGTCGATAATCTCTACATGAAGAAAATATCTGTATACAAGTCAGTCCGGAAGGGATGCATAGGTTTGGTGGGGTTTTTTTTTATGTTGATTTGGTGCTGAACTGGAAATGTTTAGTATTGTGCACTTGCACCATAATTTAGACATGCAATCAGTTAGAATATTCTTAGTTTGTTTATGCACAATGATGCACCTCAGGTTCTCGACAGTTTGTGCCTCTTATTTCGAAAAAAAACAGAAGTTGCTATTTGATTGAAAGTATCGCCTTACTGTAATGTTATAAAAACCCAATGTTCCGCTAGGTGGTGACTTAGGCGCGACTAATCATGAGTCGGAGGGTGTCCGCCTTGCCTATGGGGTAGGCGGACCCCTAGTCACTAGGCTACGGTCAGCGCCTAGAATCCGACTAGCGCCTAGCGAAAACTTTGTAACAACCCCCCCCCTCCCCTGATTCCAATGCAGGCAATGGTGAACTTCGTGTACGTTGATGAACTCCCTACCATTCCTGAACTAGCTGGATCTACCTCAATGTGGACATCAACAGTAGTAGTACAACATTTGTTGGCAGCAGCTAATAGATATGGACTGGACCAGCTGCACATCCTCTGTGAATCAAAGTTATGTGACGAACTGACTCATGAAACCGTCACAACAACCTTAGCCCTTGCTGAACAGCACCGTTGTGCAGAGCTGAAGTCTGTCTGTCTAAAGTTTGCTGCTCTGCGAGAAAATTTGGGAGGTACGGCTTCTTTCTGCCTCAAATATCATACTATGTACATCTATGGTATTGTTTGTGGTTATGCAAGATTGTCTGTATTCTGTTTAAAGTTTTGTACAGTTGAGGGTTATTTTCTTAGATGTTTCAAACAAAAGATCGAGCTGAAATCTTAAGGAAAAAAACAAAAAAGAAACCATATGAGATGTTTTTGTAGGGTAATTTATGTGATTGCTGTTTTCCTATGATTTAGGGCATTAAATTGAAGGGGTTAGAATAAGAATTCACTGTTAATAGGTTAGGTTTTGATCTAGACACAGTAACAAACCTATTAGGAAAGGACTCATTAGGAGTGCTTGTATTAGGAAAGGATCCATCAGGGTCATCCATCAGGTTTAACCATAGCCTAGTTGCCTACTTGCCTTGTGTATTGCATTGCTGACTGTGAGTCTGTGACTATATATATCCAACACCCTCCCACGTTGGTTGTTGGTGTGCGTGCATGATTCCTATACTCTTCTACACCTTGCCCTTTACATTGTTTCTACAAAACAGAGTGTCCAACCAAACAAGGCTCTGCTCAGTACTATATCTTTTGAGCGTTTGCTCCTACTGTCTACCCATTCAGATTGGCTGTAGCTGTATAGACTTCTCATCTAACCATTTAAATTGACTGTAGCTTTATAAACTTTTTGTTTAGACTGCTTGTGATTCTCGGCTGTTACTTTGTTATGTTCATTGCTTCACTGTTCAAACAATGTTTAAATGTGTAAACTTCTTGCCCACTCTTTATAGACTGCAGCTGTATTGACTTCAATTAACCATTCTTTTAAATTTCCCACTTTTGCACATTGTCACAATCACTTTGTCTTTTAAGTTGCTCCTTTGTCTTATGCAATTTTAGTTCCATTTTATATTTAAACAATGCCGGATATGGTGTCCAATCAAAGACTCCACAAAACTTAAGTACATAGCAACTAAAGCAGTGCATAGAATCAGCTGAACACCGAACAAGTTCTTGAAGCCTATTTTCTTTTTTCATTGCAGATTTGCCAGGTGTGATGAAAACAATAGACTACAAGAAATTGTCATGTATTCGTGCCAATCACATTTGTCACAGATTTTCCAGGTGTCATGAAAACAATGAACTTCTATCAACCTTTTGGTTCTTTCAATGGAGGTAAGAATTCATTTGTTGATATCTTTGTGGCTCTTTATAATATAAATATGGAATTTGATTGTGTTTCCATTGTCACATACTTTACTATATTATTCACATGCCATTTTGTGAATCTGTTGCAGTTCTAGTGTTATTTAGTGGTGTTTCTGGATTTTTTTTTTATTTTTTTGGGCAAGGAAACATACCCCTGCCTTCTAGAATGGTATTTGGTCAGTTAATTGCATTTTAGCTTGTTCTTATTAGTTGTATGGTCCAAAGATGGTTCTACAACTAGATGGATTAGTAATTATAGCTTCACTGCACTTTACATGCCAGTTATGTTGTTTTGGAACTATAGCATGCATTATTTTAGCATCAGGACTCCATGTCTAATTCTGGGTCACACAAGGCATTACAGCAAGGTGGTAAATTTGTAGGCAGTACACAAAGTTGGAGAATAGCTAATTGCAGATTAGGCACCTTCAACAAGGGCTTCAAGAGTGAGAAGGGTTCTCTTGACTATCTAAATGAGTAAAGCCATGGCCCAAGGGCCAGCAAAACACAAAAAGAAATGGGGGACCTCTTCAGCTGAGAACAAAAATAGGAAGACATTACCAATAGCTGATTCTAAGAAGTACAACTACCCTGGTTTTGTCACAGAGTACAATAATGCCAAATTTTTTGTAATACAATCCTATACTGAAGATGGCATTAATGTTTGGACCAGCACTCCCAGAGGGAACAGGAAATCAAATGCTGGTTATCGTGAGGTGAAAGAGAAAGACCTACTTCCTTGTTTTCTCAGTATGCTTATTCACTTAACCACTAGATTTTCATTTTAATCTTTTGCTTTCTTGCTGAGGAGAAATAGAACAATCTCCATGCCTATGAGTGCCAGGTTACCATATAATTTTGGCTAAGAGCCGGTCACTATGCTCAAGATGACTTACAAATTTATAACTTTCTATGCAGATTAGTAGCACTGGTCAATGTTGTGGTGCATGACTGGGCCTATCGATTTTGACAAGAGTGTTGAATACTGGCAGAATCTGATGATGTGCCTTGCTGGTTGTCTCTGCTCTGGATGCATTCAAGGCCAAACTACATTGCCGACGAGAGGTGACTGGCAAAAGAAGGTGGCTGTGAATGTCTTCCCAGATGGAAGACCAAATGGAGGAGTTGCCTGCTTGAATTTGGAAGATGACTTGTTGTGGAGCTCCTTTTTGACCTATGGTTGCCTCATAGCCATAATTGGGACAATAATCTTCTTAGCCATGCCTTTGATAACACCGCTGTCAATGAAATAACCAAGCTTCATCCTGTCTCTAATACCAATCAAGATATCCTTAGATGGAAGCCAGCCAACAATGGTACTTGCACAACCAAAGCCATCTATAACCATTTAGCCTCTAATCAGATTATTACCCTTCCTAGCCAAGGTTCCAGAAGCATCACTGCTCATACCAACCGAATCCTCAAAAGAGCCTGGAAAATGAAAAACCCTCCCTCCTATCATTAAAACCTTTGCATGGAGGCTGATTAGAAGAGCTCTACCGACTGCTGAACAAGCTTCAAGGTACTCTACCCAACCTGTCTATAATTGTGCTGCATGTGGAAATATCAAAAATGTCTTTTCTTTCTCTGCCACTTACCCCAAGCAGTCTGGTTTTTCCTCACCTCCCTCTGTTATTACCACTAACCTCCCAAATGATCAAGATGGAGTTCAGTTAAGCTTCAAGGTACTCTACCCAGCAGTGTGGGGAGTACCTTAGGCAAGGAATGAAAGAAAATATCAGGGCAAAAAATGGACTCCTACTCAGGTCCACCATGCAGTGGCGGCATTCCTATCTACACAACCACAACAGGATTCACATGATTCCACTTCTATATCACACGATGACCAGTCAACACCTCTCCAATGACGAACAACAGGTACTGATTTACTTTTCTCTACAGGTTCTACTAACAATGCAACTCCTCTTCAGATCTCTCCCTTCCAGGACTCCAACCAACTACAACAGATCTCTACGAAAACAACTGTATACCCGGCCTGCTAGTCAGGTTGAAGGAGAAATGCCCCAAACCAACTCTTTCAGAATCACACAACCGGTGCTCATAGAAGGCATAAGATGCTATACCAACGCCTCTTCACTGGATCAAGCCACTCAGACCTACAGACCTGCTGGAATTGGGATTCTTTATCATACCGCAGGAACAAGCAGCAAGATCTATTTTCATAAAAGCAACAGTGGCCGATGTTCACTCTGTCTTCATGGCAGAGGCAACAGCTTTGGCTATAGTTGCAACCATTGCTGGAGCTCTTCACTTCCCCAATGCTACCTTTCTTTCAAATTCACAGCAACTAGTACAACTTGTACTGTACAAGCTCTCAATTCCAATAACCAGGACAATCTTCCAGATTGGCGAGCCAAGCCTTTTACCCAGATCTTCAGGAACTCCCTTCCTCAAATCAACGACGAGATCCTTAAAATTCACAGGTCCGTAAACACCACTGCCGACAGCTTAGCTAGACAGGCTTCTCTCCATAACTCTTCACATGTTGCCTTTCAGTCTGTCTGCTCCTTCGGGATGCATAATCATCAGTGCGACCTCTACCAAGCACTGAATCATGTAAACATTCAGTCTGTACGGCTGATTGCAGCATCTTGCTGCTGATTAATATATGTGATGTTTGTTGTAAAAAAAAAACTACAATAGAGGACATGCATGTGCCTGTCCTATGTATATGCAAAGTCGATATAATATGTGTAGAAACTCATTAATTAACACAAATAATTAAATTGCCCACTATCTTATAAATTCGGCATATCTGGAGATCCGCTCAAGATCGTCGATGTCGATGGGTATGTCAATAGTATCACTCAAACAACAACCCATGGTATGAATAACTAGCAAAATTTATACAGTATGAATGCCTACAAGAGATTGGACGACTAGGTGGGCAGGTTTAACCACGAATTGAAGAAAATGGTCAAAAAGAAAAGAGGGAGAGAAATGCTAAGTCGATCTGCAAATCTCACTTGAATATTTATTAGAATATATGTAATTGTAATGATAGCACAAACTTGCACTAATATAATTGAAATTGAAGAAACAAACCCTTGGACAAACTATATTCTAAATAAAAAAATCTGCTCTTGGTGCTTGCTGATACTTCCTATTATATTCCTAATAGTACGTACTAATACTACCAAGATGCGTGCATGATGATATCTCTGGCAGTGGCACAGTGGCAGCTGATGAATACTATGAGTACTAACTAGCCCTTTGAGGGTGTTCATGGCCATGGCAGCAGCGGGCTGAGCCTTAACTGGGTCGTGAGATCCGACACCGCCGACGTCTCCACGACCTCGATGTCGCTCCGGACGGCGAAGCTGTTAATGTCGCACCGGACAACGAAGCTGTCATCCACCAGGTACTCGGACTTCTCCAGCTCCTCCCTCCTGATGAAGCACGGGAAGCCTTGGCCGGTATATGTGTAACGGAACTCAGCGACCTGGCACTGGCCGTGGTAGGGCACCAGCAGCCCCAGACGCCTATTCGGCTTCGCCTTCGGCTTATTCTTTGCCCCAGCTACAGCGCCGTCGTTGACGAGGCTGAACCGGAACCTGGCCTTGACGACCTCGTTGTTGACGACGTTCCGAACGAGCCTGAGGTAGAGGGAGATGTGGTCGGCGAATTCCTTGCAGAGCCCGTTGGGGTAGAAGAGGATGCACCAGGTATGACCAGCTGCCTCGAACTCGCAGGACTTGGCATGCGAACCAGGTCCCATCGCCAGCTTCGCCGCCGAGTAGCCATTGATCTTGAGCACGTGGGTTCCGGTGGTTGCAACCGTGGTGATGGATGAGGCAGAGACGATGACGCCGACGCCGTCCTCACCGTCACCGGCATCGACACCGCTCGACATGATCGATGATGCTCACCGGCGGCGATCGATGCCGCTAGCTCCGGCGCTCCGCTTGTGCGTGTATAAACCTAGTAGATTAGATTGCACTAGCGAGCTACCTGCCCGTCCTAATATATAGGATCTAGGAGCATAATCCAATTCGCTCTATCTGTGATTTCCGATTTCAGTTACATCGGAATTAATGAGCCGTTCCTGCCCATGTGACACCTCTCCTAGTATACGCGATTATCAAATAAAAAAACAAGTACATTCGTGTCTATTTTTTTATGCGGCATACACTTTTAAAAAAAAATTGTATCACACGAACATGGCTCCGAACGGGAGGTGTGCGATTTGTGGTAGGATGGACTCGTGGAGACATGCCCTCCTCGAGTGCAATCTGGCTAGGTGTGTTTGGGCTCTGCAGAATGAGGAGACGGTGGAATATCTCTTTCATCTAGAATCTAGATACTCAGGATGCCAAGGAATGGTTAGTTGAGATTATGAAGAAACTCAAGCATGAAGTTTTTCTATTGTAAAACACACGGACTCTTTCCTAGAAGGAAAGGAGAAGGATGAATCACTACGGGAATCGAGGGCTATCCCGAGTCAAATCTTTCCGGGAGCAGAACTAAACGCCACGGGGGTAGAGCGCTCTACCCCGTGAGCATCTACGCACACCAGCTCATGGGATACCGTGCACTCACGGGATAGAGTCTTTCCCCGTGAGAACAAACTCACGGGTAGATCCTCGACCTATCCCGTGAGGCCCCACTCACGGGATAGGTAATCCACCGTCACCCCTCCCCCGGCCCCGCTGTTAGCCTATCCCGTGAGCCCTCCGTCCGGTTCACGGGATAGGGGAGGTGGGGGCAGTGGTGCCCGTCTCGTTCCACGCGGTGGGCACTCGCGGGGGGGGGGGGCCGGCACGAGATCTATCCCGTGAGAGAGGCCTTTCCCGTGAGCCCTAAACTAGGGCCTCAGGAAAGAGGGCCTCTTTCCGTGGAGCCGACATTATCGCTCACGGGATAGAGGAAACCCTTTTTTTTTTTTGTGTTTTTGGGACCCAAACTTTTTCTACATTGCCTACACATAATATGAAACTCTATGTTAAAGTTTGGTGAATTATTGACTTTATTTGGTATATTTAGAGAGTTATTCTCTTTTCTGGTAATTTTTGAAATGAGGTCAAATTTGAACTACAAGTGCTTGGAAATTTTGAAAAAAAAAAATAGTAGAAAATTTATAATTCTCTTACTCAACACATAGTAAGGCCTTGTATATAAAAAAAAAAAAACAAACGGAATATCTTAATATGAAATTAGGAACGCTTATTTTTGTGCTCGTGTGGTTTAAAAATTATAGAAAATAAACCGTTGTGCAAAAAATCATGAAATTTGATAATATGTCATGATATCTTATGCCAAGGCTATGATAAAAGATTGGAAACGCGTTTCGCACAAGTTGGCACATACGATGTTCACAAGCTCCAACATCTACGTAGAAGTTTCATGTTTGTTGAGAATGATCCAATGTGATTTCATGTGGTTGTGGCGGTCAAGTTGTGGTTTGGCTATGAAACTTTTTCTATTTGCAAACAGACATCAGAGATTGTGTCATGTGAAAGTTTGAGAATTTTCAAGATTATTTTGATAATTATTATAATTTTTATGCTACAATTAGGTAAATAGAACTAGAGATAAAACCACATGAAATAATGGTCAACTTTTCACTAAAGCATCACTTATGTATGGATGAGTGAATATGACAAGGTATTTTTTGAAGTAAACTCGACCAAAGTTTAAAAATATTTTTTGGAAAAGAGAAAGGGAGGGAAAGAAAAAAATATTTTCAGAAAACGCGATATCCCGTGAGGCGCTCTCACGGAAATAGGCCTATATCCCGTGAGCCCCTCCCCACTCACGGGATAAAGGTGGGACCCACCAGGGTCCGCGCGGCAATCCTCCCGCCCGTGGGATTTCATTTTCGACATGCCTATCCCGTGAGTATATTTATATTGCTCGGGATAGACCTATCCCGGATACCTTGGGATTTTTTTTTTTTTTTAAATCGAAGTCAAACAGACTTTTATCCACCCACACTCCCCACTCACGCACGCACACACCACACACACACACACGCCGCCGCCACACCCGTCCCCGCCGGAGCCGGCCGCCGCCGCCCCCGCCCGCCGCACCCGCCGCCGCGCGCCTCCCGCCCGCCCCGGCCGCGGCCCGTCCCGCCCGGCCCGTCCGGCCTACCCGCGGCACCCGCCGCCGCCTCCGCCGGCCGCCCCGGCCGTCCCACCGGCCACCACCGGCCGGGCCGCCACCGCCCCGCCGCCGGCGCCCCGCCACCACCGCCCCAGCCCCGCCACCACCGCCCCGGCCGCCGACGCCCACCACCGCCCCGCTGCCCCGCCACGCGCCCGTGCCTCCGCGCCTCCTTCCCTCGCCGGCCGCCTGCCCGGAGGAGGGGAAAGGAGAAGGGAGGAGGGAAAGGGAGGAGGAGGAAGGGGTGGCCGAGGAAAGAAGGAGAAAGGAGGGGGGAAGGGAGGGGGAGGAAGAAGAAGGGAGGAGGGGGAAGGGAGGAGGAGGAAGAAGAAGGAGGGAGGGGAAGGAGGACGCAGGAGGCCGGAGGAGGAGGACGCCCCGGACGCCGCCACCTCCGGCGTACCTCGACGCACCGTTGCGCCCAAGACGCCTTGACCTCGCACGCCGCCGCCCGCCCGTCGGCGGATTAGAGGGAGGAGGCCCGCCCACCGCCGCTCTTCAGCTTCGCAGGTATTGGAATGTGAATGTGAATGTGGTTGTCGGCCATCGTGCCGTGATGTGAATATGGTTGTCGGCCATCGTGCCGTTTGGGCTGACTGCGAGGTATTGGAAACCTCCCGTGGGAGGTTCTGTCGAATTTTCAAGCGAGCCCGTATGTTTCTTTTATGCGCAGAGGAGCCCTTGGAGCGGGCCGAGTGCTGCCGCGCCCAGTGCCTTGGCGGTCCCTGTTCTTCTTCTCGTCGGGCTGGCCGGCTCCACCGCGGCGTAGGTATAACCCCCTTCTTTCCGTATCATGGTCGCAGTTAGATCGCGCGACTTAGTTAGGCGTCTCCGTTGAAGGAGATACGGTTGGAAGTAATGCAGATCCCTCGCATACCTATAACCGTATACCGTTTCGAATTATCCACGTTTTTGGACAGCCGGATGCGTAGATGCGAATCGGTTCCATGCTCCATTCTTTCGTCTAATTCGAGTTTAGGTTGCATCTCCCTCGTTGTTCTTCGAATACACAATCTCCCTGTTGGGACGTGTATTTGGAGAACAACGGGAGGTGCCGCCAAATTTGCTCTCGCGATAGGGTGGGAGCATGGAACAAACCTCATCTATGCATCCTCGGGTGGGATTAGGACCTATGTTCACCTACTAGATGGTAGGATCCTTGTGTAGATGCACTTTGGATTTTTATATTCTCCCCGAGGATGCATTTTTATATTCGCGCGCGCATATGATAGAGAATGGATGACCGTGCGTGGATATACAATGGTTGGAGGAGTTTTGGAGATATTGACCCACGAGTGGATGAGGAAGAGTAGTGCTTTTCGTGGACAAAGCTTTTCAGAATCTTTGGAGGTGCGAGTAGGGTTTGGTGTCCATGCAAGAAATGTGCGAATCAAAAAGGCAAAGTAAGGAAGACATGTCTAAACATCTACCCCGATATGGATGGACGGAGTGCTATAAGCGGTGGATCTTCCATGGTGAAACGAAGCGTATGAGAGACGAGGTGGTGAGACAATGCATAAATGATCTTGCTTCGACGCGGGATAGGGAGACATGATAGATGACTTTCATGCCGGAAACTTTGGTCAAGGACTTGAAGATGGGGAGGGTGGTGGAGCCGTAAGAAACCGCGAGGCCTATTATGACATGTTGAGGCGGCAACGTAAAACCCCTTCACGGCTATGTGGATGTCTCGACTAGATGCCATTTCACGCCTTATGGACTTGAAGGCCCGGTGCAAGATGAGTCGAGGCGGGTTTGACGACATGTTTGTCGATCTTTGAGACCTTGCTTCCTCGAGGTCACGACCGCCAAAGAACATGTATGAGTCGCGAAAAGTCCTCGCGGTACTTAAGATGCCATACGAGCAGATACATGCTTGTAAGAACGGGTGCGTCTTATTTAGGAAAGACTACAAAGAGGACACAATAATCGTCCAAAGTGTAAATCCTCTAGGTACATAGAGGTAGACTCTCGTGATGGTCAAAAGAGGCGACCTTTGACATCCCCGTGAAAATCCTACGGTACCTTCCCTTCGCATCGAGGTTACAACGGATGTACATGACCGAGGAGTCCGCGAAAGCGGATGACATGGCACAAAGATGGGCGTCGATACAATCGGATAAGATGGTACACCCTTCCGATGCCGAAGCATGGACCCATTTCACCAGATTCATCCCGAAAGCTATGGATGCTCGTAATGTTCGTGGTTCTTACCGGCAGCAGATGGGTTCAATTCTTATGGAATGATGGCTGCCCCATACACTTGTTGGCCTTGTATTTGTTATCCCCTCAATCTCCCCGGCGTTTGCTTTCAACCTAAGAACATCCTTTTGTCTTTGATAATTCACGGGCACCAGGGAAATAAAATGGTGTGTTCATAGAGCCCGGTCATTGATGAATTGATCAAAGCTTGGAACGAAGGGGTTTGGACCTACTGACCGAGCTTTGAGGAGAAATTCCAGGATGTACGTTTGGTACCACTACTCTCGCATGATTTCTTGGCGTATGGGATATTCTACGCGGGTCGGTGTGTTCATGGCAAAAGTACCCTTGCGATATGATGCAAGACGGCTCTAAGGTTCATCCGTTGAAGAAGGGTGGCAAATATTCTAATGTTTGACAAGCATCGACGATTCCTCCCTCTTGACCATGCATTCAGGCTAGACAAGAAGAACTTTACTAAAGGTCTCAAGTTACGGACCCCCCGCCGGTGATGATGGATGCCGAGGTACGTGCTCAAGTGGATGCTCTTGTGGCTGATAAAAATGGTGTCTTTGTGGGTTATGGCGAGGATCATGCATGGACTCACAAGTCGGGGCTTAGAGAGGCTCCCCTATCACGATGACCTTCTTCTTCCACATAACCTAGACTTAATGCATGAAAAGAATATTGTGATAGACATAACGGGCCCAACGAAATGGAAGTAGACAACGAAAGTGTTGTTGATGATGAGGAGGACGAGGAGGTTCGAGATGCGAAGGACTTGCGGTTACTAGATAAATTACTTAAGGACATTAGTGTTGACGTGGCTCCTCCTCCCATGGATCCCCGCCAATCTTCATATGTTGGAAGACGTAGACATGGATGATAGTGATCATGAGGATTATGATCCGACGGTGCGAAATCATTGACAATGATGAGGATTATTTCTAATGCCATGTAATACTATGCATCTCTTAATAATTATGTTCTGTTTAGTGTTTCCATTTAATACTATGCATCTCTTAATAATTATGTTCTCGTTTTATTGTTTTCCATTTAATTTTGCATATTCACTAATTATTTATATCTAATTGCGGGTGATTCGAAAAGATGCCTCCGCCGAAGATCCTCAAGAAATTGGCGAGTTTGGGGGCGTAAATTCAGAAGTTGGGCGACCTAGGAGGGTCCTCAAGCGTCCGCCACCACAGACACACACGGGGCGGGCAAGGCGGGGCCAAGGGGCGGGGGGCGATCAAGCACCACCGCCACCACCCGGTGGGCGAGGAGGAGGAGGGAGGCGCGGGACCACGACCTCTCGACGTCGCGGGACATTGACCTCTCGGCGTCGTGTCACTACCCGGCCAGGGACCGGGTGTGGAGGGGAGGAGGAAGGCGAGGGGGACCGCCCGGGGAGGGAGGCCGGGGCGGCCAAAGAGCTTGCGGCGATGCGGGGAGGGGGTGGTTCCTCTTTCCTGCCGGGCGCTAAGTAAGAGAAACCCTACTTGCAAAGGGGCCCCTCGGACTCAGGACCAAAAACACTCTTTAAGGCGCACCAACGTCCCATCATTAAAACCGATCCTCCAAAGGTAATTTACTTTTTACATCGAAAGCACTACTTTCTTAATTGTTAGGATGAAAAGCATAATATGAACTAATAATTATTCTTGATCATTTGGGCAGGTCTTTTTTGTTGGTGAGGATGGCGCTTAAGTGCCGCCTTCCCAATGGCATTCTTGGTTGTTTGTCGGGAAGCACTACCCGCCACATTAGCATTGACGGGAGAAGGGACACTCCTGCCACGCATTTTGGCCAAGTACTTGGAATTGAAGATAATAACTCGTATGACCAAGGGCGTAAAAGCTGAAAAAACAAGGGACGGCGTGTGTCCGTGTGAGCTGTAGGTAAGTCAATGTCGCCTTTGTAGTGTACAAATACATCGCTTCAATTTCACATTGTTTGAAATAATGGCCCGGAATACATTGCTTCTATGTGCGATTACTTCAAGCTTCGCGGATACTGTTCGGGAGGGGGGGGATAAGTGGTACGCTTTCGCGCACACTTCAAACTTGTGTTAGACATGTGGTACGAGGCTTGGCGGCGGCGGCAGTGTCATACTATGCTCTATACAAGAACACAACCCTCGCGAAAAGGAGCGTGATATAAATCTACGATTTTTGACCAAAGAACAATACATGATGGTAAATAACGAAAGTTCATACTAAGTTTAATTATGCAGTTTGATATTCTAATAATATTTTCAACTTGGTGTCACAGCCAGGTATGTCGAGTGGCTTTTTCAAGCATGGCGGTCCCCGGGATGATGGTGGGCGGGGGGTAAAGATCGGTAAAGATTTAAGATCCAAGAAGACTACTAGGGGACCGGCGTGCCATGATGCGGTGTTTCACACACCATCAAGGCAACCATAATCTCTACCTACAAAAAGATATGTAAGTATTACCCAATTCTTATATTTAGCGATCGCAACTCCTCAATACTTCCTAACCATCCTACCTTTTTTCCACGGGGCAAACACATGGCGTGTCATCGGCACGCCAGGCATTTCGAAATTCTCCTCTCTCCCACCAAGGCAAGTCCCCGGATCCCAACCTCATCTACAACCACGAGGCTCCGCTTTTAGCTAACCTCTTACTTGGCCGAAGCCCTCGATAAGGTAATCTGTGTTTTTACTATTCCGAGTACATTTATCTTTATCACATTCCTCGTGTTCTAACTTTGTGTTGAAATAGGTCACCAAGTACACGATGTGGGGGTATTATGGAGATAGCCGATCAGCGGCCCGCGACATTGTGGGGGACCTTTCCACTTTGATATTTGGAGGAGGGAAGAAACGCGAAGCGTCTTATGTGGGTGATAAGCGTCATCGACCCGGCGCACCACAAAGACCCTACACACGAACTCAAAAAGCGGCCCGGGCGGTGTCTGTGGCGGCCAACCACTTACCGGGCCTACGGTCTCGGACTCCGGGTATCTGTTTTATTCAAGGTTCATTTATCTTTACATATGTCTTTCTTGATTTCTAACTTTGTGTTCAAAATAGGCCCGGATAAAAGGGGAAGCGAGCATGGCGATCCTTGGTGAAGGCAAAGGGGAGAGGGGAGAGGGGCTGGTTCTTAGGAAATTTTGAGGCAAGGGAGAGGGAGAGGCGGTTGTTCGTGGCGGAGGCGCGAGAGGGCTAAGCAGCACCGAGGAAGAGCATGGAAGCTCTCCAAGCGGTATCTCAGCGGCGTGTTGGAGGCAAGATTGGTGAAGCGCGCGCCCAGGAGATCTTCTTTGCTCCACCCGCTGCCCAGGTGTACCCTCCACCACCACCACCACCACCCGCATCAATGCGGTCCACTTGGCTTCGGCGGCCAACCCGTCGATCTTCCCTCCGCCGCCGGGCCTCTCGTGAGTTTCTCAACCTTAACTCCAAATATGCATATATGAATCACGAAATGAGAAATAGTATAGTGTTTTGAATGCACCATAGGATGTGTGCGCCGGACATGTGATTTGTCGGCCATCGAGCCGTTGTTTTTTCTGCCGGGTTTTGGAAAACCCTAAATGCTGCGGGGAGGTCTTTGCCGAAATTTCCTAGCAATTATCTTGTTTTTTTTTTTTTCAAGTCAATAGATCTACCTTTCATTTTGTCTCACAAATGCAATATCTTTGCCTCGTGCAGGATCAATCACATGCCTCGAACCCAACTTGAATGGAACAATTGCAGGAGCGAGTGCTTGGCGCAACTCTAAGGGCCCAGGCGGTTGGTAGTGAGAATTTTGTGATAGTTTAAAATGAGGTTGTGAACTTGAAAATTGTTGGATTTGAACTTGTGAACTAGTAGGGGCGACAAACTTTGACTTCGTTGGATTTTTATGTAATATATGTGTCGATTTTTGTGCTATATATGTGTGTCGGTTATGCGCTTTGCAACAATCCGTGTTATATATGGATATATATGTGTGTCAATTTTCTTTGTAACAAAAAGAAAAAAAATGCATCTATCCGTGGCTGACTCTCGGGATATCATTAAGGATATCCGTGAGCATTTATAGCGACTCACGGGATATCAACTCTGAATATCCGTGAGCCATATGCTTTCGGCTCATGGGATATCTCGACCAAAAGATATCCGTGAGCTTAGCACATAGCTCCGAGGATATAAATTTATAAGGACCCCGTCGTCGGCGTGGCGTGGCGAGGACACGGCGTAGCGTAGCGGAGACGCGCCTATCCGTGAGCTACCGTTGGGCTCACGGGGATGATTAATTAAAATAGCGGGGTTGCCTCCGTCCGTTGGCGTCGCGTGGAGGCACCCGTTAAGTCTCTTGCCGTGGCGTTAATACGCTCAAGGGATAGGATATCCGTGTATACAAACTGGCTCATGGGATATACTGTATCGATGATTTTCTATCGCGTGAAGGATATCCGTGAGCAACTCACCGGGATAGCCGATCGATGGGTGGAAGGGGGCTATCCGTGAGCAATGGCTTTCGCAGGATAGCCCTCGATTCGGTAGTGAATCCTAAGAATTGTTGTTGCCCGTAGTAAGGTATCAGGTCAGCGAACAAAGCGGTACCGAATGGGCAAACAATGGGGCCGAAAGTGGAAGCGGCTGTGAAAATGAGCGGTCCTCCCCTCTCTCCCCTCTCCCCTTTTTTATAGGGAAGGTGGGGGGGATGCTCTTTATTATTAACAAAAATATGACAAGTATTTACAAGAATGCCATCAGGGGCTACAAAATGGGCCTAATCCTCATATGTTCTATTCCAAGCTACTCAATTGGGCCTATTACACAACTAAGGGGGTACCGGCATGTTGGTATACTAACAATAACCCCTTCGGCTATTGGATATGAACCTGCGTTCAAAACGATAAAGCACTATGAGTGTGATTGATCAATTGTAGGCCGGATCGCGAGGCCCACTCTTTTGATTCGCCGCGGGATGACTTCGGGATTGCCTGCGTTTTCTTGATAGTCTTGGCTCTCTCTTTGGCTAGTCTTTGAGGGGTCCTTTTGCTCGGGCATCACGGTCATCCTTGGCAGCTTGCTTCGTAAAGCGATTGAGGGCATGTGTAGTGGTTGGTCTTTGTTAAAATGGTTATGGGGAACCTGCTTTACATTGCCTTTATTTGACACTTGTTATAGCATAATATTATTAGTCAACTAAACGTAAATAAGGGCTTAAAACAAATAACAACATAGTCTAGGGTCTTGTGACATAGTTCCATGAGTTTTGGTATTTTATATCTCACGAGGGGATAAGCGAGGATAAGCGGATATAGGAAACGGTAAAAAAAGCGGCCAACTACTTGCCATATGAAGAAGAGACTTGGCAGGTAAGTAATCTTATCAAAAGTGGACCAAAACATTCTAGAAGATACGAGGAAGACACACCCCGGGAGGGAAGGAGATCTCGAGGATCAGCGAGGATCACAGCGTCATGAGGGAATCTTCTTGGCGGCCGCCGGTGGGACCCACATGTCATCCTCCCCTTCCTAATTCGGTTTACTCACAGGCATTGAGATGAGATCTACGGATTGTTCAAGGTCGGTTTGATCCAAGGGCTCACGTTCGCCCTACAGGGCTATATAAGCGGAGACCCCACGCCCTAGGGCTAAACCTAATTCATTCTACTCCATACCTATCAAGTCATCAAAAAGTCAAGATCCTAAGCCCTAGTCCCTCATATTAGAGCATTAGCCTACCTAGTAGATCTAGAGGAAGTCAAGCTTGCCTTGGTTCTGATCGTTAAGGAGTTCTTGGGTAGGAAGCTTCTCATTGGCTTCTCTCTTTGTATTCACTCATGCCAAAAGTATTAGGACTACATTTTGTTATGACATTGCTCTATTTGTAATTTATATTCTTAGTTATATGTTTCAATGTCTATTATGATTATATACTTAGTATAGCTAATTGTCTCTATATTCAAGCATTGAGTAGGTATAGCCCTTTCACTTAATAAGGCTGATTGGGTAGGTGAAGTACGCAATCAATACTTGCGTGGTGTTTTATACAGCGTTTACTGCGGCTACATCTATATTAGGGTAGTGTGGTAGATGGCGGGGTGGCCGGTCACATTGAGTCCTTTGTATTCCATCGAATGTAGGACTAGTGGGAACGATATTGCTATGATTATGCAGTTTCATTCTGATCTTTCTTACTAGTGTCCCGACGGTGTAGATATATTGCCTTCTTGCCATGATTACTAGGTATCTTGCTAACTAATCTTGGTATACATTGACATGTGATTAGGAGTAACATAGGAATATTCTGACTAGTGTCTATCTATACCATAATTGCCGGCCGATATGATACTAGTGGCATACCATG
>JADLZK010002083.1:0-85669 GCA_015847255.1 Hyparrhenia diplandra
TATATATAAGAAAGACAGATACTCTAATATATATCATATATACATATATATACATCGATTCATATATACAAGTTTCACCGATCGATCGATCCATTTGTTCATATCCAACATGTACTAGTTAATTACAACATCTATACAAAAATTACGAGCTATATGTTGATTTGGATGAAGATAGTCCTTAAGACCTAGCTCTTCCCATCTCCTTAGTCACAAGATACTCTACAAACAAATTGACTCATTGTCCACATTGAAGTACGACCGCCTTCGTGAACTACCATGTCTAGAACGAACTTGCGGATGTCCGATATCAGGCGCCTGAACCGCATCTCGTCGGTTGCCCTTTTGTAGTACCCCTTTCCACTGGTTCTTTGAGTCCTTGAGCTGTCGGTAGCTGGATTTGTACCTTTTGCGAAAAGCCCCGAGGAACTCACGGGCACGAAGAATCCACACAAGTTTGATCCGTCCCGGTTGTTTGAGGCATTGCACACAATAAACCAGTGTTATTAGTAATATCGAAGCTATAGCTAGGTAGTCGTACTAAGAAAAACTAAGTTTCATTTACGTACCGGGAAATCTCGCTTGATTTTGAGTGTATCTCCATTGCGCTCCTTACACTTCGGGATCGTCGATCCCAGCCAGTTCGGATCCTTCAAGTATTGCTTGTAAGCGCTGCATTTAAATGCACTATATTGTCAACGATATATGATATTCGACTCTAGTAATTGAATAAGGAGTTCATCGATCACTTACAATCTCAAGATTTTTTTCGAATTGTCGGAGCCGTGCGGGTTTGTGCCTCGTAGTGAGTCAAAAAGACAACGGCCCTCCCGCCCCGAGGAAAGATCATGAAACAGATCCAATGTCCTACGAGCCCCATTCCGTATTGGTAAGGCGCCGAATACATCGATACCCATTTTCCTTGACCTTTTTCATCGCCGATATGACGTACTCTGCTACCTCGAACTTCTTAGCTCTTTCGTTCTTATCCCAGATCTTCTATCTTTCCTCGTCCGTCAAGTTCACCAGGTCGGGATGGTCCGCTCTTAGCTTATAACCGATGACCTGTCTCTCACAGATGTGCCATGGAGAGAGGTAAATAATACCATTCTTTAACTTGTGGCTGCATCGGCGCTCAACCTACAAGGACATGTGGTTGTGGCATAGGTACATTTGAAACAAAGAATCTATATACGGATGCAAGGGACATGTGCAAGTAAAATTGCGCTTACATCGTAAACAAGGTGACTTGGGCAACGTCAATGTCCTGTCGACGAAGTAGTCTCGACATGTCGTCGAATGTAACCAAGAACCGGAGATCGGTGTGGTAGTGGAAGCACTCCTTAGGAAGAAGGACACCGAAGGTATGCAATCCACGCTTTGCGCACTCTATGTACCACGCATGGAACTTCCGAGTCTCCCGGTCCTCGGCATCGATGAGTCGGGCCTTTGGGATCATGAACTTCCCAAACTCGAACGAGTAGGGGCATTCTTCCGAGACAAACCCGACATAAGGTGGGGATTTTGGCCCGCAAAAGCGGCGGTACAAATGTTAGCTACGGTTGCGAAAAGAAGTAGCTAATAACATAGTACAACTCGTTGTTTCAGCGGGGCATACCTTTCGGATCGAACATCTATTACTGGGGGCCTCTTGGGTTTAGGGTATTTGTCGGCTACGACCTCCTCTTCATCGAATGTCGGCTTCTTCGGTGGTGGAGGGCATTTGCTAGGTCCAGCTCCTTTCTGCTTCCCCGGCGCTTGAGGTGTTGTCCATTGGAGGCCTTGAGTGTAGATGGGTCGTTGCTCGTGAGGGCCTCTTTGATGGACTGGGTGATCATTTGCTGCAAGGCCTCATCACGCTCTTCCTGTCTCAGACCCTCCTTGTACCTCTGCCTCGTGTGATGCGAGGCATCATCTGACTGCCACGAGCCCACCGTCGCCCAACTCTTCACGGAGCTCATGCCACGGACGCGCCGCGATGCTCGGGGTTTTCCAAGGCCAACGTCGGCCGGATCGTGTCCCCGACGAATCTCGAGGGTCCATTTGTTCTTAGCCGCGGTGGCCTCTATGACCTTCTTCTCGACCTCCTTCATCCGGGCTTGGGCCTCTATGACAAGTATTCTAAAAAATTATTAAAATTTGTTATAAATTGTTATAAAATGTTAAAAATTGTTAAAAATTGAGAGATCAATTCAGATAATATATCAAAAATATTCGGATGAAATTTGAAATTTTTACACATCCGTATATATAGGGATGCTTTACTGGTTCCCAACACATCCCTTGTGGTATATATAGGGATGCTACGAGGAAGAGGATGCTTTTCGTGTATGCGTAGTGAGAAGTATGTCATTATTAGAAACTTTACAGTTCCCAACACATATCCATTTATATACACCAAGTTTACATCTTGATGAGTACTTTCAACTTTGTATTCAAACTTTTTTTCGAAATTAGGTCGTTTAGTGGTCCGTTTGACCAAGGTTTAACAGGGCCGAACTTGTGACTTTTTGAAGCTCTAGTTTTTCGAAGCCCTAGACGTCGTCGATTCGAAAAGTCATGAATACCACTTTTGTTAAACTCTCCGAGATCTACGTTTGGTATTAGTGTTAACTTTTCATTTTTTAAACTTTTCACGCCTCGAAATTTGAAATTTGAATTTTTACACACATCGGACGACATTTCGAAGCCCCAGACGGCCAAGATTCAAAAAGTCATGAATACGGAAACTTCATAACTCATCAAGATCTATATTTCATATAAAGGTCATTTTTGCATACGAGAAAGTGTTACAAACGTGTAGTTCAAAAATCACTAGTCTCCCCCGTAGTTTCACGAAACTTCGTGGCGGTGAGATATTTGTTTTTGGACTACTGTTTACATCAGAATAACTGCAACTACATATCATTCTGGTGCCGGTGCATTGGTGATCTTCTTCTCGCCATCGGGGCGGGTCCATGGCATCATTTTAGTCTTGTCGGGATTGATTCCGTCCTCCGGTGCCTTCATCTTTTTTGGAAAATCAGAAAGAGGTGGAACTCATCATAGTTGTTGTATGTTTTCGGGACTCTCGGACCCCATCGGCTCCCACGATCCATTTGCTTTCCCGCCACGACAATATGTCTATTTGTGTTCTCCGTGTTCATTTAGTAGGCTACTTGTGCGCCATCCGATGCAAGCACCCACTAATCATCTTTGTACCAGACACTTTGAAGGTTCACGGTGGTTAGCCCAAAATCGTCCACTAGAATCGCCGCAGTTTTGACCCACGGCAACGAAAAATGGTTACCGTGAGGTTACCGCCAAAGTCAAGTTCCCATATTTCTTCGACTTGTGCGAAGCATGTCATCTTCTCCCCCTCGCCACGCTGTTTCCGCCCTCATATCGTAACGAACCGCCGCTGTTCGTGATGCACTCTTCTTGTCCTTTTCTTTTGTGTGGAAACCTGTACCCGTTGACATCATACCCTTGCCACGTGGTGACCTGCATGGACGGCTCGACACAAGCTTCTTCACGCCCCCTCTGCATCATCTCCCGGGGAATGTTACGCTTTTGGAGCCCTTTGGAGGAAAGTGTTCTTGTGTTCCTTCTCCGCCCAATCCTTGGCGGACCGGTTCTTGCGCTTCCTACTTGCACGGCGGAGCTCTTTGAGGTGCTTTTTCACGTTTTATCGTCCATGATCACCAATTGATGAAGGATCTTTGTAGTGAGCGTCTAGCACTTTTCCCTATGTATGTCGGTGCGTGCTTTTCGCCCGCACACCCCATCCCCGAGGTTTTTCCTTCATGTTGATGCACTGGAAGCCCAATAGCCCTCCCATCTTTTATGTACTTTATACACCAGTTCACGGCCTCCTAGCTTGTGTATGCCTCGATCATAGAGCCCTCTCGGGTAAAGCGGTTATGATTGAATCGATTGAGGGTAGACATTAGTCGCTCGGTGGTCCACATCGCTTTGTAGGTACACGGGTCCCACCGTTTCTATCTCGATCAACCATGTGCATCATCATCAAAAAGTGCATAATGTCGAAGAACGACGGTGGGAAACACATCTCTATCGGCACATTGTTTCCGCGATGAACTCTTTCGGCCAAGCAGTGCAGATCTTTGGCAATTACCTTCGGTTGATTTGGTTAAAGAAGTATGACAACCTTGTGACCACCATCTTCACGTATTTTGGGCCGAATAGCTTTGATCACAATTGGAAGGAACACCGTCGGCATGATGTGAGCATCGTGCGCGTTGAAGTTCGTCATTGTGAGGTCTCTCATGGATACCAGACTCTTGATGTTGGAAGAGAAACCCGTCGGTACCTTGATACCCCGCATCAACCGACACATAGCCAACTTCTCATCTCTCGTTAGGTTGTAGGCCGCTTAGGGGAGTTGGACTTTACCGTTCGAAGCCGTGTAGCGTGAATTTCCGGTCGGATGCCCATGTCAACAAGATCCTCGACGTGACTTCACACCATCCTTCGTCTTGGTCTTGATATCCATCGGAGACCGATCGTGCTTTTCGAAGACATTTTTCTCAAGGTGCATCGATCGATCGCGAGGGTGTATGCGGTATCTTTCGATTACTTTAGATACTTGAAGAAGATTGACTTCTTCTTTGAAAGGAATTTGGAGGCGCTTCGTCCTCCGGTTTATCCCTCTTTCGCTTCTTTGTCTTGGAGGTCTTTGTCTTCCCGATCATCGTCTTTTTCTTCTTCTTCTTCTTTCCAAACTCGCACTCCAAGTCCTTCACCATGTCAAACACCTTCGGACCATAACTAGTCCGTGCGGTTGAGGTTTCGACTCGCCCTTGTTGTCAAAGTACATATTCGTACCACACGGTTTTGGTGGATCCCTTCGGGTAAGTGGAGCGAGGTTTCTTCGATGCAAGCTACACAGCGGTCTTCCCTTTAATCGCCCGATAATGAAAACAGGCCGGGGTTGTCGGTGATGGTGACAAAGATGATGGCACAAAGAGTGAACTTCTCCTTGCGGTGCGCATCAACCATCGACCCCATCATCAAACGATACTGCATCTCCTCCATGAACGGCTCCGGGGAACACATCTATATCGTTGTCGGGCCGCCGGTCCGGATATGAGCATGGTGAGCAAAACATACCCGCGCTTTTGACAAAGATGTGGAGGTAGATTGTACATGGTGAGGACGACCGCCACGCGTCTTTGTGTGTCTTTGCTCAAAGTCGATCGAATGGGTTCATTCCGTCGGTACTCAATGCGAGCCGAACGTTCACGGGCTCCTCTGCGCAAAGTCGGGGTAGGCGACGTCGAAGTCTTGCCACCGCTTAGCATCCGAAGGGTGCCGTAGCTTCCCGTCATCCTTGACACGACCGCTAGATGCATGCCGGTCATGTGCTTAGCATCCTCAAGGTTCCCATAGAGAAACCCGCAGCGTCAGTGACCGGAAGGTACCCATTGTGGCCATTGGCGGACGTTTCCTCTGCGTGTAACCTTCCTCTTCCTCGTCCTGCGTTGACATGATCTTCTTTCGCGGCCGCCTTTGGTTTTCTTCGCCCCCTTCTTCTTTTTTCACCCGCCCCGCTTCCTCATCGAGATCATCGCCCACGCGACATCCGCATTCCGCTTGTATCGACTAGCGCCCACAAAGGCGGACAACCGGTCAAATTTCGCATCGATCGCCCGATATAGGATACGATGGTTGGGGCAGGCATCGAACTTCTTGACTTTCATCGCCATTTGGCCGGATCAACTTCTTAGCACGATACGCACTAGCGGGGAACCTTGTGAGGCGTTGGATACGTGGAGGCCGGGTAACTTACGAGCTCATTGAAGCTAGTGTCGGACCAGCCATGACGAGACTTCAACATCGCAAATTCAGGTTAAAACTCAGCGCCATGCAACCCCTCCGGACTGTCTTTGTAAAGCGGATCAATTGCTGCCTCAGCTTCATTCGCTTGAAGTTCTCCAACCATCTCGGGCACCCAAATAGAATGTCGCCCCTCATCGAAGTCGGTTGACCAAATCTTCAAAAACCCGGACATCCTCGAGCTGCGTCATAGGATTCTCCGCCGCCGCCGTCCCCTCCACCACCACCACCGTCATCGTCATCATCGCCGACGTCGGCCGTGCTTTCGAACAAATCGATGGAATTGGACCGGCCGGTGGACTTTTCGGTCTTGATCGGCGGGGATCGCCAATGCTTGGATCGACCGGGTGGATCGAAGGGTGGAACTTCTTCGCCGTGAAAAGTCCGGACCAAATAGTCAGCGACGAAGCCATGCATGATTAGGTGAGATCGCACGACGATGTCGAGAACACTTTCGATTCTTGCATTTTGCGCACAGGACGGATAATCGATCTGCTCAATTATCTCATTTGTGTCGCTTCGCCGAGCAACAAACTTCTTCACCTCATCATAGTATTCGTCATCAACTCTCTTCATCTCATACATCCAAGTGGGCTCGGTGCCTCTCCATCCCGATCCCCGCTCTTCCAAAAGCTTAGTGTCGTTACATAGTACTCAAACCAAAAAAAAGAGAAGAAGTTCCACCATAGATCTAGATCTAGAGAAGGCAGTTTTCTCTCTCCTCCATGGATTCTATATCTAGAGAGGGGATGAAAAAGAGGGAAAGAAAGATGAAAAGAGGCATTTACCGACCAATTAGTGTCTTCTCCTCCCCAAATCAAAGCCAAAACACCCAAATCAAAGTTTTTGTCAAAATTTTGATCAAAACCTCTCCCCCAAGAGTTGGAAGAGGAAGATCGTGGAGGAAGACGAAGGGGCGGTGGCCCAGATTTTATAGGCCTCGGCCTTTTGCGGGCGGGCGCCCTAATCCGCCCCACGCCAAAGAAGTGGGGGCAGCGTGGCGGGCGCCGCAACGCGCACGCCACGCTTAATACATTTGCGTGGCGGGCGCCTGGCGCCCGCCACGGTTAAGATGATCTTTTACGTGGCGGGCGCCTTTAATGCGCCCGCCACGTGAGAGTGCGGCTCCCGGGCGAAAGCAGAGGCCGGATCATTTCCGTGGGGCGGGTTCAAATTGCGCCCGCCACGAAAAGATCCGCCCCCTCGAAAAAATCAAATCGTTACTAGTGCGGACGTTACCAGCAGCGGCACCGCGTCTGGTGGGTGGTGGCCACAGCCGCCGCCCAGCCGGACTAGGGCTCTTCGCTGCGGTACATATTTGGCTTATCGCCTCAGACCGTCCGGCGTCTCCGGCGGGCACGTCAACCCCGCCGTCCAGTCACGTTCGCTGGCCTACGTATACGCCATCGGCGTCCCGAGCGCCATCTTCTACTGGGCCTCCCAACTGCTCGGCGCCACCTTGAACTCCTTCTCCGCCGGCGAGGCATGTGGTAACCGCGCGCTCTCACTTCCTTTCCGACACTAACCGTCGTTTCACACTGATCGCAACGATGTACTTGCGCATGCGGCATGCAGGAAGTGCCGGCGACGATCGCGGTGGCGATGGCCGGGTTCGGCGGCGCGGTCCTGGAGGGCGTGCTCACCTTCCTGCTGGTGTACACGGTGCACGTGGTCGGCGAGCCTCGCTCTAGTGACGGCGGCAGAGGTGACAAGCGGGGATTCGCGGCCACGGCGCTGGGCGCGCTGGCGGTCGGCTCACGCATGGCGCGCTCGTGCTGTCCGCGGGCGCGCTGACGGGCGCGTCAATGAACCCGGCCAGCTCCTTCGGGGCGGCCGTCGTCAGCGGCTACTTCAAGAACCAGGCCGTGTACAGGGCCGGTCCGATGGTCGGCTCCGCAGTCGCGGCTCTGGTGTACCAGATCCTGGCGTGCCCGGACGTGGCAGAGTCGTCGAGGCCGTGGTCGTATGACAAGTTTTAGCGTGCATACTTCCGTTCCGTTGCCAGCGTAGAGGGTAGGGATTTGTATGTGTGTGTTTTTTTAAGTAATTCAGTCCCAACAAATTTGTGTGTAATCATGACTTGAGTCTGACCTTCACAATTACAAGGAAATTCAGAATAGCGGATGTCAAGAATGGGAGAGGTTGGTTGGCCTCACTCAATCTGTATCACCGAGCTGCTAGTGGGGTTTCGGGTAGTTCTTCAGAGAAGTTCTGGGGTAGGACATGTATAGTGGGGTTTCAATCGAGCATATTGCATTGCACTCTTGTAAAAAGAAGCGAGATACAAGCATATAATAAAGTTTCAAGGACAGACTGATCTTATCTGTGAGATATCAACTCACAAATTGTGAAGTGCAATTACCAGCAAAATATGTTCCTCCGCCATTGTGGAAATTGTCCTATGTTACTAAAAATCATGTCTTATATCAAAATTCAAAAGCACTATGGAGAAATTCCTTAGGTCAGAGATTTTAATTGATGCTTTCGACATATTGCCCCAGAATTGATTGTCCTAAACATCATTTAAATCCAACCAAAGGGGGTACTTGTTAACAGAGGAGTGTGTTTTTCCTCGCCGTATTCTTTACCATTTTCATGTCATCTGGAGGAACAGGCATCCAAAATGCCAATGTGTTGCTTCAGTCTCAATTTTGTGTATCCTAACTTGGACTGATGGAAACTGGATATTGATCCGACAAAAAACATCCAACAGGTCAAATTTTGCTGTCCTGCGGTCTATTCATACCTCGAAATAAAACATGAAGAGTTTGGAGATAAACATAATTACATGTATGAATCTAACCATTTAATAGCAGCGGGCTGAAAAAAAAATAAAAGCTAAAATTTCTTACAGTAGATTTGGAGATCTCCAGTGGCGTTAAGTTACCTGCCTGATTAGTGACTAAGACAAGATAAATTCAAATATGATTGCAGTTATACTGGAAGATCAAGAGCTAACATATTTGAACTGTTGGTACGCGTGAAGTCCGTACAGACATGGAAATGCTCCACCTAGTCAATGTGGTGCCTGCTTAAGTTTTTTGCTATGGTGCTACCTGATCGCTCTGGAGTCTGAAATATTTACACATTTCGGCAACAAAAACGTGTAGTGCCAAGCTACGGCCAAAATTGGCAGACGTATAACTTGAATGTGATTATGACCAAATGAGCTTTTGCTGAATATTCTAAAAGTTAATTAAAACTGTGAATCGAAATGAATTTTGATGGTTCAAATGAATGCCGAAATGTTTATTGGATTGATTCTGAATACTCAAATGAAAACCAAAATCTACTAACTAAATATTAGAATGTGCTGCTGCTCCATTGAGACATATTCTACGATTCAGCATAGCTATCCAAAAAAAACTGAAAAGGGGGATGCAAAATGTGTGGCCATGTTCCCAAAGTATCTGCTTGCTAAATGGCAAAAGAAAGCTAAACATATATACATCACAGAGTGTTGTCAATCTGAGGGTAGAACACTAAGTCAGTTTAGTTATATAATTCTGGTGGCAAAGCAGAATAGGTGGCAAAGCAGAAAAAGGTGTGGCAAAATTCATTGTCACCAAATGACCCATGCTCCCAGTCCCGAACATCCATACAGACTTGCCGTACATGCATACAGACTTGCATGCTTCTAGCTCTTGCCAAATGCAAAACACATAGCCGAAGTTCTTGGCTTCTTGCTTCCTTCACTGGAATACAAGCTCTCCATTAAAAAGATCATCCATGCTAATTGTATGTGTATCCCCAGAAGTGCTTGTACATGTATTGATTTTGTCTCCAATTTCCTTGCCAAGGATGTCAAGTGGATCCCCAGAAATGCTTGTACATGCATTGATTTTGTCTTCAATTTCCTTACCAAGGATGTCAAGATTGTTGTCTACTAACATGGTGCATTCTGGAAACTGTGCTGCTCTATGTGCCAAATTGAGAAATTTATGAGACATGTATCTGTAGCGAAGAGTAGCATCCATAACTTGATTTTCGATTACATTTCTTCCTGGTTATCTTGTATAGTTGCAATCCGTGCTTCCCATGTCCATCTCTTTAACATGTATTGTGGTGGTAGTGACTTGATATTCATCAAATCAAGAACTTTAAGAGAATGGGCACACAATATCCCAATTTTGTCAAATTGCTTACAGCTGCATAAAACTGTTTGCTTCAAAGGATCACTAATAACTTTGTATCCCTCCTCAGAGGTAAAATCTCCTACTAGATATTCATTATTACCATCCAATGCCTTTGTGCAAACTGCCAAGGATCTTTCATATTCACCTTGAAAAGCTTCAAACATAATAGGTGTATACAGCTTGCTAGCATGCATCAGCATAGGCGGTGGTCTCCTCATATAGATTTCTGGCAACTTTTTCCTTGAATCAAATTCTAAATTCAGTTCATTATTCCTTTTACCTTGCACCACCATTTCAAAATGCTTCAAGAACTGGACGATATCAAAATCAGTTTCAAAGAGGATTTTCAAATCATTGTTTAGACTCTTATTCAGCTGTGTACTCCTCATTCCCAATGTGAAGACACCATTCATATAACATTCAGCCCATTTTTCTTTTTAACTTGTATATGCTATCCAACCAAGTTTGCTTCTTCACTTTTTTTTCCTCATGACGTCAAATTTATGTTCAAATTCTGATATGTCCTCATACTCAAACATGCATGCCCTAACATCTGAAAGAATGCTTGTGTCTTCATTCTTATCTTTATGAAGATGTCTGACAAAATTCTGCATAATGTGTGAGGTGCATAATCCATGCCATGCTTCTGAAAACACTTCTGCAGCTGCCTTTTCCATTGCAAAATCTTGATCTGTATAGATTGTTTTAGGCTGCTGTCCATTGTGAGCTTTTAGAAAGGCCTCGAACAACCACTTGAAAGACTCAAATGTTTCATCATACATGAGAGCGGCACCAAATATTACAGTTTCTCTAAAATGATTGAATCCAACAAAAAGACACCAAAAGGCCTACTCCCATTATTTGTTCCAAAAGTAGTGTCAAAAGTAACAACATCACCAAAATGTGCATAGTCCATGATCATTTTACCATCAACCCAGAATATATTGGCTATCTGTTCTTCACAATCCATTTGCAATGCATATTGGAATGATGGGATCTCAGCAATTTTATCTTGAAAATACTTAAGACGCTACCTGCTTGACCATATGCCATCTCCGTTGGCGCTTGGTCAACAAATAGTTCTTTTGATCTTCAAGGGTATAGCTAAGATTGGGTGATCTGCCAACATGGTGACTAGCCAATTCGTGTTCCACTTTTGTCCCAATTCCCACATCATCTGCAGTTTCAACTTCAATAGCTTGTAAATCTGAAATTTTCCTTTCTGGAGCTTGTAAATCTGAAATTTTCCTTTCTGGAGCTTGTAAATCTGAAATTTGACTTCGTGGTACCACCAGCTGTAAGGTTTCGAGCAGGTGCAGTATATGATTGTGTTCCAAAACCAGCTCGGACACTTCATACCTGTCTTTTGTTCGGTCCAATTTAAGGCTCATGTGGACTTTACAATCAGTTCTAGTTTCACGTCGAGGGCGTTTTGTTAAATGATCCCTTTTGTCTAGTGATCGAAGACCCTCATTTGCACAAACAAATCTACATGATGTAATTTTGCCATCAGGCGACCTTTTGTTTGTATACCTTTTTCTCACCTCAAAGCCTTTTTGCCCACCATAGCTAAGCCAAAATGCCCAAGCCTCATTAAAATTTCTAAATTCCATGCCAACATATGGTGCTTAAACGAGGCATCAAGGTCTCACTGTATAAGAAGAATACTACCAAGTATGAGAGTAGTGCATAAATAAATATACTAACCCAAAAACTCATTTAATCTTTCACTAAAATTAGTGCCCAAGAGAACATGAGTAGCAATACATGGGGACAACTAAAATTCGTTGGATGTCACTGACGAGAAAACAAGATGGAATTGTATCACTTACGCATTGGAAGAACGGTGTACTGTGTTAGCCTGTTCTTCCATCTCAGTAGCATAGAAGTAAATTTGATTGCAGCCGTAAACTTGATCTTCAGTCCCTCAGTTCCCTCTCCCTCTCCTTTTCTTCGTTTGGAAGTAAAAGGAAAGCTAAAGAATTAGGGATACTGTTTTCTTCTTGCATGAAAATCTGCAGCCTTTGTTGCTACTCCCCTCTCACCATGAGCTACGGACGTGTTGTGGATCTGGTTTTGCCACAACCTGGTCAAATCAATGACATATGGTTATCATCACGATCACACAATGAAAAATAACTAGAGAAAACAAAGCAATCATCAAAGGTAGGGGGAAAAAGACATGCTTCACAGATCATGGCGTTGCAAGTTATTCCCTGCACCAATAATTTATACTGATAAACAAGGGAAAAAGAGGCAATAATTCATGAGTTCTTACAAGGATGTCTGCCCATTCTTGAGTAAAGGAACAGGTTGCCCTATTCCAAGATCTAATCAACAATCCAAGGGTTTTAAAATGCCAAGCCACAAATCATCTAAAAGCAGACCAGTACATTTCATCCCCAAACGGCAAACATAAATAAAGGAATCCTACAAGGCTACCGCCGCCATCATGAGTAGTTTAATCTAGCCTCGCGAAGAAGTTAAAACTAAGAAAACCTAGCATCGAAAATGTACCTCGTCCGCCCAGCTCATGTTCCAGTCTTCAGCGCTACCCTCCAGTGGTTACGGCTCGAGTCCACCGGCTCGGGCAGCAGGTCCGGGGGAGGTCAAGCGAGCGGCGGCCACCGGCTCGCGGCCGCCGGCACCAGAGGCGGTGGCGCGGCACTGTGCGCGCGCACGGCCACGCGGGGCGGACAGGCGCTGGGGCTGCTGCGCGGCGAGGCGGGCAGGTTGCTACCACGCGGGGGCAAGCCGGCAAGGCGACGACCGGCGGGGAGCCGCCCGGCGCTCGGCGAGTCGAGGGGTCGCGGCGTCGCGCTCGCTGCCGTCGCCGAGCGTCCGTCCGTCCGAGCGAAGTGGGCGCTGGCTGGGATGGCTCGTGTGTCGCTGGCTGGGTGGGCCAAATTTCTCGTGGGCTGCAGAGTTGGAAAAATAACTTGGGCCAGAATTCTTTATCTCGACTACCCACTGATCCGCCCACTGTCGAGGCCGCACGTCACCACCACAAATAGTGTGCCTTGTCATGGAGGGCCCCGGACATGCCACGCACGCCGCACACGGCACACCTGCTCCCCCTCCTCCGAGGTCCTCTCTCCGCCCGCGCCTCCAGTGTAACCCTCAATGATCTCACGATAGCTGTATTACGATAACTCGGGATAGGTTCGAGTTCATCGATCACCACGGCAATCGCCGGCATCGCCGCCGCAGACCAACATGCTCGGTTTTCAAAGCGAATCTCACCAATCCTACCAACTCCAGGGAGCTCAGCTCCTTTTACACGGCACTTGGCCACCCGTTACATGGGCCAACGAGAACGAAAGTAGCAAACGGTATGGGCTCGTTCGAAGATTAAGCCCGGTCGGCTCACGTAACTTTCGAACACTTGGCTTGCGGCTTCTCTTGAGGCGCCTCCCAGGCCGGAGGCGTCTTCTCGAGTGTCGTCTTCGCCCTCAGCTTCACTTGTCCTCGGTACAGCATCATCTTGTCCGGTGACAATCCCTCCTCCTTGAGAAACGGCTTGTCCCCAAGCCGGAGCCCTGGGATAATCTTGACGTAGTGCATCTTCATCTTCCCAAGTAGTTAGCTCATCGGGGGAGATCAGACCACTTGATGAGAACTTGAGGTACAGTTCGGCCACCGACTTGTTGCACACTTTGTTGACAACCCGTAATGGAATTTGAAATTGGAGCCGAGTATCAGGTAATTCAGGATAAACTTGTGCACCAGGAGGAATGGCCTTCTTGAGCAGTGAAACATGGAAGACATCATGAATAGAACAGCCGGCAGGCAGGGAGAGCTTATATCTTTGTGGGTCCAATGCCGCCGTAATCTTGAATGGGCCAAAATATTTGAAAAGACAAATTTTGTTTGAAGATCGATGACCGAGTGAAGTTTGGATGTATGGTTGAATCTTCAGATACACAAAATCACCCACGCAAAAACTCTCTCGAATGATCTCTTAGTATCGGCTTGAAATTTCATTCTCTGTTGTGCTCGGTGTAAGTGTTGCTGAACAAGCTTCTGCATGAGCTCTCTTTCCATCAACCACTCGTGTAGGTCAGAATGAGTACATGCATCAGTGTCTTGAATGCCCATCTGATTGGGTTCATGACCATAGATCACTTTGAATGGTGTCATACCCAATGATGTATGATATGAAGTATTGTACTGCATTCAAAGATAAGGTAGCCATTTGGACCATTTTAAAGGAGTTGCATGAGTAAAACATCTCAAGAAAGTTTCTAGACACCGATTGACCCTCTCACCGCACGCCCATCGGTTTGTGGGTGGTAAGATGTACTCAACAGATGTTCAACTTTAAGCAGTTTGAAGAGCTCCTTCCAAACCAAACTAGTGAAACATCTATCTCTATCAGACACCATTATTTTTGGTAAACCATGTAGTTTATAAACTTGTTGCAGGTATGCCAGAGCTACTTGCAGAGATGTATATGGGTGTGATAGAGGAATAAAGTGTGCATACTTAGAGAATTTGTCAACCACTACAAGGATAGAATTGTAAGAGGAGGATTTTGGCAAACCTTCAATGAAATCCAGTGTTACTGTCACAGCACACCTTGGGAATAGGTAATGGTGCCAATAAACCGTGATATGCACACCTTCAGATTTAGCTTGTTGACAGATAGTGCATTGTGACACATAGTCATGTACTGTCTGGCGCAATTTCTTCCATGCAAACAACCTTTTTATCTTCATGTAGGTTGCTTCAATACCAGAATGTCCTCCAGCGGGGTTGGAATGCAGAGCCTGAAGAATTTTGGACTGCAAAGACATGCTGGATTCACTAACCCGCATTCTGTTTTTTATAGTAGATGAGACCTTCTTTGAGACTGGTTACCGTAAGGTGATTGTATAATCAATTCCTTATAGAGTTCTCATAGCCTTGGGATCTTTCAAGTATTCCTCTTGGATATTCTCGAGTCCATGTGGGTAATGCACCTACCACGACTTGCAACTCAGGTATCAACATAAAGACAGATAACTCATGAGTGTCTGAATGGGATGCTCTGGACAAGGCATCTGCTACTCTGTTATCTTTACCTTGCTTATAGACAATTTTGAAGCTGAGTCCCATCAATTTTGTCAGAGCCTTGTGTTGCCATGGTGTTGAGAGTCTCTGATCATCGATATGTATCAAACTCTTCGATCGGTTCTGATTAAGAACTCAGCATGTAAGAGATAAGATCTCCAAAGTGATCAACGACCAATAATATAGCCATGTATTCTTTTTCATAGGTTGATAAACCTTGAGCTCGGGTCCTAAAGCTTTGCTAACATAAGCAATAGGGTGATCTCCTTGAATGAGCACCTTTGCTCCAACAGCTTTATCAGAAGCATCCGTTTCCAAAATGAATTGCTTAGAGAAACCGCGCAGCCGGGACAGTCTTGTGATGAGTGCTTGCCGTAGAGCTCAAAGATTCTTCCTCTCGCATGTGTCCGGATATACCGATGACCTTTTTTCTCAACAGGGTTTGTGAGTGGTTTAGCTAGAAGCCCAAAGTTTCTTACAAACTTCCTATAATATCCAGCCATACCAAGGAAACTTCTTAATTCCTTAACATTTTGGGGAGCAGGCCAATGCGCAATTACCTTGACCTTAGCGTGGTCTCAGAGACTCCTTCACCACCGATAACATACCCCAAATAGTTGAGTTGACGTTGTGCAAATGAACATTTACTCAACTTGACATAGAAGCCATGCTTCAGAAAGAACAAATACCGAGCAAGATGTGTCAAATGTTCCTCCCAAGTCTTGCTATAGATGAGTATATCATCAATGAAAACTTTTGCAAATATTCTCAAGAATTTAGTAAGGAGGTGATTCATCACAGCTTGGAATGTTGCAGGTCCTCCTGTTACACCATAAGGCATGACCTTATATTCATAATGGCCATTGTGAACTTGAAATGTCGTTTTCTGTTCTTCTCCTTCGACCATTCGAATTTGGTGAAATCCGTAACTTAGATCAAGAGAGGTAAACCGGTTAGCTCCACCGAAGTTCATCTAGCAACTCATCAATAAGCGGTAAGGGGTATTTGTTTTTACTTGATTAATGCATTCAACCTTCTATAGTCTACACATAGCCTCCAATCCCCGATCTTCTTTCTCACTAACGTAGCCTGGTGATGCATATGGACTCGGCTTGGTTGAATCATGTTTTTACGCAAATGGATCTTGAATTTGCTTTTCTATCTCATTTTTTTGGAAGGGGTTATATCGTAGGGTTTAAGCCTAAAAGGCCGTGGCACCCAAGCACTGCAGGTATTCGTGATCATGAGACCTTTTAGGAGGTAACCTGTATAGGTTGGAAGACAGGTTCATATTGTCAAGAATATCTTGAATCTCGTGCGGTATAGGCTCACGGGGTTGTTTAAGATCAGATATAGCATTGGTTGAACCATGTAGAATGGAATCTTTCTTGATCATAGAATGAAGTTGGGTCATAGATAGAGGATAACCAACGCTTGTATATGGTTGAATACCCAATAATTTGACTGTCTGGTTCTGGTAAAAGAACTGAATCCACTTTTGACTCCAGTGAATGGTCATTGGGTTGTGCTGTGATAACCAATCCATACCCAATACTACATCATAACCTTGGAGGGGTATAATTTTAAAATCAGACTTGAAAGTATGGCCTTGGATGCCCCACAGACAGTCATGGAGCTCATGAGTACAATCAATAGTTTCACCATTTGCCACTTGCACTGAAGTAGGTTTCTCCAGTGGTTTCTGTCCTTGAAATTCTTTGGCAAGAGAGTCACTAATAAAGCAGTGAGAGCTGCCAGAATCAAGCAACATAAACACCTCTTTAGCACCAACATATCCTCTAAACCTGATAGTCATGAAGCTTTCAATTCCCCTAACAGCCTGAAGAGAGACTGCCATAAACTCCTCATCAGTTTCTTCATTTGCAGGTGCTTCTTCAGTATTGAAACAGGGGTGGCTATCATCAGTTAAGACCATCCAAACTTCTTCCATAGAATGTACAGAAATGTTTGGTGGGCATTCATGTCTTGGGTTCCACTTATCACCACACTTGAAGCAAAGTCCTCTAGACTTTCTGTAGTTCTTGAGTGCTGATAACCTGTCATCAGCAGTTCTGGTCTTGGGTGGTTCTTGAGTTCTCTTATCTTCAAATCTTGGATTTGGTGGTCTCTGATAACCATAATTTGGCTTATCAGGAAAACAAGGCTTCATTGTTTCTGCAGCTTGCCTTTTAGAATAACCAGAGAAATCCAATCTTCTAGTCTCCTTGCTGAGAGAATCTTGCATAGCTTCTTCCTGTAACAGGGCAAGAGAACCAGCAGTATCCAGATCTTGTGGTCTATGTAACATAATTACAGCACGAATTTCCTTCTTAAGACCATCAATGAATCTATTGGTGATGACAGAGGCAGGCATTGTAGGATCATGTATGAGTATTTGGTGAACTATCTCACTAAAGCTTTCTATGTAGAGAGGAGGCGTACCGGTGTTTAATATGGAAAAAGTGTCTTAGGAGGTGGTTGTGCTCATCTCTATCAAACTTAATACAAGCTGAAGAGGTAAACTCAACCCAGGTCATGGTTTCAGGTTTGGTCCTAAGTGTGTGTAACCACAATTGGGCTTGTCCAATTACAATGCATAGTAGCTATTTTGACCCATAAAGACCTATCAACTCCATATACGTAAAAATAACTCTCAAGCATTGGTGATCCACAATTTTGGATTGGAACCATCAAACTGTGGGAATGGGAACTCTGGTATAGCACTACGAGGGTAATAATGCATTGGTGGTAAATGTGCGGGCATATTCACCGATGCCCCGTGACTCAAGAGCTACTGATAAAGGGATTTGAGTGATTGTTTCAAGACTGACGGTGCTTGTTGGTCGTGGGCGGCGGTGTAAACCGCCCGTGACTGACAAGCCGTGGCCAACAGGCCCCGACGCCGCCCTAAGCGGGGTTGACTCGGATGTGCGAGCCCGGCATCTCGAACGCTAGAGGTGGATTGATTCCTCCCGTGTGTGTGACGAACTCGGTGAAGGGCGGCGGTGGCCGTGCTCTCCACCGCGTGCTTCGGAATGCCGTTGAGAGTGCGCTCCACCTTCTTCCCCAATTCGGTGACGGCGTTTTCCAATTCCCCAACGCGGCTCGTCCATCTTCGCTTCGGTCCTTGATCTCGTCTTTCGGATCGGTGAGCTCCTTCATAGAGCCCTTGATGTCGTCGATCCCCTTGTTGTTCTTACTTCGGCATGCCGAATGAGGCCGAGCTGCTCCTCCGTACGTGGCTTTTCGTCATCCGTCGTCGAGTGAGGTGCGGTGAGATGAAATCGATGCCAGAACCACAATCCCCACAAACCTACTCGCGTGCTTGGGAATTACGGTGAACTTCGACCGCGTAGCCAATCGAGGAAGTCGTTGAGCCGAAGCGTTTGCAAGCTGGCGATGGATTTTCGGAATCGAAGGTTCTTTGGAACCGAAGCGGAGGTGATACGGTGTAACCCTCAATGATCTCACGATAGTCGTATTACGATAACGGGATAGGTTCGAGTTCATCGATCACCACGGCATCGCCGGGCATCGCCGCCCGCAGCCAACAAGGCTCGGTTTCAAAACGAATCTCACCAATCCTACCAACTCCAGGGAGCTCAGCTCCTTTTACACGGCACCGGCCACCCGTTACATGGGCCAACGAGAACGAAAGTAGCAAACGGTATGGGCTCGTTCGAAGATTAAGCCCAGTCGGCTCCTGTAACTTTCGAACACTTGGCTTGCGGCTTCTCTTGAGGCGCCCTCCTGGCCGGATGCGTCTTCTTCGAGTGCGTCTTCGCCCTCAGCTTCACTTGTCCTCGGTACAGCATCATCTTGTCCGGTGACATCCAGTCTCCAGGGACCAGGGCTGCACCACCTCCACCTCTCCCACAACTTCCCATGGCGGCGATGGGCACGGCGACCACCCTCGCAGCAGCTGCAGCCCCCGCGGCGCCGGCGCCGCGCTGCTATGCTCGGCACCTGCGGCACCACATCGCGGCGCGCCGTAACCGGGGTTGCCTCGGCGAGGAGGCTCTACCACCTGTGCGCCAGCGCCTCACCTGCCGCCACCGCTCCCGACATACCTGACGAAGCGCTCGCGGTGAGCTTCCCGGACCCACCCCACCCCGCTAGGCCGCTGAAGCATTCCGTCGAGCAGGCAGAGAGCCCGCGCAGTCACAAGTCAGACACACACTTGATCCTCTGAGACGAAGGCGGCTAGTTAAAAGCATGTTTTCCTTTTCAGGGACCCTCGGTGGAGCCGGCGCCGGAGACGAAGCTGAGGAAGCTGGCGTGTCCAATCTGCTACTACCCCCTCGCGAGCTCGAGCGATCCGTCGGAGTAAGTGGCCTTTCACCGTTTCGTTCCGCACTACCGTGCCACTGCCACAGGTAACAGGCAGCTGGTTATCGCGCAGCTTCCCAAATTGATGGTTGCTTGTTCGTCTCCAGCGATGCTTCCAGTCTCGAATGCTCAACCTGCAAGAAATCCTATCCCAACAAACAGGATTACTGGGATCTTACGGTGGCAGTTGGTTCGACAGAGTACTCGGAATCCATGCCCGCAGCAACAGAGTTGTTCAGGTAAAGAGGTTTGTTCTTTCTTCTGCGATTAGCTGGCCTGGTGATATCTGGGTGAAATGAGGGGGGCAGGGAATTGTTAACAGTGCAAATTGACCTTCTGTAACTTGAAATTCTAGTGTCTCCTAAATTAGGGGTATGATTCACTCACCCTTTCTGCAGTTCTGCTTCACTTTTGAGAATGGGGATTCTTTTTAAAAGAAATTATTATCCCCACTAACTAACATCTGAAAGGTGAAAGCATTCCTAAGATTAGCTTCAAAATCGGAATTGCAAGAAATCTTGATGTCTTTATGGAGTTTTGAAAATTTTGCAACAAAGATAGTTTCTTCCGCATACAAATATAACCAAATGTTGCATGTCGTACTAATATCAATGTTTGCCAAACTGTTTCTTTTGGGGAGCTGGGGTTCGAGAATATGAGGCTGCATTTGTGTGTTAGTTCTACCAGATTATTTCTTTGTCCTTACAGATGATTATTCAAACAGGACTCCACTGGTATCTTTTCTTTATGAAAGAGGATGGCGCCAAAATTTCATATGGGGGTGGTTTCCCAGGCAAAGAGAAAGAGGTCATGCTGCTTAACTATGTTGTATTCTTAAATATTCAATTGCATTTGCGAACTATTTGGGTTACAATCATCTCTATAGAAATTTGATTTGATTAGTAGCTCCCTTTTTTTTTTGTTTCCTTTCCCCATGAGGAAAATATGGTACTCAAGTGATCCTGAAGAACATTTGATCATGGTATTTTACTTAGACCAGATCACTTTTTGGGTTGGCCATACTAGAAAAGATGGCACTGTTGCATCCAGGCTGGGGCCATTGCAAATGTTAGGCTGTTGACCATGTGCCACAAGTTCTGTTTATTTTGACAGGCCCTAATTAAACTCAAACCTGGATGAGCCAGGTTCAGTTTGCTTAGAAACTTACATATATATTTAAGCATTACATTTACATATCATTTGTATGAGCATATAAATTTTTAGATGACTGAAGAACATTGCAATGCTGTAGTTTGAAATGGCGAAAACTTATTTGAGGCCAACAATTGGAGGGACTATTGTTGATGCAAGCTGTGGAAGTGGCCTGTTCTCAAGATTGTTTGTTAAGAGTGGATTATATTCTCTTGTCGTGGCATTGGATTTCTCAGAGAATATGTTGAAGCAGTGCAACGAATACATTAAGCAGGAAAACATTTCAGATGAGTATGTCTTTGATCATTAGGTTTAGTTCTGCACCATACTAGTCATCATGTTTAACTTATTGAGTCTCCATATTTAGTTGTTCCTTCATGTCAGTAGTTTTGTGGGCGTGATTATTATTTTATTCTAATAATGTGAAATCAAACTGTTTTGTTTCAGGAGATTAGAATTGGTGAGGGCTGACATATCCAGACTTCCTTTTGTGAGCGGTTCAATTGATGCTGTGCATGCAGGTGCTGCAATTCATTTTTGGCCATCCCCAGCTTGTGCTGTAAGATCCCTATTTGCGTTACTAATTTATGTCAAAAAGATGTCAACAAGTTTTCATTGCTTTATGTGTGCATAATTGCATTTTTGAAGAGCTTAATAATAAAATTCTGTGCTTACAGTGTTTATATATTAACCAGCTTCATTAGTTACTCCATACAATTCTTTGCACTCAAAATACATGGCAACATTATAGTTTGACTAACATAAAAATGGTTTTCCATCATGTATTTTTACATGAACCTAAGTACTCTATCTGTCCAAAAGAGTCGTTATGGAAATATATTCAGTTATTTATCTAATGATACTAGTTATGCACCTTAAATACTAATATTTTCTTATATATATTGGGTCAAAGTCGAAAAAAATGTTTGATTTCTCGGGAAGTGAGAATGACATTTTCATGGGACAGAGGGAGTACTTGGTTTGCTCCACGTTCCTATGTGCCACAAAATACATGGCAGCATATTAGTTTGCCACTTCCATAATAAACCTCGAAAATATGTGAATTAATGAATCTTGCATGTTGAACCCACATGCTTGTTGCATTTGTGTTCCTCTTTTTCCACCCATGTTTCACAATCATGCAAGTGCATGAGCACAACCACCAAATCAGTAAGAAGCTGATTTATTCAGGGTCTGTTATTACAACCTACAAGTCATGAAGCTTGATAAAGTAGTGAACAAGGAATTGCTTTAATGAACAACTTTAGCAACCTTTCAACTTCTCAATATACCTGCTGGGAGATCTATGTTTATGCTTTTCACTTCCTCCTACCTGGTGATGATTGGTGAAACTGCCTTTTCTGTTTATCTTTTCATAGGTTGCAGATATCAGTAGAGTCCTTCGCCCAGGGGGGATTTTTGTTGCTTCCACATTCATAGCAGATGTTATTCCGCCAGCTATTCCATTACTGAGTATTGGACGCCCGGTAATGCCAACTCCTAATTATTCACAAAATAATGTTTTTTCCGTGACAACAAGCCAAATCACATTAATTAAACCTGAAGTGGTTCCGTAGTGTTTTGAATCCTCCAAGTTAATGGACGGAAGATTAAATTTGGGATCATCTTGTGCTGCTATATGTAAATTCACTTTGCCCTGTGTTCTCTTACACTACCTTTTTGGAATTATCTTGCAGTACATTAGCCAAATATCTGGGAATAATATCTTCTTATCCGAAGTGGAGCTTGAAGATCTTTGCAAAGCATGTGGGCTGGTTGATTTCAAATTTGTCAGAAATGGATTCTATATAATGTTTTCTGCCACTAAAGCAAGCTAATTAAATAGCAGCAATCGTCGTGAAGTTTATGTCAAGACTTCTTTTTTTTTGTACTGTAAATGGTAAATACACTGTTTAATAATTATGTTTAGTGAACTATATGGCTAATTCTCTTGTCTTGTGTCTTGATAAATGTTGAAATATTTTGTTACAGGTTTCTTTTTTTGTGCATTTGGGCGGCTGTGGCCAGCTCTTAAGGCTGACAGCTTTCCTCAAGGGAGGTGTGATGTAAATAGTGAATACACATGATTTACTTGACTGACCCCATTATAGCATGGAGTACATCAGTTATTTGTATATACAGCTTCATAGGTCTTACAACCATATGTATTGATCGATGCAGAAACTGGGATATTAATATATTTTTTTAAAAAAGAGCTACATAGATCTTGGAATTCTGCAGTATATTAATTCATCTATACTGTTCACATCCCAAAAACTTAACCAAATTTACTCACACTAGTTTTTTTTTTTTTTTCATGATATTCATTATTCACACTAGTTTTATGAAATCAATGCTCTGCGCTCTAATCCGCTAAAGGAATGTTTTTATTTAACTGCTAAAGGAATAATTGAGAAGCACAAAGACGGCAAAGGAGCCTCACTTACCTATTTTTAGCAATGTTTGTGGTTTTTATCAAGTAAAAAGTTGCATTTCTCATCTCATGTAATAAAGAGTTTATTTAGATGCAAATATAGTCTGTACATTTCGTCTTTCCATGCGTGGTAACCGGTAAAGATGGTTCCGACGAGGCATGTTTCATCTATTGGAGAATCTGAAACTGTACGAAGAGCAACACTTGACAATTGACAGTGTCCAGGAAACGTCCAGGAAACGATGCAGGACTTGAGATTTGGTTGACCTGCTCTTGCCCGCCTCCACCCGGAAGCCTCCTCAAGATATTAGCCTCTGATTTAAGGGGCTGACAGAAGATTCTTCGTCTTCCCGTGTATGAACCGCACTTGACTCATTGTCACTGGCTTCTTCGCCGAGTTGGTCATCCGACGCCATCAGGAGCTCCTTTCGAGCACGCTCCCTGTCTCGTGGGTACGTGCAGTACAGGAAGGTGTAGGTCACGCAACAGATGGCCATGGGCACGGCGATCTCCGTGTACACAGCCTTTGCCAACGCGGCGGCGTTCTCCCCTGTCCGTGTCCACGCTGGTCTCGTCCGAGACCGGCTTGTAGCCGAACACGCGCTCCGCAAGAACACCGACGATGGGAGACGCGAACGACGCGAACACCGCTTCGAAACACTTGTCCAGCGCGTACACCGTCGTCCTCGCCTTCTCCGGCACAATCTCCGCGAAGATGGGGCTGCAATGCAATCACGCAGGAAGAAGAATTAGAGACAATGGGCAGTCAATGAGCAAGCAACAATGCAACACAACAAGATACTGTTGGTCATACATACTTGTTGGTCGCCGAGGCGTTCCAGGAGATGGCGAAGCCCATGATGAAGAAGGTGACGGCGTGCGCGACGCCGGTGGACGGGTCATTGGGCAACGCCAGCGGCAGGATGGCGCCGAGCGGGAGCGCGGACGCGGAGCTTATCTGCGCCAGCGCGATCCGGCCGGTGTTGGGGAACCGTCTGGAGACGGGGTCACCGATGAGTCCGCCAAAGAGCGCGCGCCGAGCGCGGTGGCGAACAGGTACAGCCCCGTGATGACGCTGGTCTCCCAGTTGGTGAAGCCGACGAGCTCCAGCCACATGGCGGAGAAGTTGAGCGCGGACCACGGGATGGAGCCGGCGATCCCCTGCGCCACGATGATCTGGAACGTGGTGACACCGAGGACGCGCCGCGCGTGCCGGAGCAGCTCCTTGGCTTCTTCCGTCGTCGAGGAGGCGGTCTTGTTGGACTTGGCGGTCGGGTCCGCGGCGAAGAGCCACATGAGCACGCCCAGCGCGACGCTAATGACGGCCACGGCGTGGAAGGCCACCCGCCACCCGGCCACGCCGAGGAAGGTGATCGGCGCGAGCAGCACACCGAAGGAGCCACCCAGGATGGAGCCCAGGTTGCAGGTCATCTGCAGCCAGCCGAAGGCCCGCGCCGCGGGTGTGGTCGTCCGTGTAGTCGGCGACCAGGAGCTGATCGCCGGGAGCACCAGCGCGAGGCCGATGCCGTTGAGGCCCCGCGAGATCGCCATCTGCGCAGTGCGCATGCGCGCGCGCGAGTCAGTCAGTTTGATTGCGGGTCAGTGGGTGGGGCCCACGTGTCAGAGTACACATAAATATCATCGACCTTCTTCCTTTATTTTATTATTTTTTTTGCAAAATTAAACAGGAATATTCGGATAACCGCTACGTTTGGTGGTAGCTACGACTTGCCGCGCGAGAAACGTGCAGCTGTGGGTCCGCTACGTCAGTGACAGGAGGAGGAGGGAGCAGGGAGCAGGGGAGGAAATTGGGGAGACGGCGAAGGACGGACCTGGAGGAAGGTGCCGGAGACGGCGACGAGGAAGGTGGCGGCGGCCCAGAGGAAGGCGCCGACGGCGACGACGCGGGCCCGGTCGTGGCGCGCGGAGGCGTAGGCGGCGAGCGGGTAGCAGGCGGCCTGGACGAGCGCGCGGCAGAGGGTGAGGGAGCCCAGCGCCGTCGGGGAGGCGCCCAGCGCCGCGCCCACCTCCTTGTACACGGCGGGAAGCAGCACCTCGTCCGCCTTCTCCAGCACCGACGCCAGGTTCACCAGCACCAGCGTCCATCGCCGCCGCGACGCCGCTTCAGCATCCGCCGGATCCCTCATTTCCGCCCACGGCTGGCTCCTAGTTACTAGCAGACTCAGCTGGCTGCCAAGAATTGCGCGGCGACTAGCCGGAGGCAAGGCAGGAAGCGTCCCCGGTCGGCCGGGCCAATTGAAGTCAATTTCTTGAGATGAGATGAGAGCAGAGACAGACAGCCTTGTGTGTTTTTATCAAGCTCGAGCGGGGATTTGACCAATTGACCCAGAAAGAAGCGATGAGCAGGTGAGCCACAGCCACCGCCAAGGCTGAGCTGGAAGCTCGCCTCGTGGCTCATAACATAATCCGGCGGCGCGACAGCAAGCAGCCCTTTATGTTGCTTGCTTGGCTAGTTGTTGGGCAGCGAAATTAGGTTGTGCTAGACTTGTGAGTTACTCTAGCTTGTTAACAAATTAAACGAGCTTCCATTAAAAAAAAACAACTTAACTGCTACTTTATCTTGTTAAATAATATAAACGAGTTCATTTAAGTTGGGTCACTAATGTGCTAGACTAGATCACTAACAAGTCAAGTCACTAACGAGCCGAATTATGTAAGATATTTCGAGGAACTTAGGACCTTAACTTCGGGACAATTGGGACATTAGTACCTTACAACCGTCTTCCACGTAACTTCATACAATTCTTGGCGATTCCGATGGCTGAGATTGTGCCACGTCGGCTTGCAATATGATCCAACGGTTGTGCGGCTCCGGCCTCGCCTCCCCGAGTCCTCATTTGCCCCGACACCTCCTTCCTCTAGGCGTGGTTGGGCCCGGCTACCCGGCCCGGCCGGAGGTGCGAGCGGCGGCGACCGCTGGCCATCCCGGCGTGGGGGGTGGTCTCATTTGCCTCTACAACCCCGCACGACCCGGCCCGATGTGAACATGGCGGCCGGCGACCCGGCTGGGGCGGCGAAGAGCGGCAAGGCGTTCCGGCCACCATGGCGCGGGCATGGGGCTCGGCGGCCCCATCCAAGTCCTGCGGTGCATCGGGCCGGTGTGACGGCTAGCCCACCACCCGCCTCACAACCACGGAGGTAAATTTGGTCCCTCTCCGGGCCGCAAGCTGCGGCGGTCACCACCTCGTTGGTGACGCTCACTGATGGCCATCGTCGTTGGTAAGGAAGACACAAGTCCACCGCCTCCCATGTTTCCTTCCGTTGGAGTTGGTGTAGAACCCGAACTTGTCTGCGAGGGGAGCCAACCAAAACACTTGCACCGGGCCTCTTTGAGTAATGCCTCACACGGTGTGCTTGAAGAATTGCCCCGAAAAGTGAAGATAGCTAAAAAGAGTGTGAAAGGGCACCATCAAGTAACATGCGAAATTCTGTATCGCTGGTCGCCCGCGAGTGAAGGTAACTTCGCGGACGATCCGACCACGTGCGCCACGCTTTGTTCTCACTCCCACTCTCTCTTCTCTCTGCTCTTTTTTTTTTATGTCTTTTTTCCGCATGTGCTGATGTCACGATGATGATGGCGACTTTAAAAACCAAAATATTTTTTAAAATGGCTATAATTCTTAAATGGTGCATTCATTTTTTTTAATTCGTCGCCCCGCACCGTGTGTGTTCTCTGCTGATGAAACGAACAAAACTAGATCCCACTTGACTATGTTTTGAAGATTTTATTTTTTGATTTTTTTATAATAGCAAATTATGTATATTAACTTTCCTTTCCCTTTTCTTTTCATTCTCTTTCTTCTGTCTTAAGTTACGGTATTTTTTCGCGATTTTTTTTTCCTTTTGGGAGACATAAATCATTCAGGGACAGTGGTATAGGGATAGTAATGGGTGGGGAGATCAAATAAAAGCAACTTTTATAATAGTAATAAGTCATATAGGTATAACTTATACATTATAACCTATACTATATAACTTATAAAACAACAATAAGACTTAACTACGACATATATTGTCCAACATATATGTATAACTTATATTATATAACTTGTAGAATATAAATGAGAAAGACCAAATTACAAGATGTCTTGGGTAACATATACGTATAACTTATAGTGTATAACTTATAGAACATAACAATAAGACCTAACTTCGACATGTCTTTGTCTAACATATATGTATAACTTATATTATAACTTATAGAACATAACAGAAATACCAAAACTATAATATGTGTTGTGTAACATATATGTATAACTTATAGTGTATAATTTATAGAACATAACAATAAGATCAAACTACAAAGCATGGGTTGTCTAACTTATACTTTTAACTTATAGTGTATAACTTATGAAACATAACAATAAGACAAAACTAGGTATTGTAGTGTCTAACATATATGTATAACTTATAGTGTATATCTTATAGAACATAACAATAAGAGCAAAATACAACATGTGCTATCTAAATTATACTTTTAACTTATAGTGTATAACTTATGGAACATAACAATAAGACAAAAATAGGTGTTGTAGTGTCTAACATATATGTATAATTTATATTATATAGCTTAAAGAACATAATGAAAGACCAAAACTACAATATGTATTGTGTAACATATACATATAACTTATAGTGTATAATTTATAGAACATAACAATACGATCAAACTATACAAGATGTCTTTGTCTAATTTATACTTTTAACTTATAGTGTATAACTTATGGAACATAACAATAAAACAAAACTAGATGATGTAGTGTCTAACATATATTGTATAACTTATATAATATAACAATTGATATTGGAAAAAATAAAAAAATAAAATCTCCAAAACATAGTCAAGTGGGATCTAGTTTTATTCGTTTTCGTCACATAGAACACACCGGCAGACGGAATTTAAAACGGATACATCATTCAAGAGTTATATCAGTTTTTTAAAAATGTTTAGCTTTTACGCCGACATCATCGCATGCAAAAAGTAAAGAAAGCCTCTCAGCTTTCCAAAAGTGGATAAAAGTGGGAATAGAAACTTTCTCCCTAGAAAGTTGTTTTTGTCGGATCGTCCTCGAAGTTAGTCTACGCCGCGGACATTCGCGATTTAGTCACGCCCAGTAACATGCATGCAGACACATCCATGAAGATGCCCCACGTGGACCTTCCAGGTGCTAAAGCCACAAAATAAAACCAGAATACAAAATTAGTCTAACAATAGTTCCAAACCTATAAGTTTTATGTGATCTTCTACTTCTAAAAGGAATGTGACAATTTGGCGTTGCAGAATGTTTGTCCGAGAAGTCCATTGCATATTAAATTCTAAAGTTAGAAAAATTATTCGTTCTGTTGGAATCCTTTCTTCCACCATGTTATACCCTTTTCTTCTAGGTTACCTATGCTCAATACTTTTCCTAATTGATTGACAGAGAACGAAGGAAAAAAAGAAGAGAAATTCAAGCTGTTTGCTTGCCTAAGGTTGAGACCTCAGCAGAAGAAAACTTCCCTATGCATTTGTTCACTAGAGCACCAATTTAGGTAAATGTAGATCCATATTTCTGTAGAGTTTTATGTAAATAATTAATAGAGTTTGTTTCTCTGTTCAAATTACTACAAAATTAATTTGTGTTCCATTCCCTTGTTTTAGCCATTTTTTCAAAAAAAAAAAATCACAGTTTGTAAAAGATAGGCTTAACTATATGTTGCGTCAATAATTTTATACGATTCTAAAAACAAAACTATAAATTCCTCTACACATAAATATTACCACATATATGAAATAACGATCCATTAAATAAAATAATTTAACAAAACAAAAAAGACATAATTAACGAACCCCTGTACAACAAGTTCACCAAACATAACCTGGTCAGCATAGCTTAGCTTATAAATTGAAATAATATTAGCTTTGCTGCATTTTCGTTACATGCTCCCATTCGGGAATAATTTGATCACTCAAAGTTCAATACTAGGAACCGCTCCATACACAATCTATTATAATAACCACTTCCTCTATTTTTTTTTTTTTTTGATAAAAACACTTCCTCTAATGTTGACCTTTTCCGAAATACAACTACGTGAATCTGTTACAATAAAATGGTCTCGTAATGCCTGCGCGGCAAGGCCACGTGCCTTTTCTAGTTAGATACTAATTTGATCACATAAATATTATTTTTAAAAATTTAAATCCATTGTATTTCAGAATGCAGGGAGCAAAACTAACGACTTTTGGTGAAAAAGAGTAGTCACTTTATTTCTCTATGTTTGTCAATATAATCCGCCGAGAAGTATATTTAAGAAATTTTTAAATAGGAAAATGGTACACAGAACTTTCGTGTTTCATGAAACATCCATTTTTTTTCTAAAAGTAGTACTCCTCCGTCCCTAAATAGATGTCATTCTCGCCCCGAAGTCAACGTTTTCAAACTACCGGCAATTATATATTAAAATATATAAATATTTACGATTTGAAGATATAAATGTTGCACGTATTTTCTACAAACCCAGTCAAAGTTGAGAAAGTTTGACCGACACGCACCCCATAGCGACATCTAAAAGGGACGGAGGGAGTATGTAAGATTTTAAGTATGGTTGAAGGAATATATCTGAATGGTTTATGTGGTTTATTACTGATGTACAAAATCGGTAAGCACTGTGAAGTGTGAAACATATTTTGCCAAAGCTATGCTTAAACAAAGGGAAACAAAAAGATAGACATCGCCATTGAGATGTTGCTACTAGTTCTTTTTTTTTTATCATAATAACAATTTTGCAGCGGGAGTAAGTATCCATTGATGTTGAAATCCTCTTTTCCTTTTTCAGGGTTTGTGTATTACAAATTTACAAGTGATATGACTTTTTGAACTTTTTCTCAAAATTTAGGATGAAAAAAAAACCCCCGGTTGGCCTTTTTGTAGTTCGCTTCCTCATAATCATGAGGATTATATCCCTCCAATGATCGACCAGCACCCAAATTAATGTGGGCCTTGGCAGAATCCTACAAAAAGGTGAAAAGTGAAAAAGCACAAACACACACGCCCACCGTGGGGCTCGAACCCACGACCACAAGGTTAAGAGCCTTGCGCTCTACCGACTGAGCTAGACGGGCTTGTGATTTAAATATCAAGTGCAACACTATAGTTCATTCTATACTATACAGTTATCTGAAGGTACAAAGGTAGCAATTAGCTGATGAAGTCAAAGTCAGTGCAGTGAACCTGAAAATACGACCTTAAAAACTGACACCTGTGATGTTAAATATGTTAGACCATTAGCAGTGGTGTTCATCATGCATATGATGTGTTGTACATTGCCTACATGTGATGGTGGTTTAAAACTTTAGTAAATCCTATAGATAAATTGTAAATTTATTCTAAGCACAAATATTTGTCATTATGCTGTAGATTGAACATATATATTCTAAGCTCATATTATTGTGGTTAAAAAGAGGGATTAAATTTTCATTATATTAAAACCTAGAGATAAACTAACATTGTTAAGTATTGATGTTCAGAGCTAGATCTAAAAATATTTCATTTATGAACTTTGCAATATTCCAACACAAATACCAAAGTACAAACTATGGTATCCAAATTGGTAGGTTTGGCTGACAATTTTAGAGAAATTGTTATTTTGCCACCTAGTTAAATTGAGCTGGAATCCATGATTAGAGCTCCTGAATACCAATAATTATCGGTGTAGCCAGATTGCAAGGTTTCGGGCTAAGCTAAAAATGATGTTGTGTAGGAGCTTTCCAAAAAACCTAACATATGGATTAGAGTAGATTGCAAGGTTTCGAGCTAAGCTAATATTTTGCTAAACATAGCTGTTCTTGGGGGGGTATTTATTAATTAATCACGAATGTTTGAAATTAGCTAATTAAACACCGTGAACCCTGATCTTTGCTCTACTCTGAAACAGTGAAATCCCTCTAAGCTCGGACACTTGGGTCTTAAGGGAGATCGAGAGGAGAACAGGGATGGAGACACATGGATGAACAAAGTGGTGTTCGCGGTGCCTGACCCCTAGCTGCAGAAGACAATGGTCCTTTTAGCCTCTTTTTATCTTGCTCCCAATCCGGCAAATTAGCATGTGGCATTGTGGCAACGCTTCTTTGGCAAAACCTCTTGTTCCATGCCAGCCCTGATAAGGGCCTTGTCACGCATGACATGATTGTGTTTACGGCTCCATCTGCGCAGCGACCACGCGCTAAGTACACTGACGATGGACTAGTGTACGTGTTGGAGTGGGACGGAAAAATTGGGAAGGTAGCATGCGTGGGTATGAGACTACGAGCACGACGCGAGCTCTGACGATGGAACAGAGCTGTTTATGCTGGACGCGGCCTGAAATAATGCTTTGCACTGCGTCACAGACTCTCAGCTTGCAGGATGGCAGGATGCAGCGCAATGCAAGCACATAGGCACAACTACACACGCAGGACCGGCGGCCAGCCGGCCCCATGTATTGCAATCTGCCCGATCTGTTCCACACGAGAGTTTTGCGTGTGTTTCGTTCATCCGCTTTGTCCCCCTTTGCAAAAGCTAATAAATAAAAGACACGTGTCATGTAGTCTGTTTGAATCACGTTTAAATGGTATGGTGCTCTCTCCGTAACAAAAACAAAAAAGTATGTGACAGTCAGTGGCGGAGCTAGAGCAAATTCGAGAGGGGTGCAACTTGTCTTATAGGTGCAAGAATCTTTAAATTGTGGGTGCAAATATGGTGAAAATTTGCCCTTTTTCATAGGTTTTTCAAATTTTTGTGGGTCTAGCTGCACCCACTACACAAAGGGGCGTTTGGTTGCCTGCATCGTCATCGAGCCAGGCCCTCCGCATGCGAGAACAACAGTTTGTTTGGTTGGCGTAGCTGTTGAACCAGACTATGCTCATGCAAGATTTCCTCCTCAACCACCTCTAGAGATAAGCCGAATCGAGCATTTCTGTGGAGCCAGGCCAACGGGATGCATGCTAGGTGCACAAGTTGCATGCATAAGAGAGCAGCGGTGCAGGCCAGCTTCTTTGTCCAGGCAACCAATCAGCTTCTCTTCTCAGCCATACTGCTTGCACCCAGGCAACCAAACAGTGAGCAATTGCATGATAGCAGCCTGGCCATGGAGAGTCTGCCTCGACCGGTGTGATGCAGATTGGAGCATGTGGACAACCAGACAGCTAGTGTAGCTCCACCCTTGGTGGTAGCCATTTTCGCAAAACTTGGCGTTCCCGACCGTGGACGTGTTTGTCCCTGGAGTTTGTTTGCCTGCCTTCCTTAATTTTCTTCGTTAATCGCGTGTGCCACCCAAAGCATTAATAGCCCTTCATCGCTCCATCGTTTCTTTCGTGGTCCGTTGAATCGATCAATCGATACAACACGGGCTCGCCTCCCTTCTCATCTCTTCAGCGCGCTCGCCTCCCGTTCTCATCTCCTCAGCATGCTCGCCCACGACGTGAAACCATCGAGTCCACAAAGCACCCTACCATGAATGTCCACACCTCCATGCCGTTGTGGCGACGAGTTGTTCTAGTCATCGTGCCGTCGAGTCGTCCAAAGCCGCCACCACGACATACCTCGTTGTTCCTTGCCGACGGATCACCGTGATGACCACGGCGTTGAAGGTGGCTTGATTGGGCACCTGATTCTACCGATGAAGATGAAGACCCCATGGCCGACGTTGCCGAAGACTTCCAGAGCGAGATGGATCACCTTGATGGCGAAACTGAAGTTGTGGATGCCCTAGAGTCGTTTGCAGTCAAGTTTCAGTCCGACCAGGTAAGACATGAAGCCCGCAGTTTAGATGCTGGCTATGAATTTTAACCCAACAAAGATATGTGTTGTTGTTGCCTCCATAGAAAACCCCATCACGTGCACCGGTGGGCCCTAGGGGTATGCCTAGGTATTCCTTGGCATACCCAAGATTTTGGTAAAATAAATAAATACAGGTATACTTATGTACATATATATTCTAATTTGACCAAAAGCCCACAAAATAAAGTAGTAACAGCGAGCACGCATAAGGCCCAAGCGGCCAGAATTCCTCCCGTCGGCATCCCTTTCACAAGTCCCAGCTCCCATTCTTTGCAATAACTCTTGTCCCTCTTGTCAAAAAAAAAAAAAAACACTCTTGTCCCAAGCGGCGACGGGCGTATCTCGTCTGCCGACTACTGCGGGTAAAGAGCGGCCGATGGCATATCCACGCATATCGATCTTCTTCCTCCGTGGCGGTGGCCGGCGGCGATGCGGTGACCAGCAGAGGTCGGAGCGCGTCGTTAGTTCATCACCGCAATTGCGGCGGGCGCCGGGCGGCACATCCCGATTGCTTCCTCTACGGTGCTAGGGCCAATGACTCGGTGAGGCGGTGACCAGCAGCACATCCACAGTGATTGCAGCAGGTACCTAGGTAAAGGTTTCATTTTTCTCTCTAATTTATTTGTTCTTGCTACTGCTATGCGCAATGCTACTTTGATTAGTAAATAAAAAAAACCCCACATAACACAAAATCCTCCTCTTTCTTCAAAATTTTGTATATTTGGCATACCCAGTCAGTAAATTCCTGGCTCGCCAATGCTCGCTTTGTATGAAAGGCGCCATGACGATGTCAATAGTGCTGCAACATCCCTGCTTTTGGATGAGTAGTGGGTAGGACAACGGTGACATTGTTGAAGTGGATACAAAGATCGTGGATGCTGACCAGAAGCTAATTAAACAAGAGTGCAGAAGCTAAGAAGAATGCATTCCATGTTTAAGATTATTTTTCCCTTTATGTATGACAATTAGTACCACTAGGAAAGTTCAGTTTAGTCATGATTTTATCAATTCAGTTTGGGCCAAGGATGAAAATATTCATGTTCAAGCAAGAAACAAGTAATGATAATTTTCATTCTATCCTTCATCTCAAGTCTAGATGAAATGCTTTCGAAAACGCTGCCCACAACGACGTGCACCATGAGGGCCAACAATGCCATGCAAAAATTCCATGCCAATCAAGCCTCCAGCCAAAAAAAAAACGACGTGCACCATGAGGGGCCAACAATGCCATGCAAAAATTCCATGCCAATCAAGCCTCCAGCCAAAAAAAAAAGCCCACAGGACAGGATACGACCTCAGATCAGAACTCTCATGCCTTTCCCACTAGCCACTTGGGCTGGTTTACTTTCTCATACAAAGAGCAACCACAACCTTATTTATTAGCGGCAATGATGGAAATATAACCCCCAATTAATGACCCCTTGGTTACCGCAATCATGCCCTAAACGTCGGGGTTTTTAGGTATGGAGGGAGTAAATGAAGACCTCCGTGTCATTTAGATCCTAAACGGTGAATTAAATGGTTGGATCATTGAAACCCATTTAAATTTGCAAATGATGACAAGATTAAGGCTTGTTTCTAAACCGAGCACCTGGACACGACGTCCTTTGACGAGCTACAGACAACTTTCACCATTCCCCTGCAGGATGACACCAGAGAAGCCATGAAGGCTTACTTGTTCAGAGGCAGGAAGCGGCGGGCTGCATAGCCTATTAGCGCCGCCAAGTGATCTACCTGCTCCCTTTGTGGTCGCAAATTGCTTTTCGCGCAATGTAATCACGCACTTTGTATCCAGTAGTTAGGAGGTGTGTCGGCCGGCTGCGATGTCCACTCGACGTCGCACTTGTGTCGTTTGTATGTGTTTATGAACTTTTCGTCTTAATGAAATACGGGTGAATGGCCCGATCGAGAAAAAAAAACCATTTAAATTGTTAAAAGTTGTCTAAATGGTCTCGGTCTAAACAGATAGAGTTAGTGATTAAACACTAAGCAAGCAATGCAAGTAGGCCGACATGTGTTATGAGTACTTAATTTGTTAAAAATATAGGCTAACTTATTTGTTTTGTATTATACTAAGACTTTCACAAATTTAGATATTAGAAAAATTACAACTCAGTGAATTAGATATATCAAATGATGTTGGATACATGTGGATATAGGAATATAGAAGTTTATTTGTTGTTGCATCGTACTCTTTTTTTGTGGCTAGTTTACATGTGGAGTATTACTTATCAGCTTATTATTTGTTATGTAATCAACTATATGTTGCTAATTAAGTAATTATCTACCACATATTGGGCCGGTTCAAACTATTTGTGGCTAGTTTATTCGGTCCAAATCTGTTGAACAGGTGGTTCAATCAGTTTTTAATGGTTGGACCAGCAATGAACTAATGCCCCTCGCTAGTTCGATTAATTGACTTGGGTCAATCTAATTCACTCGGTCCAAATCTGTTGACCCTTATTTTGACCTGGTACTTGTGGTATGATTGTGGCCCTAGCTAGGCTTCAAAACTGACGAGCTCCACCACTGCATATGACGGTATGATTCTGTCATGTGTGGAATCACTGGTTAGTCAACTAGTCTTTGTTATAAAAATGATTAAAATGTATATGTCTTTCTTTATTTTTTCAGAATTTCTTTATCCATCTTAGAATCAATATACTCGTTGGAACTTCACTGTAAGAAGCTTAGTACACGGGGAAAATAACTCGTCCCGGAGCCAAAAAGAACTGAGCAAGAGATATGCTGGTACTGTAACTCGAAGGTGGCACGGACAGCCATGCAATCAATCAAACCATGGAGAGATCATCCCTCACATGACGACGCAGAGCAGAAGACAAGTGATAGATGGAGCAGGAAGAGACTGGTAGAGGCATCATTGCGACGCAGCAGATTATTCGCTGCCATGGGCACCATGATCATGATGCCTGCTGCTGCCATTGCCAGCCAGTTTGCCACCACCTCAAAGGGCTCGATCACTCACATGCATGTTCGCAGCGACTACACACACCACTACACGCAGCAGACACTTAAAGGGAGAGGGACATAAGTTGTTGAGTAATCATCCATGCTTTCCCTGTATCCATAGATTTGCATATCATCGAAAAGGAGTCGGGGAACTAGTGATTAATCGAGAGCAACCTTTCCATCTGAGTTCTAGGCTTTCCTTCACGAGTGCATCAATATTTATTACTCCCTCCGTCCTAGAATGTTTGTCGCTTACGCTTCCCAAGAAACAACTTTGACAAATTATCTATTAAAAATATTAATTAATATCTATAATACATAATTAGTATCATTGGAAAATATTTGAATCTACTCCCTCAGTCCATTTATCTCTCCTTCATCTAAGCAAAAATATTTTTTTTTCCAAAAATCTCCTTCATATTAGCTTGGGACTTGTTTACATTTGTTGCTCATTTGGTGCTCATTGGCTGCCACTTGACTAAAATTATTGCCCATTTTTGTTGCTCATTGGTTGTTGCTTACTTGTGACCCCTCATATGCGCTCAGTCCAAGATGATGATTAAATGTAAAGCTAAGTGCTCCTTGGTCATTGTACCAAGGCTTAGATGAAAGGAGATAAATGGATGGAGGAAGTAGTTTTTCAATGAATTAATTCGAAGATACAAATGTTGCACGTATTTTGTACAAATTAAGTGAAACTTGTGACAGAAAAATAAAAAAAACTAACATTTTGAGACGGAGGAAGTATACTGTAACGCCATACCTATCGGCTATCGCATGGGCTATCGCTGGTGCTGCAGAGACCCACGACATCAGTAATCATAGCAAGATCATTTTTCAGAGAAATTTTGGGATCTAAACACACCAAGAGACGATCAGAGACTGGTGGTGAAAAAAAAAATAGTCAGGTAAAGAGGCCCACGTGAACATGAAAAGGACGCTGGGACGACCTGATTGAGTGATGGTCAACGTTACGTTACAATCTCTTGCACCGGTGGCAGGTTCCACAGTATATGCTGTTAACATCGATTACAAAACACACAGAAGGATAACAAGATGGATGGTTCTAAATCTAAAAACTATATCCACCATCATATTGTAGTACTGTATTCTACGGTCCAAATTAAACCAGGCGAACTTGTGATCTTCGGATGGGGCATCGAAGATCCCAGTCTACCTCTCTTTATCTTGCACTATACTATCTCTGTCCCCCAAATGATACAATTCTACCTCAATTCCGAGGATACTAATTTAAATGCTAATATTTTATCTAATGACACTAGTTTTATATTGTAAATATGGATTTTTTATATATTTAATTAAAGTTGAAAAAAATGTTTGACTTTCCGTTAGGTGAAAACTTCACCTTTTTTTTTCTCTTTGTTTGCGCTACGCTTCCATCACCACTCCTCGGTACCACATTGTACGCACTAAGAGAAGTGAGAAAGTTCATTATATCTTAGTGCACTCCACTAGCGAGTTGCCTAGGAGCCCACTATGCCAAACACATAAACATATGACACCGACTTTAACGGTGTCACTTAGAGTGGTGCGCTAAGTAGAAAACCAATGTGCGACTAAAGCAACAGAGACACTATTAAGGTGGGAGTGAACCATCCAAATCCTTCCCTAGAAAGCGGAGGCCGAACATGGGGTGGTTCTTGCGACGCGTTCTCCGCCTAACGGACGGAAGAGCATCACGGAACGCTGCTTGGAACCTTACAACGATCGTGGAGTTGGGGTGTTGGACAACACGTGGCGGGTCGCCCTTCCTACTTGTTCAGCAAGATATGCCGCGCTGTCTCTCCGGGCGAGGATCGTGAAAAACCGACTTGGTGGCCAACCGGTCGATGCAACGTGGGTACCCGTCGCCGTCCGCATTGTCATCTCGATCCGACAAGGCCAACATGTTGTCACCGCCGTTTCACTGTCCTACGGTGGCTGCCACCACTAGGTCAACTAGCTAGCTTCAATTCCTCTGGCTAAGCAGACTGGAAAGCCCAAGGCCAAACCTAAACAGTAATGCCAGCCTAATCAAAGTAGAGAATGATGGGGAAAGCAGAACCCCAACTGGACGGCATGGAAATATTATTCACTTTTCTCTCTCTCTAAATCTGTCGGCAGATAAATAAAACCAAAGTCTAATTTTGTACGCAATGATTCTATCTCTATACGTAGACACGTTTCTGGCCGTCGTTTTTAAAATAAACTGGAGTTGGACACGTCACACGTTGTCGTTGGATCGGTCTGCCTATCATTCATTCCTTGTTTATTTTAATCGGTAACACTTAGATAGAAAGAAATATACAAATATACATTTGTTAGCTCGAGGAGATACGGTTGTTGGCGCGTTCGCTCTCTACCTTTCAATTTCTCTCCCTGTCTCCATTATACTCTTCTTGCGTAGTGGGCTCCTCATGTGAAAGAAGAGTATTATATATAGTAATACAGTACTCCTACTAGAATTTCGATAGTTTCCTTTCATTTTTTTTTATTCTCGCTCCCATGTGAAAGTAGGTTGCCGTCTAACGCGAAAGATGATCTATGGCAAAAAGAAAATCTTCCCGACATGTAAAAAGCTCCTTCCTTTTTGTTCTTGTGCACTGTTATTGAGCTCATGTGGCCGCGCGCAAACCCTACGTGTAGGGCCTCACAAGTCCCTTTTGTAGTGGAGCTCGACAGATCTATCGTTACCTTCCGTACAGTGAAGTGGTTAAACTTGCAGTAAACCTCGCCGCTAATCCCTCGCTCTGCTACACTGCTGCCCGTGATCGAGTTCATTATCTGATGTGACAAAACGAAATGACGGAGCGCGATGGAAGCACGCCGAGGACACTGCTGGTCGACAGACGATCGACACACACCACCACACGCACGCACGCGGCGGCGTCTATCTCTCTCTAATCTCTATCACGTATAGCTAGTGGTATCTATCTGTACCTACCTAATACCATCAACCGGCAGCGGCTCTTCTTGCGTGTGAGGAAAGCAAAGCACACGAGAGGCGCCAGCTGCACGTTCAAGGACAGGCACACGATCGCTAGTTGCATCAAGCGTTTGAGTAATTAAGCTACTGCCGATACATAGTACTGATAATGCATGGCAATTAAAAGAGCTGTCCCCACTTCGTCATTCGCCTCCTCCGCGATCACATCATGTGAGGCCATCCAACTAGCTTCCTTCCTCATCCACTCCACTTTAAAGTTTTTTGTTTTTGAACACTAACCCTAGCTCCCTCTTTCCCCTCAAAACCAGATAAACTTTTTTCTTACCCTTTAAATTTTACTTAGAAAAAAAAATAGGAAAACATGATTTCTAATTTGAGGACAATTTCTCCAGTACACGAAAAAATATGTATTTCTTTTTAACCTCTATACACAGGACATATAATTAAGGTCGATCTTGTTCGGATGTTGTCGGATTTATCTCAATCCAAATTTGTAAGAGTGAAATTTAGTTCACATTCACTCCAATCTACACCAACACATGTGGATTGAGGTGAATCTGATAAAATTCAACAAGACCTAAGTGGGCCAATTTTTCTTTATTTGTCCTCCTATATGGTCAGTAGAGGAGCAGAATGCCGGTGCAGTTCTCATTAAGCAGAAGTATTTAGCTAATAAATTATATTTAGCTAATAAATTATATAAAGGACTGGGCGATAGCCCGGTTAGGGAACCCTGGGAACCAACCGCTCTTGAGTTCAATCCCCATTGGAGACGGATTTATGCGCCTCATTTATTCTTAATGAAAAACCACCTAATTCCTCCTAGGTTGGGTCTTTTTTTTTTTTTCTAATAAATTATATATAGTGTTCTCCTTTTATATAAAAAAACATTCTTTTTGATGATATATTAGTGTGGGGAGGGTAGAATAAAAATTGAGGAAATTGTTGGTTCTTGCTCCCTTTTATTTATAAAAGAGTTTTTGAGAGATTGAAAAAAATTGCTGGACCTATTTTTTGTTTATTTCAATTTGTCACCAGTTATAGGGAAAACAGAGATTGCATTTGCTCAAATTGATGGAGATGCTCTTAGCAAGAGGAGGTGGAGGAGCAAATTGCTATACCAGCAAATATGCATGCAAATTCGAGAACTGAAACAAGTATATTTAGTGGAAGGAGCTACCACTAACAGCCAACGCAATCCAAAAATCTGCTCGATCGCATCATGTACTACTCAATTGGATTCTTAGAAATAATAAGCAAGTAAATTAATGAGTAGCCTAATCTGAAGTGCAGACCCATGAGTCGACGACGCCTGCTTGCGTTCTCATGCCCGCCGTTGCCGGCACCGGGGCCGTCGTCGTCCTCGTCGCTGTGGAGCCGCCGCTGGCGCCCGACGGGTTACGCCGACTGCGCTCCAGAAGAGGCCGCGCCGAAGAATACGTCGCCTTGCAGCCGCCGGCCCCGGTGACTGTCGCGCCCCCGACCAGGCCGGACAGCTCGTCGCCGCCGTTGCGCGGGTGCAAGTGCGCATGCGGTGGCCCCTGGGAGCCCACCATGACATCGTGTACTGTGAGACCCAAGAAGTCCGCCGGGTCCTGCAGCCTCGTGGCGGACGGTGGCGGCGCTATGCCGCGGTCGAACGCTGGGTGCGCCTCGTACTTGCCGTCGCCGCCGAGAGAGCAGCTCTGGTGGAACGAGTGGTAGTTGTTGTTGCTGCCGTGATGATCTTGCTGCATCCCGAGAAGAGCGGACGTCGAGGCTGCCGTGAGATGGTGGTACCTGTCGCTGGACGCCACGGCCGTTGTCGTGCCCGGGGCGGTGCTGGAAGCAGGCGCAATGGAAATGTTTCCTGGCGCCGGCGAAGACGCGGAGGCCGAGGTGAAGCTCGGCGGGTAGGGTGTCGCCGACGACGCGTGGACCTGGACCTTCTGCGCGAAGGGGCGGAGGAGGTACTGCGGCAGCGTGGCGGGGCTCGCGGTCCCGGCGGTGCGCAAGGGGAAGAGGTGGTGATCGAATCGGGAGCGCGTGGTCGCGGTCGCGCCGTCGGCGAAGGGCGGGGCGGGGATGCCGGTGAACTCCTGCACCATGGCGCGGAAGTTGGAGGTGTCGGTGGTGAGCACCGTGGTGGGCGCGCGGCGCGACGCCCGCGCACGCTTCCTCGACCCCCCTCGGCGCCGCCGGGGCTGCGTCAGCCGGCAGGTCGTCCGCCGCAGAGGCCGCCATAGCACCACCATGGCCGGGCAGCGACGGCGGCGAGGCCGAGGCCGAGGCCTCTGCGCCGGCCGGGAGTGGCGCGGTCGTCGTCGAGCACCAGTGGGACAGCGGCGGCGTGCGGATCTCCTGGAGGCCGTAGATCAAGGAGCCAGCGCCGCCGAAGCCCGGCACGGATGGCGGTGGCTGCCGGAGCAGGGCGGAGAGCGGCGAGGAGTCGGCACCGCATCTGGAGTCTAACTCGTCGTCGCCGCCGCTGGACGACTGCAGGCTGCCGCTGTTGCCGGAATCCATCCCACGGAACGTAGTAGCCTAGTAGGCGCCGCTGGTGCTAGTGCAACCGCAGTCCGCAGCTCACCAAGCTACGACGTACCAGCTTGCAATTGGTGTCATTACCTTCGCACCAATGGAGGATCGGAGCCAGGACCGGGAGCAACGACGTGGCGAGGTAGAGAAGGGAGAAGAGAAGCAGGAGGCACGCTGCACGCATATGGGTGTAGCCGTGAGGCTCGTGTGGCGGGGGTGTTTTTGTATGGAAATGGCGAGCGGAGGACGCTCGCCGGCCGGCCCTGGCCCTGGCGAGCGCATGATTAGGCCCTGGCAAGCTGCGAAAAGTTGCGTGCGGGCGGCAGGATGCGGGCAGCGATCCAGAGGGATTCGGGTCGGGGCCTCGGTGGTGGGGTGGGGTGGGCTGCGCGCTCAGCAAAGCGTCGCGGTCGCCGGTCGGCAGGGGAAATCATGTCGTCTGCCCGCGCTGCCTGCCCAGCTTTCCTACGGCTTAGATCGGCTTTGCTTTCATGTTACTGACAGTCCCACCCGTTGAGTTGTACTCGTACTCAGCGCGGGTCTGACTGGATACAAAAATTCTTGTCTACGGTCCAGCCATCCATGCATGCATGAGTATAAAAATTCTAGCCTGAGCACACATTTTTAAAAAAAAACCAAGAGAGATGCCAATTATATATAAAAAAAACTTGGTCTTGGGTAGGGAAAGACCGCCCCACCGGCATTGTTCTTAAGAAGAAACCCCGGTTCCCCCGACCGAAAATCTCCGAACCCCGTCCCACCCACGACGGTAGGAGTCTTAGCCCATGAGAACTACGATCCTTCTGAGCGGACACGGGCGGTATTCACCGTAACCCGGGCGGTATACACCGTCGCCCACATCTCGATCCCCACGGACCCGACCGGCTCTTAACTAGTGCTTTGGCACACGGACCGACGAGGGGATTTTTTTAACCACAACTTGAAATTCGCTCCCACGGGAAGTCGAACTTCGGGGACCTGTGGAGTGCCGCTCGATTATATAAAGAACGATAACAATCACAAGCGCAAACAACTATAATCAACAACAACAACAACAACGGTAGCGGCAAAAAAAATAAACGACTAACTAAGATAACTCTACTAACAACATATCCTACTTGCAAGTTGCAAAATGACCAAACAAACTAACTACAACGAAGACGGACACCTAAGGAAAGAACAAAGAAATCTCATTCATCATATTCAAGCGAGGCAAAACCTTTTAACCCTATTAGTGGCTTAGGAAGGTTAGGCGACAACAATCTCTTTAGGCGTCCTACGTAGGCTTGCACTACATCCTCGTTGAGCTTTTTGTTATTTCCATCTATACTCAGGTCTTTTAACACAACACGTTGTGCAAGGTGGTCACCGGACGAAGCTAGATGGGCTATCATAGGACTTATGTCGACATCTTGTTCTCGTGCTCACTGGTGAAGGAGGACGAATAGGACATGTGAAGATCTCTAGATTGGTTTTGGCTAATTAGTGACATCCTAGGACTAATCTCTCTATGCTAAGTGTTTGATTTAGTTGGAGATTGGTCAAGCCAAGGTTGGTGCATGGTGGTCATGGTGGATGGGTCGAGGTGATCCAAATGATGATCAAGTGCGCAACTTGGAGTGGTTCGTGGATCAAAATGGGCTCAAGGCAAAAGTATATCCATAGGGCCATTTTGATTTTGTACTCAAGACACCATAAAGCGTGTGAGTGATTTAGGATCGATAAGCCGTACTATAAAGAGGGAAAAACTATCGTACATATCGGTCCTCATGTGCCTCTAGGTTCAAAATCATTTGCATGCATTCTAACCTAGAGAGCTAACCCGACCTTCAAAATTGTTTGTGAAAATGCTAACACACGAGCACATGGTGATGTACACGTGGTGGTGTTGGCACATTTGCGAAGGCGGTGTTGGTTGCAGAGTTGATATGGGTTTGGGTACCGCTCACCACGATGCATTCGGCGCTTTCGAGAAAATGAAACGTCTATTTTCTATTGCGCCGGATGCATCGTGGTGGTGAAAACATGCTAACTCTCGTGCTCAAGTTGGTATACTTATTGAGTAGCATGTCGGAGTCGAGGCGACGCATAAAACGGAAACCTCAAGCGCAAAGTAAGGTCCTAGATGGCTAGAGGGGGTGAATAGCCTATAAAAATTTTCTACAAGCTCAACTAAACAAACCAATTAGTATAAAACACTAAAAAGCGGTTTGCACTAGCTCTAATGGTCAAGCAAGCCTTCTAGTGACAAGACTAAATAATTCTATGATCTCTAGTCCACTCAAGGTCTATGTCACTACTCTAACTAATAAACAATCCTAATATGGTCCTTATGCTAGCAAGAACAACTACACAAGGCAAAGCTAGCTCTCTACACAAAGTAAACTAGGAAAGTAAGGCAAGAGTGAGAAGCTCGTTATACCGCCTTGTAGAGGATGTCAACCAATCACCGGGATGAAGATGAACAATCAATCACACGATGGTGATGATCCACACACGAAGACAATGAACAAGTTGATTTGTTCACCCGGAGTTCGCTTGTACACCGACAACTACTCTCCGGTTGTGCCGACCAACACAAGGATGGTGTTTGAGCTAGGCGGTGCCCTTGCTAGCCTCAACACACCACTCAACAAGTGTGGTACCCGAAGCACGAGCAATGTATTCCTTGCACTTTGTCTTCCCGACGAGGAGTGCGTAATCCTCTCACAAATCAACCGGAGGTGGCCAAGAAACAATCACCTCTTCTTGCCAACGACTCCACCACTTCACCAAGCCAGCTAGGAGCGGTGTCTCCAAGAGAAACGGAAATCCACCGTCTCTCACAACGATCCCCAAGTGCCTCTAGATGCAAGAACTCGATGCAATGCACTAGGATCAACTCTTCTCTCAAGAATGAGGCTCAAATCAAGAGTGAGAGAGGAGGGAGGCTTGCTTGCTTGCTCAAAGGTGTTAGGAGTGATTCAAAATGACCAAGAGAGAGAGCACGCGGGCAGCCAAGGTGGTATATATAGGCCACACCACGAAATGTGGTGGAAAGGGTGGAAAACACACTTTTCGCGGCCCCGATCGGGGCCTCGACCGGACTCACCGCTGAGTCCGGCCGGTGGGTCCGGTCACAACCGACAAGCCCAAACCGCCGGTGACCCCGTCCGAGAGCTTCCGGCCGCGAGTCCCGGTCAAGCTTCGTCGCGATCGGACGCGATCCGTCGGGCGCGTCCGGTCACCCGCCGACGCCCGAGCCGTTTGCGAGAGCCTCTGACGACGATCGACCGGACCGTCCGGCCGCTTCCGACCGCCTTCCGGCCGGTGCGTCCGTCACGCCGAGCCTTCGCGAAAAACTTCGCCGTTTGCCGCCGTTCCTTCGCCTTTGCTCCAAACCGACTTCCGTCACTTGTTTCTTGTTGCCGACACGCCGAAGAACACCTCGACACCATGTGTTAGCATTTTTGAAACCAATTTCAACAAGGACGGAGTTAGCACTTTAGGTTAGAATGCATGCATATGAGACTTGAACCTAAAGGCACGTGAGGATCGATATGTACGAAAGTTTTCCCCTCTTTATAGTACGGCTTATCGATCCTATAAACACCCACACCCTCTATGGTGTCTTGGGTGTGAAATCAAAAGCCCTATGGTTATACCTTTGCCTTGGGACCTTTGATCTCGAAACTCTACCGAAGTTGCATGCTTGATCAACTTTTGGATCACCTTGACCCTTCATCCATGATCACAATGCACCAACTCCGCACGACCAATCTCCAATCTAATCAAACACTTAGCATCGAGAGATTAGTCCTTAGGTGTCACTAATTAGCCAAAACCAAACTAGAGATCTTCACCGCGACGACGCGGCATACGCGAGCGCCCTGGCGCGCGTCCGGGCGTAGTGTTGAGGGGGCTGGCGACGCCCGACGGCCGGCGCCACACCCGACGCTGGCTCGATGAGTCCTGGCCAGAGCGGCGACACCGCCGGTTCGGCAGCGGCTTTGAACGGCGCCGACGCTTCGCTGGCGCGGGCGCGCGACGCGGTCCGCAGAGCATGTCATGGAGGGGTCGCTGACGCGGCGCCGACGCAGACGGGCGCTACGCGCTGGCGCGCCCGGCGACGCTGTCGCCGCGCGGGTGCCCGGCGTCGGATGACACGGCTACCGGGCGCTCGCGCTTTGCGCGGGCGCGCCCGGCGCCAGACGCTTTTCTTTTTTGACGAGTTCGAACCTAACGACTCTATTTCAATGGGATGGCTATAAATATGTGTTTGGCTGGCCATGGGGGAGGTCTCTTGGTCATTCTTACACATTCTAACACCCTTTGAGCTGAGCAAACATCCTCCTCCTCACTCCCTTTGCTTGTGAGCATCATTCTAGTGAGTTGAGGTGATTCAAGTGCACTTTGCTTTGATCTTTGCATCTAGTGGCACTTGGGGATCGTTGTGAGCCGGTGGTTTTCTTGTTACTCTTGGAGAGCACCACTCCTAGCCGGCTTGGTGATTGGTGGAGGCGTTGGCAAGAGTTGGTGATTGTTCTTGGCCACCTCCGGGTGATTTGTGAGAGGACCGTGCATCCTCGTCGGGACGCACGAATTGCAAGTTAATACATTGCTCGTGTTAGTGAGTACCTCTCATTTGCTTTGGGTTCAAGAAGCCTAAAGGCAATTGGCTTGGAGTGAGCTCCACCTTGACCCACACGTGAGAAGGTCGACACAACCCGAGAGTAGCTTGATGGTGACTAAGTGAACTCGGGGAACAAATCATTGTGTCTCTATTTGTCACTTGTCATCCGTTGGTGATTGGTTTCATTGTTCATATTGATATTCATCCTACGGTGATTGGTTGACTCACCTCTACATTGTGGTATATCACTTCTACTCTCTTGCATTACTTTGATATATGTCTTGTGCTAGAGTAGTTAGTGTAGCTTTGCTAGTTGCTTAGACTTGTTTAGTGTATTTTAGTTAGTTCACCTAGTTGGTAAAGTAGTGACTTAGCAATTTGAGTGAACTAGAGATCATAGCAACTAGATTTGTCAATAGGAGGCTTGCCGACAAGTAGAGCTAGAGCAAACGCTTTTATCGCTATTTGTTTTTCTAACAAGTTTGTCTAGTGTTTTGTAGAAAATTTTATTAGGCTATTTACCACCCCCCAAGCCATTTAGGACCTTTCAACTTGTCCTCAACCTTTCGGGTATGGTAGTCGAGGAGACGCGTTGCCTCTCTTGGTAGATCTTCATTGTGACCTAGACCACTTATGTGTTCACTTTGGCCATAGAATGGGTAGCACAATCTTCGATGATTATGAAAAGATGGGGTCTTTAATCGCAACTTGTCTATTTCGGACCTCGTCATCATCGGATGCATCTTATAACAAAACAACATCACCAAACAGATGATGGTCTGTAGTAACATTTGGTTTGTCATCTAAATTGAATAAGGTAATCTGCTCCATATTATGGGTATATGTTAGTGAAACTCCATACCAAAAGCCTTTGTGTATATGCACGTGTAATTTCCATGTATTTTAGGTGCTTAATTTTCTATTGTTCTCCGGGCAACATGAAATTTTATCATTATTTGATTATAAAAAAAAACTTGATTGTCTTTTGTGGGTTGTCTTTTCAATTGTACTAGTTGTATATGATTGTTTCTTTATAACTGAAGTGCCTAAACTAAAATAGCTCCCATTTTTGTACCAAATCCAACTCATTGGTATGGGTATCAAGTATCATCTATATATCATGCCTAACTACCGGTGGACTAGAAAAGGTGTTTACATATAAGAGAATACCTATGATTGACACTTGAAAAAAACACGGCCGCCAAACTTTTTGGCGGCGTTAAGTAGGTTTATGTATACTCTTATATGTAAATCATGATTACTTACAATAGTATATGTGAGATTGGATTCAAGAGGGAGAAATCAAAAGGGACGACCTTAGAAAGTGCCAAAAAATTACTTGTTTTTGGATGGTATAACTTGTAGATGCTGCAAGTTTTGTGTAATAATAATTGCGTTGACATTGCAACAATAGTAGTAGATGGATGCAACAATGGAAGTGGCCCTCGCCAAACTTTGTACCACAGAAAGTGGCTCCCTGCCAAATCCCTTGTCCCCGTGATGATTACACATGGATCAATTCAGGGGTTCTCATTATTTATCATCTTCGATGATTGCATTTCAAGTTAACAATTGAAATGCTAAGTGAAATCCTTGTTTCACATTTTAATTTAGGGTGTGTTTAGATCCCTTTGGAATGCAAAATGCCAAATACAAATTTTTTTGTTGCATCAAAATATGGAATGCAGAATTTTTTCATCTTAGTAATAGTTGCATACAATTTTTTTGCCATGCACATATCTTGTTCCCATGACGTTCTTTTCCTCTCTTTTGGGCCTCTTGAGTGCAAAATGAAGAATGCAAAATACCTCAATATTTGTTGGGTTTTCACCATGGTGTTCAGTTCCATTTTTGCTAAACAATAGGATAAAACACAAAAAAAAATTGGCAAAAAAAGAGGAACTAAACAGGTCTTAAAATCACTCATTTGTTATCCTCCCTATGTTGAAAATGTTGGATGTTTTAGCTTTTTTGTCACTACTCAAACTTCTCCAATTTTAACTAATTCATAGGAAAATATATTAAGATCTGCAACGCAGATAAATACTCTCCCTCGTGGATATCCCAAAATAAATTAATTCTTAGAATCATCCTAAGTTAAATTATCTTTGTTTGATTAACTTTATATGAAAAATAACATTTATGACTCAAAAAACGAGTACATTATAAAAATATATGTTATGATGTATCTAGTGATACTAATTCAAAATTATAAATATTGATGCTCTTTTCAATAAACTTAGTCATCTCAAAGTAGCTTGATTTTAGGACAACTCCAAAAGTTAATTTAATTTGTGGCAAGTTATACTGGATAAAGATATATTTTATGGTGAATCAGTTTAATATAATTTGATATTATTATATATGTTGTGGCATGGTCAAAAATAGTAAAGTTTTGATGACCTACTTTCAGAACAGACATATGAACAGTACTGTTGGAGGGCCATGCATGATCTGATCCATAAAAACGTGTCATGGCACATGCATGTGCATCATCGGATGGTGAGACGGAACCGTGCAACCTCCTGATGATGATGACAAAATAAAGGTACGGATCCATGGCTCTTGTCCTCGATCATATGTTTGGGGGTATCAGCACTTCTTAGTAGTGTCCACCGAGGCATCATGAATTCATGAGATATATATACACAATACACTTACACCATAAGCCACGACATAAGCAGTGACGAAGCCAACTCTAAATTTAAATTTATGGTAGCACTGCTAATGAAAAGTCATAATCTATATAACTCCTTTAAACGTGAGGAAGCTCGGGCACTGTAGTTCTACAGTGATTTTTGTGAGTATAGCTACAGTGCCCAACCTGAACCGTCCGATCCACGCTCCACACGCTACAGTCGTCCATCTGTCCACGACTGCAGACACCAGAGCCTTCCGAAGCCTCACCGCGCCTTGCAGCTTGACCAACTTCCTCTCTCCCTTCCTCCATGAGTGCGGTCCATGTGAAATAAAGGCACAAAAAGGAGCAAGGCCCAGATCGGTGCATGGCAAGGCAGAGCAAGCCCACGGAACAGTTTTCGGTCAGACTCTGACCCTGCGCGTCAGCGGTCCAGAAATTGCTACGTCTACCGGAAAAACGTACACGAAGGAGTAAATGTATATTTTCCAGTTATAGAAAAATTCCCAGAAAATTTCTAAATAAACTAAGTACACACTAGATCCTACCCAAGCTCTCACATTCCAGTTTTATAATTCCAATTTTCCAAAATTAATTCCCAAGTTTATATCCTATTAAATAAATCTCATTTAACCTTTGTTAATTCACAACCCCTTCATCCTAACTCCAAATAATTCTATTCAACTTCTATAATTATTCTAAAATCATGCCCTAATTATTCACACCTGCCTGGGCTCCCAACGCCGCGCCGCCCAGAGTCGTGGCTCTAATTAATGTCAAATATTTTATATTTTCCTTTTTAACTCTTTGTTATATTATCCAGGAATCCAGAGTTCAAATTAGTGACGTAGTTACCGTGAATCCAGAGTTCAAATTAGTGACGTACTTACAGTATGGTTCATCTAAAGAGCTTCTGCTATTCTCTTAAGTATTCTTAATGGGTGACCACGATTACTAGAAACACCCTCTAGACCGCGTCGAAGCATATGCTAAACCAAAACTAACAGAACGCCTGCATTTGCTTTAGTAGTTCTTGACGACAACACAACCAGGACTTTGGTTTCCAGAAAAGGTGAGTAATGCTTTCTTAGAATAAACAAATGCCAATACAAGCCTCACTTTGTTGCTTCACTCCTACTTTCTGATGGTTCCATGCTCAGAGACTCTTTGATGTTCTAATTATATAATGATCTCCAAATTCTGAATCATGTCACATATATAATTAATATTGTATATCTGTATCAACTTTATGATATATGCCAATTATGTCTTTTTACATCAATCCGAGTCTCCATATTTTCCCTGCCCGTGCGAAGCACGGGGACCTGTGCTAGTTTAATAGTAATACATGGGAATTGAAACTCACTGTTGATAATTTTGTTTTTTACTCTTGTGTGCAAAATGCATGTGGCGTCGCCCACTGCATAAGCCACAAGATGATAGCTACGAGTCTACCACATACCTGCTTCCTTCTGATAATAATTGTTTTATTTTCTGAGAGGATGATAATTGTTTTGTTAATGTTAATGCATAGGGCCTTTTATCTCACAATTGACGTACGGCCTCTCAAGTTACCTATTCTGGCCATGGTCGTTGTCACCCATCATCGTGGCCCGCTTCGCCGCTTCTATTTGTATATTGGCCCGACAGGCTCAATAGCAATTCGACGACCGTCACCGAGCTGTGGGCTGTTTCCTTTTTTTATATCTTTGGACCCAACTAACCCAACACTCCAACTAACTAGAGGTTGTCAAGTTTAATTGGCTTATAGTCCAATGGTAGGACGGTCCAGGTGGGACGCTACCCACCGGGTTCAAATGGCGCCGCACCTTTTCTTGGGATTTTCCCAGGATTTACCGGCGTTGTGCATTAAGTGGTAGCGGCGTTCCGTCGGCGGCGAGGTGTGGTGACCGAGAATCTCCGGATCCGCCGCCACGCCTAGTCATTCGGAGATGCTCATAGGGGTAGGGTTTGCACGTGTGTTCATAGGGGTGAGTGTGCGTCGCGTGTGAGTGTCTGCGTTGTCTTGTGTAATTCTCAAAAAAAAAAAAAAAAAACTAGAGGTTGTCAAAGGTGGTCTTTTTGTATTTCTAAGTATTTTTTTTGTATATATGTCCCTTTTTTATTTTGTATAAAAAATATCATTTACTTTTTATTTTTATTTTTCCATCTTTTGCGATTACATTCCCTTTTCCTCATTTTACTCTAGGAAAAGAATATTGATCTTCTAAACCTCAAATATTTCTATAGAGATCCTGGAATATTGATCACATAAACATGGAACATTGTTCTCCTTGGTTGAGATATTAATCTCTTGAACTATAATTTTATTTTTCATTTTTTTTTTTTTATGTTTTTATATTTTATTTTTGTGTATTTTTATATTTTATTTCCTTTCATTGCATGGGATGTTATTATTATACTAAATCTAGGATATTATTATTACTTTTTTTTTTCATTTCTATAATGGATGGTTATATCATCCCTCTAAACATTACATATTATTTTCCTTAATTAGGAGTATTATTCTCATGAACATAAAATATTATCACCTTGAATTGGTATATTTCTTCTAAGTTGTAATAATGTTGTTTACATCTAGAATATTATTGTCATTGTCTTGGAATATTATTCTCATGAATTAAATATTACCCATTTGTGTTCTCAATTAGAATATTATGCTTATGAGCCTATAATATTCTTCCCTAAGGTCGCAACATTTTTTCTCGTGTCAACCTATAATATTATGCTTATGAACCTATAATGTTCTAGCTAGAACATTGTCACTTATAAACAAAAATATTCTAAATTTAATCATGAGAAAAAAATGTTCTTCTATATTGAAGTGGGATCTTGCTATAAAGCATTTGAAGTAAGAAAAACAATAGTGCATTCAAAATTCAATTTAGATGTTTGTTTTTAAACTAGTGTTTTGAAGTTTCAAAATCATTGTACATGTTGTGACATAAATGTTATGCCAGCTTCCATTGTGTTGTACTCAACTTTATGCTGCGAACTTCTTTTGTTTACTCATAACATTTCATCTTTGTTTGAAACAAGTTCTCGATATCGAGAGGAATGGTATTTATTTGAACATTTTTCATCGTTTGAATTTTTTTTCAATTGCTTAGGTCATTATTTTGTTTCCTCGGGGAAAATTTGTTTGATTCTCGAGAATAACATATAGTCTTCGTTAGGATTTTTTTCTTTCATGCCGTCATGGTTCTAAACCACGGTCCGCGATGTCGACTAGCTAGTGTGTGTTTCGATGGCCTAGCTCATGGGACAAATGACACAAGGTTTATACTAGTTCAGGGTAAATCGGGTGCCCTAGTCCGGTTGAGTCACTAATCCGAGCTCGGGGCTCGTAGAGGGGTGGCTACAAGCTGGTTCGAGAGAGGAGCGAGCTCCCGGATCTCCGTGATTGACGTCGGTGCCAATATCGTGGAGTGTGTTATGAGAGTGGAGAGTGAGCTGAGTTGCTTGCCCTCTCCCGACGGCCAAGGGGGCCCTTTATAGTCAAAGGGGTGTACATTGTTGCATTTCTTAAAGCGCAATCACTAGAAACAGGTTTAAAACCCATCTCCAATAACGGCGCCAGAAATGCGTCGTTGACATTCCTAAGTGAAACCACCGGTGTCGGTGATAACACTAGGCACATCAACGGTGATAGATCTTGCCTAAGAAGATATTCATCCGCAAAGCGCACGGATCTATCATTGTAGCATTTCACGGGAAGTATTCGTGGTATCGTTATTTATATTTTCCCAAAGGAAGGCATGGTGGAAAAGGATCTAATAGAGACATGAACAGGATAACATGACTATGTAATGGACCAATGCTCATAACAGGGGATATAAAGGAACGGTAAAAGGGATAACTTGACACACTCACTCAAGCCAAACTCAAGGATAAAGATAAATAAGGAATAAAGAAAGTCCTAAGTGGAGCATACAAATTCTAGTCATGGTCGTGCATAGAACTAGTTGATAGTCGGGGCAACACGCATGAACAGGAGGTCGGAGGTGAGAATGAAATGGACGGGGAGACCTTCTCAGAGCATCCGCCCTATGGAAGGCATTTACTTAACTCCTACAACACACACGAACGTGGGGGATTTCAAAGGGGCGGTCAAGGCTTGTCACGACCAAGCCGCCTACCCCCCTCAACCGTGGCATGCACTCATATTCGAAGGATACGGCATCAGGACACCACGCCCCATACTAGGACACTACTCATGTCCCCATGGCCCCCACCCTACGGATGGACGGAATAGGACATGAGCAAGCCCCCGAAAGGACACAACGAACCGCCATTCAAAGACAATCCCGACACTACCCAATTATATTGCATGAATGGTTTAAGCATAAAGTTCTATATGACGATATCACAACATAGAAACTATAGACTAGTTCATGTGTCATGATCATGTCAAGAACAACATGTTAGATCATAGGATAAATCACGAGGTATAGAAATAATATGAAGACTCTAATCCTAATGCACAACCAAGATAAGATAAGAGCAAGGCTTTGGAAGAATACCATAAAAGATTTATTCACGGAATCCATCTTCCAAGGAGCCAAGCCCTCCTTGGTAGCTTTTGCCTAGCTCCACGTCGTAAACTACTAATCCTACTAGGAGGAGGAAGAAGAAGTGGAGAGGAGAGAGTAGCTTTCTTGTGAGGTGTGTGTTACAATGGTGGGAGATGGCCTCCTTTTTAGGTAGAGGAGAGGGGGCTCATTGGAAAATGTCCCTCCCCATATGGAAGGAGCCAAAACCAACCACAGGAATACCTTCCTAGTTTGCTAAACCGACCAACCAACGCGTCGGCAACGCCGGTTTTGGAAGGTAACAAACCGCCTCGCCAAACCTCGGGCCTGAACCGCCTCGGGATGGGTGCGAGCGCACTGTGTGGTGCGCGCGCACTGTCTGGGCTTTCGGTTCGGGCCGGCCTTGGGCTTGGCTAGCTAGCGTGTTTGGGCTTGAAAAGTTGTGTGGCGATGTTTGCTCGGCCCGGCCAAGCGTGTTTGGTCCATTTCTCCCTTGGGCTTGATGTTCTCAGAATGCGCGCTTTCGGGGAGGCGCTTTTAGTGTATTTTCCACTTGTTTCTTATATAAATATGCACAATAATAATTTGGACACTACAAGTGGAAATATGTCAATAATAAATGTATATGTGTGTAGTAAGGTATAGTTTCACCCCCTTATTGGTAGAATGTTGACGTTAAAAATATGTGTCGTTGGTGACCGTCAACATACATGAGGAGGCCACGGGAGACGACGTGGAGTAAGAGGTAAAATATAAAACGTGCCGACAGTAGGGCACGTCGGTGTGTCAGTTACGCGTGCGCCGCTACCCTGCTGCTCTGTAGCCTGCCTTGCTATTCTCGCCGGGGCGTAGGAGGAGGGCGGCGTAGGAATCTCGCCGTCCGGGATCGAAGTGCGGGCGAGCTCGGGGGAGCTTCGGCTTCGTAATGATGACCGGGCGTTGTCATGACCCGGAGATAGGGCCGGAAGGACAGCCCACGAGGCCCGAGGGCGGGCGGGCGCCGCCGCCGGGGCATGCGCATGCGCCGCCTCCGCCTCCGCCTCCCTTCCGCGAATTCTTCGGCAATTAATTCAGAAATAAAGAAGGAAATTCCCTAGGATTATCTTAGGCTTTTTTGGTGTGCAAGGGGATATTCCATCTATAAGGAAGACCCTTATTAGGAAAATAAATAGGATATGCTTGTAAAAGGTATTCCAATCTATAAGGAAACCTTTAGAGATTGCTTGCGATACAAGTCCCACTAGCCAGGGCTATAAAAGTAGGGGTCTCAGTAATCTTTGGGGGCAACAAGTTATCCCAACTCCTCCCTCTCTCCCCCGCGCCTCCCTCGGCCCCACCCGCCCGCCAAGACGCCACCACCGCCGCCCGCACCACCGCTCCACCGCCGGCGCCCGGCCGGCCGGCGGCGCGCCCCTCCCGCCGTCGTCGACGCCACCATCACCACCGAAGCCGCCGGGCCGGCCGCTCCCCAAGGGCGTCACGCCACACGTGTCACGATGTAACACCCGTGTTTTTGCATCATTTTAAAAATCACTAAAAATTTGAACTTTTTCGAATTACAACTAAAACTTGATTCATTTTCCGCTAAACCGAAAACCTGTTTTTAAAAACCCCCGCATTGAAACTCTCACCATGTAGAAAATAGGAGATCTTGTTTGTTGCTTTGCGAGCTTTATGGCGGCCAAGGTTGCAAGGTAAGTTCTAGATTTTAAATTATGGAAGTAAATGCATGAGTAATGAGTTACAAGTTTCTCGGGAATAATAAATACCTAAAACTCGTGTGTACCAAAAATATGTATGAATATTTTTATGAGCACAATAAATAAATATTCTCGACAATAAAAGTCATGGGAATATCAATTGAGCTTGTATGAATATTCATAAAAAATATATACCACACATGAAATAATGGAATTGGGGGACAAAGTGTGTGCACATCTATATATGCACATTTATATGAGTACAATTAAATAAATATTCTCAAGATTGAAAGTCATGGGAATATACATGTACTTGTATAAATAAGCTCAGAATATATATTTACACACACACAAAATAATAGAGAAGGGAAATAAGAGAAGAAATAGAAAGGAGAAAGAAAATGGAGAAGGAAAACTAAATAAGCCATGGGCTCATTTCCTTCCTTCCTTCCTTCCCCGCCCGCCCGGCCCCCCTCCTTCTCTTCTCTACATGCCCGAGCAGGCCAGCCCAAGCAACTCACGCCGCGGGCCCAAAGACCGCAAGGCCCGACGCCATTCCATCCCCTCTCACCGCCACCGGCCCACCGACGCCGTTCCCCACCACTTTCGCCGCCGCCTACCTTCGCCCATCGCGACGGACGACGACCGCGGCAGCGCTATGACCCCGTGCCCCCCCAACAGACGACGGAGTCGTAAACCAGTGGACCGGACAAAGAAGTGAAACCACCGACGCCAGCCGAAGCCGTCCCATCAAGCGAGCCGCCATCATCCCGCAAGCAAGACACCACCGCGGGCGAATCTGGAGGCGACCCCACGACAAAACCGCCGCTTTGGGATGGGACAGACGCGGCAAGTGATGGCGCAACCAACCGGAAGGCGACGCGCATAGAAAGCCGGGTCAAAGAGCACCCGGGCAGAAGCCGACCGCCTTTGCCGCCATGGCAGAGGCAACCGCCGCCGTGAGCGGAATGACTCGACGACGGCGGCCTTGCCGAGGACACGCTGAGCACGCGGACGCCAAAGACAGCCCAAACGGACGCCGACGCCACCGGAACCCACTGGAGTCCACGCCAAGACACCGGCCGTGGTCGGAAAAAGACGGAGAGCAAAGGAAATATCTCGACGGCGACGCTCCCACCGGCCAAGACCTATAAATAGGCCCTCCCGCTCCCAATCAAGCTCGCCCGCTGGAAAAAGCTCCGCCAGGCCGGGAACACATGGTGCTCGCCTCGGTTTCCTCTCTCCCCTTCCCCACGCCGCGTGATTCGCTTTTTCCCCAATCGGAGTTCCGCCGCCGTCGTTGGATAGGGCTCGGCGTTCCGCGCCGATGAGCGCCTCGGTCGGTCCCGGTGGTCGGTAAGTCTCCCGGAGTCCCGCTCTTCCCCCCCTCACTTTATTAGCCTTTGTATTGGCCTTGGGTAATGCCCAGTTCTTGGGCGCCGCCGACCAACCCGCCCGAGCTTTCCGCCGCCGCAATGGAGACCTCCACGGCCGCCCGAGGCCCACCAGTGAGTCGGGTGAAGGAGGGCAACCAACGCACTTCACGCTGGGCGAGCTATGGTCAGGATGGCCGGCCCGACGGAACCTCCCGGCGATTACCGCCGCCGCGGGGGACGGACAACGGCGGCGGACGTGATGCCGCCGACCGCCGCGTGACGCCGTAACAACGAGCTGGCCGATAGGTCGCCACGCCGCTACCCCGTTCCCCCTCCATCACCAAGATTACGCAACCTCGCAAACACGTGGGCGCCCACGTGGCGGCCACCGCGGGCGCGTCCCACCTGGACCCACGTGGCACCCGTGTGGGACGCTTCTCGTGTACACCAAATTAAGCGCTATGTACCCCCAATGAGTGTACACGGGATGTTATAAGTAGCATTTCCCGTGTTAGAAAAATTTTAAAATTTGTAAATTCATTATTTGATTTATAGAATTTTATCATGTAATTAGTTCCAATATTATTACATGGTAAAATTATATTATAATATTACCCTAATGATTTAATTAGGGATTAATATTATAAAATCCATAACTCATGCAATTTAACCCGTTTCGCGTGAAACGACTTCCATAATTCATCTAAAAATCTAGCTCTATGCATCTAACCCGTTGCCACTATAATGTTCTATGTTTGTTTTATATGTCATAGTTCAAGCTAGGTCTATCCGATCCGCAAGTAGATTTGACGACCCGTTTAGGAGCTTCCCGTTCGAAGCAAAGTTAGGAGCGTTCGACGCCCGATTTCCGACCGATAAGAACATCCCGTGCAAGTCCTTACCCCCTAATCATGACCTTAAATAATGATGATGATGATGATAATTAGACTAGTAAATAGTGGTATGAGCGATAACGTAGCTATGGAGCTAAGCGGGATGACGTAATCATCCACGTTATCTCACGCTCATACGTTGTAATCAAGAGAAACATGAGAATGCCTAATGAACCCTAACCAACAAAAAGAGGTGAGTAGTGGTAGTGGGGCGAGCCTAAATACCACGTCGGGAATCGCCGCGAGGGGTTCCCGCGGAGAGATACTCGCCTCCCCTAAGGACCGGTTCATAGACCTTCTACCTAGTGTAATACTACGCTGACCACACGCTGGGAGGTATGGGGCGGCTTGATTCCACACCCCGTTGGGTTGAGGTATAATCTGGAGCCAAGGTGGCCGGAGTAGGCAAACGACCTATTAGGAGCGCACATGGGGAGAGTGGCCCCATGGTCCGGTTTGGCGTGGATGCCGAAAGTGATCTTCCACGTAAGTGTTTGGGCGCAGCGGGCGCAAGTGCTAGAGGCACATATTGATGATTTATGATTGAGTGTGGTGTTGTTGACAAGATAGGTTGGGTAATAAGGTATTACCAGTAAAGCCATGGTGATTTGGTATCACCATATTGTCTAGATGATGCGTCATCCTTCCAACCCCCCGAGAAGTCGTGGTAAGGATTATACCGACATACCTAGGAGGCATCCAAGCGGGTAGGAATCTCGTGGGACCACCTTTGACCAACCGCACGTGGGAAAAGATGGCCCTTCGTGTGGGGAAAGTGTACAACCCTCGCAGAGTTAATTGAATCTATTCGAATAGCCACGTCCTTGGAATGGGCAAGTGCTAGGCGTGAACATCTATGATTAGATATACACACTTTGATGATGGCTAACCTGTGGTGTCATGACAGCAGTGATGACATGAGATGAACCGGGAACTAGTAAGAGCAGTTTTAGAGACTCGCTAGGGCCCAAATCCTTAATAACTACAACCCTGGGTTGGGACTTCAGCACGTTTGTACTCACCCCTCTATTTTTGACAGATATCGGCACATATGAAGGTAAGATTGACGACAAGGTAGAGGATAGCGTATCGTAGGAGTTAAGTGCTCGCTTAGGAGAAGGACGTTGAAGCCCAGATTTCATCCATGCATAAGTCCGCCCGCGGAGATGCGGGGCGTTGTCATAGTTAATCCACCGCTTCTCGGTTGGCCAACTCGATATTGTAACCCGGCTTTGGTGACCCTTCGTCGCCACCGTAAGCCCCCTATCTATCCTATATTTCTACAGCTCGGTTTATTATTAATTTCGATTTACCATTATACATTTACTAATAGGCGTGTTTGTGGCGTGATCCCCGGGCGCAAACACGTGTGATTAACGACCATTAAAAGTGGGGCGTGACATCACGCCCGATCGACCGGTTTGTGACAGCGTGCTTGGTTACGTTCAATCGAGGTGTTACGGCAGGAGGCGTTCCATCGGCCGTCGGGCGCGCACGCCGCCCCGCCCATACGACCGGTGCGCCCGCCGGCACCGCGCCACGCGTCGCTGTCGTGAGGGAAGCGTGAAGTTCGGTCGAGGCACGGCGAAACGTGTGGACGAGAGAGCTCGACAGGAGGTAAAGATTCCTTTTGTCCGTAGCGGTTGGCGTGGCTTCGAGCTCGTCCTATCAAGATGCCGCGGCGCTGCGGCGCTCGAGATTGGACCTGATTTACGCCAGTATCTTGCCACATCATCCGTAGGCCGGGGCGGATAGTCAACACTCATTACGACTCAGATGTCGTTATGGTAGAGTTGACCCCGCCCTTCCTCGCCGGAATGGGCGGCTGGTCACCAGAGAGGTCTGTGAGCTCGTGTGGCCTTTTTGGCGTCGCGCGACCGAGGTCGCGAAGTCGAAAAACCGACCACGTGTCCCTTCGAGATAGCGGGGCTTGGTCGCACGGCTTCAAGCTCGCACGACCCGAGCTTCGGTGTTACGAGGTCAGTGCTTTCGTGCGTGGTGGAGTTTGGCGCCCGGTCTTAGAGCCGTGGCGAGGCGGGAAGCTCGCCGAGGCGGGACCGGGGCCTCGTGGACCGAGCTCTGGTCAAGCTGAATCGGGCTAGGTGTCTTTGGTCTTTTTGCACTGATTTGGTGCATGTTAGGGGTACCGGTAATATTCGTCCCGACACATGCTCACAACATTCACTTTTTGAACATTTTGGCATGAAGCTGAAATCTTTTTAGTAGCTACATTTCTTGAAATAAATCACATATATTGATGGCACATGTTTTTTTTTTACATAACCTTGAACATATTTATCCTAAAGCTAGAGTATTTTTTTTCAATGTAACACTATGGCTACTTTTTTTTAGGGAGCATTGACTTTATTTATTCAGTAGGATAAGAACTACATGCTTCATCTGGAGGATCAAAAACCAAATATGTCTACCTATTGAAAAATTAACAGAGCTTCTAGCTAATTAAAATAGGTCGTCGACATTTGACTTTCGTCCTTCAAAGACGAAATCTGCTCCAATGAAACTTCTTCTTACGTTTATCTCTCGGAGATTTGGTCCATACATTTCAACATCTTGCCTAGTAAACACCTCACCGCATTGGCACAACGGCTACTTGGCACTCCGCCCGCCTGCGTGGTTGGCTTTACGTGGAAGAAGTCCTTTTTTTTTTTTTTTTTTTTTTTTTTTTTTTTAAATGAGCAGCATAATGGAAGAAGGTTGATGAATGTGGGAGATAAATCCAAACTGGGCTTGGGCTGCTAAGCTTAATGTTACAGGACATCGTGCAGCATGCTCCCTGAAGCCCATGAGCAAAGCAGACATTTTCCGCTGCCAAACCGCGCCATATTTCATAAAATGAACATGATAAAAATTCCTTAAATTATTATAAATAGAGGCATAAAAAGTATCCTTGATAAATATTCCCAATTTTTTTAAAAATTAATGGAAATTGGAATTACTTTGTGCAAATATTTTTGAACTAGGCCCCTTTTCTTCAAACACCCGCGCATGGGAAAAGGAAATCTTTATTTGCACAGAACTGATTCCATGTAACTGTAACTGTAAACTGTAAACTGTAAGATACAGTTGGGAAAATATAAATAAGATTCACTGTAGGTTCATTACAGATCGACACGTGCAATCTTGGACAAAGCATACATGCTTTTAAAGCAACTATGTGATGTGCCATTGGAACAAAAGACGTACAAGGCCGGAGGGACACATGCAAAAGCGATGGGCTAGCCAACCTGCACCTGGGATTCGACTCGTGCCTTTTCTTCAAAACTGATTTTTCTTCTTCATCTTTCACGGATGTATCTATCTATATATTCCTTTACAGCAAGCACAGTTTTATATATACATACACAAACAAGAAAAGGACCCGACTGAAAACACACTGCAATATCAGGCAGGTCCGTTTCATGCAGTCCGGCTCATCAGCTCAGTCAGTGGACATGCAGAGGCGCCTCTCGTTTATTTGCTACACCAACTTTGGAGGAAACAAAAGAGTACCAATGACCAATGCCAATGCAACTGAAAGCGCGCGTCCTTTTCATTTGAGCCTAATATTCGCCTGCGCATGAGGAGGGTTCACAATCATGAGCCGAGCTCAATGGGAATATAATGTTGTTGGTTCCTAACCAACACTGCTTAAATTATGCACATAGATCAGATGCTCCTAGATTGTTTAGCTACTAATTGATGGGCACCGTGTACCCTGAAGAAAGATCGAGCATGCTTGCATTTCAGCCAGTAATGTGCACATCATCAACGAGGGCAAGCAGCATGCCTCCCTCTCCCTCACTCCTATATAGTATAGCTTGGCCACCAATCATATGCACTGGATCCATCGATTTGCCTGGAAGGAAGGAAAGCTTGCATGCTTCTGGCTTGTTCATCTTCTTTATGAATTCCTCTTGTTCCATATATATATGATATTCCACCGGGGGAAATTAAAGGGAAAGCAGCAGCCCAACAACCAAAGTGGAATCCAACTCCCTCGATGGATCACAGGCATTGGATCACATGGCTGCCTAGTGGCGGCACCTCTCATCGATAGCTAATTGGCTCCGAAAAGGATATCCTCCATCTGAGAGGTGAAATGATTGTGATTACCATCCAGAGATTCCACTTGGCCTGATGCTGGCCCCCTTTTGATGTGGGGCTGACTGTGATCCAAGGAGGCCAATGGTGGTGCAGGATTATATTGGATCACATCGCCCCTAGCTCGCCATTGATTTTAAGCTTATATATTTCTTTTCTTCTAGCTTCCTATGTGAATCTAGTACATATTTTGCATTTACACGTGTGCGGTCGCTCGATCGATCAAAGCGTGCATCTAGGATTAGTATATAATAAGGTTTTGGATCAAATCAGAGAAAGCTCTTAGCCTGGTGGTTATCATTGTTTCATCTCTTTGGCCTGGATGGAGTGCCCTGTGAGTGGGTGGTGACACTTGTTTTCGTCGCTACATATATATATGGGAGCACGAGATAGGATGCATGAATGCACTTTAGCTACTGTTTACCATTTATTAGTGATAGATCAGCCCAATCTTTTTGCTGCTTTCTTTACCTGATTGATGGGTAACAAACAGCAACAATTCTACAGTACTACTAATAGTTACAGCTTCTTATCGCACACCCCTCCTGTACATGTCTGAGTGAGTCCATGCGCATGGTGATCGAGCAGAGAGATAGATAATGGTGGAATGCTAGCGCATGGATGCACTCTTCAAGTCCCAGGAAGTGACTGTTTCGGGTTTCCTGATGGCGCCATCTTGAGGCGACACCATGCACCACGGGCAAGTTGGACCATGATCGAAGAAGCGAAACGTTTCGTCAGGAATCCATCCCAAAAGGCCTTCTTAATTCGGTACAAGTACAAGTACAACCAGTGTTTTCGCGAACCGATCTGTCGATGGAATGAGTCATGGGTGTACGATGATGAGGACGACGGCGTCTCATCCTAACCCTATCCTGGTGCAGCGCGTAGAAATCAATCAAAGTCCCCCGGTCGATCAGAGAACAGACGTAAAGCAAGAGACGGTAGAAAGAAAGAAAGAAACCCACGGCAGGGCCGGGTCCGCCCGCGCCCCTGTGACTGTACTAGCTTACTTGTCGACCGGCTATTCTTCCAGGGTGCCCGCCACCCAATGATAGCTGGCGGAACTGGAGGAGAACAAAGCTGAAAAATCTGTGGGGTGTCAATCAGCCTGATGACAATCACACGCATTCATTCAGAACGTTGAGCTGCGCGGTGAAAGCTCTATTTGTGGCTTCGGCTTGTGATTTGAGGCGAGATGGCGGTTTGGATCCTTTTTCTTTCTTGCCAAAGGAGTTAATCTCCTGTCCAATTTGATTCATGTTCCTCGCAACTGAAAAAGACTGGCCTTGACTAGTTTATTAGAGGGTTAAAAGAGCAGGAAACTGGGACAAATTCTTCAATTCATAAGGATATGATATTGTATCGTAAATAAAGACCGCCATCTCAATTGAGTTTCATATTACAACACTATAACTACTACAAAAACGATTTCAGCAATACGAGCACTTTCGGGCACAGGTGGCTCAATCGGGGGAGCCACTCTATATTGCCCCTTGTGAACCTACCTTTGAAGATGCATATTTGGGGAATGATCAAGCGGCCCCCCTCTCCTCTAGCCGCCGCCGCCGCCCTCTGGCATGTGGCGGTGGCAGCCCCCAAAATAGAGTGCTTCTGCAGCTCCCCCTGGCTTCTCTCGCAAACCTAGCCGGTCAGACGATCGGGGGCCAGATCTACCTTCACCCGTCGGATCTACGGCTTTTGTGGTGGCAACAGTGGGCGTCGGCACTACTTTTGCGGTGGTTGATCGACGCTCATTATGGTGCTGACATCTTCGGCCTCTGCCTCTCCCTTGTGCGGGCAACGTTGCAACTCTCTTCCTCTAAGGTAGGTTCACATGGCAATATAGAGGTGGCTTTTGATTGAGCCACCTTGTGGAAGGAGACCGACTTTGGGGACGGCCATGAGAGCTTGAGAAAGAGGAAAACTTAGGACCTCCTCCTTCCTCTTTCTCCTCTCCTTGTCCTTTGTTCTTTGCTCCTCGCTTCTCTTTTCTTGTTTTGGTAAACTGAAGAATGGGAAGGGAAGATAGGAAGAATATTGGTGGGTGTTGTGTGGTATTGGGGTTGATAGGTGTGGGTTCATGGCGAGAGAGGGATGTGCAGTGCAACAATGGTGCATGTTACACGTGTCCAAACGCTTGGCCTGACTATCTAGTGGTCCGAGTAGAACTATCTGTAGTATTGTGCAGATGTAGATTGTGCAAGTCTAACGTTGTGCATTGCTAGACCATTTGGTAGCGACACCTGGACCATTCGAGTAAGCACCACAAAGCTTAGAATGTGTTGTACCTAATATGCAAGTATATTGAAGATAGGAATTTTGAAGTGTAAATTATGCTCATGATGCTTGTGAAAGAGTTAGCATGATAGGTGAGTTGGTTATAGCTCGCCTTTGTTGACATCTTGTTGATAACCTTTTAAGGGTGCTTGAGAACATAAATAGCATGGATATCGGTCGTTTGCACCCCTAGTCTCTGTTGTGGCCATGGCTTCCAACAAGACCTTGCCTCGCTACCTTCCTCATTGACCGACAAGATCTGGTCGTGTCAACCTCGATCCGCCAATCCCGAAGTGGATCTTTCCATGATGGCCTCAACCAAGCGACAAGCCTCCATGTCAGTCACTCTAAGCCACCTTGACCACCTTCGCAATGACCTCGGCCTTAGCCACCACTGATACCGCCCCAGTCTTGGCCGCTAGCATGCTATTCTGAGTTGTGTTGAGGGTTAAAGGAGAGGGAGAGTAGTTGGGGCAAGGATGTCGGTTGCCGTCTACGTGAGATGAGAGAGTAGAGAGAAGGGCATGGGTGGGCAAGAGAAGACAAGAAAAGAGGTGGTGCCAAAGGCAGAAAAAGATAAAATGAGAAGGGCACTTTTGTCTAGCCAAAAAATATATGTCTTGGATCCAAACACCCCTAACTAATTTTAGTCAGGGCTTACATTTTGGTTCTCTAAAACGTGTCCGGTAAAATTATTGTTTGGAAACCTTTTCCTTTGTCTAACTCTCTCTTCATTCGTCCAATAAATAATTAAAACTATTGCATCCTAATGAGTCAAAAGAAAATCTAAACTTTGATTGGACTTCACTATACAAAATAGCCATTAAGATTTATATCATCAAATAAGTTTATTATGAAACATATATGAAAGAACTAATTTAGCAATATTTTTATACCTCATATAAATATTAATAATTTTCGTTAAATTTGGGTTGTCCGGTTCCTTGACAAGTTATATGCATGATGTTCTGTGATGCAAAGCCTCGGTGTCTCCATCGTCCATTTTCAATCAACGGCAACACATTTCCATAGATATTGACATTAAGCTCTCTTTTTCTTAACCATAATAAATTCATCTTGGAATGTGTAGCCGCGCCACTGATTCAAAGGTCGTCACAAATGAATGATGACCGTCACCGCCTGAACCCCACAGCTCAACCAATGAATCATAGATGGAAATGTTTTTTTTTTCAAACACAATCCTAAAAGCGTGTTTTTTTTTTTTTTTCTTTTTGCTTCAACTCGTTCTACACCTTCTACTATAGCAGCATTGTTGATTGGAGTTGTTTTCCTCTACCAAAATAAACATAGAGCCAGAAGAAGCTACAGTTTATTTTTTTTCGCTTCTTCGCTCTGGCTCCTTTGATGTTGTAAGAAGAGTAAGAGCCCCCGACCAAACGGGACCTAAGTTTCTGCATTTGTTGATTAAAATCAAGATGCGTTTGGAAGCAAGTCTCAAAACTATACTCTATCTATTGGCTTTCGTTATTTTTTTTCAATTCGTCCATTTTTTTTTTTTTTTAGATAATGAAAAATAAGGCGTGATGCTGGGATTCAAACCTAAAAACGAAATAGAAAGGCAAAATGTGCCACTCCGTTTTTCATTAAGGGGTGCAAGGTTCGAACCCAGGCCCTCGTGGCTTCGACCACAACCAGGATGCTCTAGCCAGTAATCACAAATGTACGGGCTTGTTTGGATGGAAGCCTGAACTACTTGCACGGCAAAAAGTGTTACCAGGAATTGATGGAATTCAATGGAATGGCCGCGGCAAATTATATGAGATGCGTTTGGTTGGAAGCCCTGTGCACGGATATCTAATAAAGGATATAATACATATTTAAAACATACATAATTACTGTTATAATAGTTGTTACACCGCATAATATTCTTTTACGTGTAAAAAGGAAAAACTATAATAATATAAAATACTAATACTTTACATATTTTATTTCCTAGCAATTCATGCATCTAATATAATAATTAAGATAATTGAGGAATGGATAGAACAAAATCTACTAATGGCGGTAGAGCCACACCTATTACTTGTGACGAGAAAATAGCTGGAGTAATCAGGTGGCTCATTCACCGAAGAAATATAACAAAGGAAAAAAAAAGAAGAAAAAGAACAGAAGAGACAACAGTCTGTCACACGGTAATTATTGCCAGGCAACGTCCTACAGCACCCAGGCACTCGTTTTTGGTCGCCTGGCGGAGACCATCCTTGCCCGGCGTAGGCAACTATCCAGGGGTTCAAACCAAACGCACTCCAGGCAACATCCAAGAACCTACCAGTCAAAGCAATTTTTCTCGTGGTTCAATCCAAACAGCCCCCGTATTGAGTGAACAAAACATACCATACAAATTGCACTTTTTTTTTAGAAGATGGAAATTTACTTCTATATAGTTCATGCACGCCTTATATTATATAATTTTGGAAAAAAAGAGGGACTATATACGCAACAAGTAACCACGACAAGTGTAGTTGTTGGCAAAGTAGCTCATCTATCATGACCTGTGGAGGTTCCACTCGTACTTGTGCATAGCCTAGCCTTAGCCTGTCGAAATCTCCTTTGGCAAATGGCAAGGATCGGAGCCCTACTGCCTTGACCTAGTTTCTAGAATATCCCTTTTAGGAATCATATCTTAGCCAAACGGACAGATCACACCCTCTCAGGGCAGGCGCTCGGGTAAAAACAACAAATGCTGACAAGAAAGTAGCCAACTTTCAGGGAGGCCCCTTTTGAGCAGATAATATACATTGCACACAAGCTGGTAGTAGCATAGCCATAGCATGTATGGAGACTATGTGGTCCAACAGGGACATATCATATGTGCATCCTGGACCCGGATGGGAAATGGGACTTGGGAGTGGCCGAGAAGGGGACGGATGGATCCATGTCCAGCAGCAGCGAGCTGCAGCCAAAAAGCAGTCCAAGGTCCAGGCCACCACCTACTACATTTAGTTGTAGGCCGTTTTGTGGTGTGTGGCTTTCTTCAGGGTTGTATGTAACGGTCCTAGACATTTTCATTCGTTCCACTGAAAACATTACACAAATGTACTGTACCATGTAATATGTACAGTAGTGAGAACAAGGGACAATGTATATGGAGACACAGAGTAGTATTGTAGTGAGAAAAGCAAGCTTCTTTTATAGAGTAGAGATGATTCCATACATAAACATGGACAGTTGCTATTGTACAGTCTCAGAACTCAGCAGCCATGCATGGTTCATGGTTGGAGTCTTGGAGAGTAGTAGTTGTAGTAGTAATACTACGTACATACAGTCATACACAACACAGCAGCATGTAGTACATCCTTGACCGCCCGCCAGGGGCCAAGAAAGCAAAAGGCCTTCTCCTTTTTAGAGCCCTCTCCTCGTCCCCGGCCGGCAAAGCACTCCGGCTCCCGTAAAAACAAGGGAGGCGCCGTGCCCGTGCAGTGGTGGACGCACATGGCTGTAAGTGATTTATGAACAAGCCTCATCTCGTCTCAGCTCACTCTCCTCGTCCCTCAGTAAGAGTGTAGGACTAGGAGTGGGTTAACAACGTAACGTACGACACCACGCTGACGGACGCGGGATCTTAATTAATTAATTAGTCCCTCCGATCCCTCCTAATTAATCACCCGTAGTACAATTTAATTTATATATATATATATACTAATTAATCCATGGTGATCGCCGATGGTGGTGGCGGCCCCGCCCCGGGCGGGTCGGCGTCGGTCCATCACCACTTGGGGCGGGGGGCCTTGGAGAGGCGCTCCCACTCGACAAGCCGCAGCAGGAACTCCATCACCTGCACAAGCAACAAGAATGTCAGCGTCTATCGGTGCGTCACGGCCGGGCCGGCGGCGGAGATGATGATCGATCACTTCACTTGCCTCGGCGGGCTCCTGCAGCGAGTAGGAGGCGGAGGTGTCTTTGGGGTGCTTGGACACGAGGATGCCCACGCCCTGGCCGCGCTTGCGGAGCACCTTGAAGGCGTCCTCGTCGGTGCGGTCGTCGCCGATGTACACGGGGAGCACGTCGGTGCAGTCGGCCAGGCCCAGGGACTCGAGGAGGAACTCGAGGGCCTTGCCCTTGTCCCACTTGATGGTGGGCCGGACCTCGAACACCATGCGCCCCTGCGTCAGCTTCAGCTTCGGGTAGTCCGTGAGAACCGACTTCACCATGTCAGCCAATGTGCTCCAGCTCTGATTGATCATGGTAAAACACAAGAGATTAAATCCTATATATATAAATATATATATGTGAATGAAGAGAAAAGGAGAGTGTGGCCCACTCCACTCCACTTGCAGTGCAGAACCTACCTTCTCATCGACGCATCTGAAGTGGACAGACACACAAAACTTGTTGTTCTCCACCTTGGCTCCAGGTATGCACTTGGTCTTTTCCACCAGAGAATCGTGCACCTGATGATCCAATAACCAGGAAACTGAGCATTGCAGTTGCAGACAAAGATGGACCTGATCGAAAAGCAGCCATGGCCATCCAGGTGAATGTTACCTGCTCTATCATGGGCAGGAACTCGCTGGCCGGCTGAAAGAGGACGCCTTTGGCCTGTGAGCCACACAGAGCAAGATAAGTATCTTCCCCTTTCGGGTGGGCGGAAGAAGAAAGGTTGGGTCTCGATGGATGGCTACCTTGGCGGCCTTGGTGTGCCGGGACCCTTTGGCGGGGCCCTTGATGTCCATGCCGTGGCTGCCGGCGTAGTAGAGCTCCGCCAGCTTCACGAACTCGAACACCTTGTCGCGGCACCGGCCGCTCACGATCGCCGTGGGGAAATGCTTGGCGACGCTACGCACCGCCCGCCGCATCTGCCAGGCCGGAGAGAAACAAAGATCAGTCACTCAGAGGCATCCAGGTGCATGAAGCAGCAGGGGATCGAGTATGATCAGTCAGTCGCCGGCATCCAGTACTGCATGTTTACCGTGTCGGACATGTAGGCGGCGTCGGGGTCGTCGACGATGGGGACAGCGTGCCGTCGTAGTCGAGGAACACGACGATCTGCTTCCCCCTTGGACGCCGCCACCACCTGGTCGAACATGCCCAGTGCCGACGGGTGCTTCACCTGGAACAAGCAGAGGACCGACCAGCCGAATGCATTTCAGCACGCATGCCAACAGAGGAGAACTAATGCAGGGTTCAGGACGCGCATGCACGCACCATCCACGCGGCGTAGCGCTCCTCGTCGACGCCCGCGGCGAGCGCGGCGGCCGCCTTGGCGTGCGTGGGCGACGACGCGCGCATGGACTCCACCCAGCATCCGGCGCCGCCGATGCCGGCGCTCGCGCCCGCGGCGCCCATCTGCAGGTACTTCTTGCTGCGCACGGCGGCGACGCCCGGCGCGGCCCGCGGCGGTGGGTACTGGAACGAGGTGGGCGGCACCGCCACGGCCGCCGCCTCAGGCACCGGCACCACCACGCCCTGCTTCGTCATCGCAGCTAATGGATCAAGCAAGCAAGCCGCTACTTGACCCGGATCGAAAGAAGGCTTGTGGTGAGAAGGACTGGAGCTGGAGCTGGAGGTAGAGGTGGAGGCAAGCAAGAGCTAGTAGCGGCTCTGTTCTCGCCTCTCGGTGCCTGCAGTCACTGCAGGGCGTGCCTGGGAGGGAGAGGAGAGCAGAGGTGGAAGAAGGTGTGCGATGCGAGGCCGGAGAGCAGAGCAGTCGGGGTGTGTAGAGGACGCGGGGAGGGCGGCCCGTATTTATAGTTGGTGGCGCGCCGCGAATCTGTGGGGGCGTGGGGCCCGCGACGGTGTCCCGTGCTGGTGCTGGGGCCCGGATCGGCGTCCATGGGACGGAGGGGCCGGGACCGCGACCGTGACCGGCCGTCCATGTCCATCCAGGCGGCCTCTGGGTCGCCGAGAGGCCCCGGGCTATGGCTAGCTTCTGGCTCCGTCCGTCGTGAAACAAGCCCGGCAGGCACCTTGTATTGGTGCTCGCTGTCGCGCCCAGCTCCAGGGTCGCCACGGCCGCCGGCGACCGGCCGGCCAGGCCAGGTGGCCCGCGTGCGACGGTCGACCAGCAGTCAGTTACTGATCTCAAGGCGAAACGTACGGTTGGAGGCGTCGGAGGAACACAAGAGTCAGTCAGTCAGTCCCATGGGCACGCAGACGCAGACGCAGACGCAGGTACAGCGAATCGGGACGGCGACCGGCGCGGGCCACCCATCCGGCGGGCGACACGGCGAGCCTGCCCCGTCCCCGGGACTTGGACGCGTGTGCGCCGTGCCACCCGCGCGGCCCCTCCTGTCCTGGCGGCATCGTGCGTGGTCGTGGCGGCACTCCTGTGGGCGCGGACACGAGTGCACGACACGGCGTGGCCGCTTCCGCTGACACGCACGTCCGTCCGATCGTCCCTCACCCTTGCTCCTGGCCACTGCCAGCACCCCTTCTTCGCGTGTCCGTTCTCGCGTGCCTGTCTGCCTGCGTGATGCAGATCTCTGCTGCATTGCATGCCCGGCCGGGCCGACCATGCTTGTCTCCTGGCTAGCCTGTCTGTCTCTGTCGTTCTCCGCGCGCGGGGGGCGGGGGCGGCGGCCGGGGCATTGTGCTGCGCCGTCGAAGGTCGACGGACGGGCACCGGCCTCCTCATTGAGCTGTTGGTACAGTACATGTGCCCGGCCCGGCTTGCACGCAGCTACTAGTGCATACTCCGGGATGTTGCCATGCCATGCACCATGCCATGCATTGCCTCCACGTACACCACCGGCCGGTCCCCGGGCCACTAGTTTTTCCACTGTTCGGTCTATTCTATACCTAGCTACCTATACGATGCATGTCTGTTGCTGACACTTGCAAACAGCGACGGCACGCACGCACACGGTTTTGCACGCACGCGGTTTTGCACGCACGCACGCAGACGGAGGATGGTCCTGTCCTGTGTGGTGAGCGCCACGCACGGTTCGCCGTCGATCGACACCGAAACGAGGGTGCCGACACCGCTGGTGGTCGGACCTGTGTACGTCCTGCTGCTAGCTCTTCTGTTCGTGCACTCCTAGCTGGGAGTAGCAGCTAGAGCCTGCGACCCAGCTATTACCTGTCCATTCTAGCACACAGGCACCAGAGGCCGTGTCGTGTCGATGCACCGGCGGCCGGCGGGCCAAACAGTACGTGCATGTGTATGCATGCGACGACGGTCGTGTGCGCTGTCGGCCGGCCAGTGAGTGAAGCGCGGAGAGAGAAAAAGAGATCGAGACCGGCCGGCGCCGTCGGCGGACGCAGAAGAATGTAACGTAGGCTCGTGGCAGGGACGACACGTACCAAAGGACAAGGCTTGAGTTTGGAAGCGAGCGACCGAGCGAGCGGTGGCATGCACGCACACACACGGTTTTCATTGGCCAATGTGAGACCAGTGTCGGCGACGACACGTACCGTCCATACAGCAACTTTTCATTTTTGTTGCATATTATTTATAAGTATATTTCCTTTTGCATACAGTTTACAACGTCAGCGCTAACGTAGCAGTCACGTCCAGTACTCGTGTTACGTGTAGTACCTCGGTACTTGTATGTACGCGATGATCTCGGCGCCCTGTCCACAATTCCTTTCACAATACAGTAGTGCTACCAGATACTTATCAACAAAAGAGGTTCGTTCTAACTCTACTTCTTTTAGGCTAGAGTGAAAATATGCGCAAACATGGTCCATTTTTGTTTTCTATAGTTTTCTCAAATAGTATTGGGCAGAAAGGGTCTTTTCTATGAGAATGGGATTTTTTTTTTTTTTTTTTTATCATGTTATGATCAAAATAACAGTAACTCCAACAACTTAGTTATTCTTGTTGTGCACCCTGTGTTAGCTTGAACTTGTTCCTCGCAGCAAAATATAAAGCATCAGCCGGTTCATCAGTCATATAAACAATCAAGCGAACAACCGGGTGAAGATTATTTTACAATTTGTATTGCAAAATGTAGCCTTCAATACATATGTTATCTAACTTTTTAAAATGGTAAGTTGGCTATCCTTGATTTTTGGTGGCCATATATAGCCAACTATAGATGCTCACACTTTGTAAAATAGCAAGACTGTTTCTGGACCTCTTCTTTTTAAAAGTTCTCTATTTTATAAAATAGGTAAACTTTGAAATTTGGCTGAAATTTGTAACATGCTACCGCCATCAAAAACACTAGTGGACAATCGTGTTTGGTACTAGTTGATCATGTCTCTTGCCGTGACATAAAACAACATAAATCCTAAACTTTTGCTTGCATTGACAACCTGTCTATCTATATGTGTACCATCGGATAAAAACACATATGTTGTGGACACAATCGTATTTTAGAGTATCTGGAACACATATGTTGGTTGACGGACATGTCGTCGGTCTTGCCGTGATGGAAAACAACATAAATCAAAGGGATTGGAGAGTGGGAAACTTTTTGAACCTTGCATTGACAACCTGTCTATCTGTATGTGTACCGTAAACGTCGGATAGATCGAATTACACGCATATACTAGACTAGTAGATTATTAGCTCACGGCTTGGTCGGTGTAATTAGGCGTCAAACCTGCTTGCAGGTCATGCATTTTTTAGTGTGCAACCTTTTTGTTGTTTCTCTCTGCACGTTGTTTGGTACTCCGGCCTCTCTGTGCAGCGGGAACGATGACACGGAGATCGGAATCACCGGGAGTCGACGAGATACGCAGCTGCACACAAGATTCGGCGAACACGAGAAGCAATCTCTCTTCTCGCCGTTAGCCTCAGCGACTCACATGGCACCCTGATTAATCTATGGGTTCTTTTCACCTAACAGGGTATAGTTAAGCCCTGCAAGTTACTCGGGCTCTCAAGCCAGGTTCTGCACACAATGGCTGTGGAGCAGACACCTAGCTCGATCGCACAAAGCCACAAACCGAGAATATATTAACACATGGAACATGTAACTACTACAAGCAGCATAAAAATATGTGGTATTCATGTATATTGTAGTGTGCGTATTTTGACCCTTGAAGAGCATCTCTAATAGACTCTGGCTCTGTTCGCCACCGCTTCAATATTACCTTTAGGAGTGCTTTTGTACCAAACGGAGTAAAAAGAAAAATTCTATATCAGTTCACTAAAATACTCCCTCCGTCCCTAAAAGAATCAATTGCTATAGCAAAAAATTTGTCCACAAGTAAGTTGATTTCTAGAGATTGAAGTGGTCATCCGACCATTTAATACTCCTCGTATTCCTATCTATTAATTGTCACATCCTCTCATCTCCCATTCTCTCATCTAGCTCTAAGTCTTTTTGCTAGCTGAAAAAAAAAAAAAAAAAAAAAAACTTCATCAACGAAGTGGAGCCATGCCAAACGACAAGACACCCTAAACAAATGGTCTTCTCTAAATTTAAGGCTAGAGAAATAAAAATTGTGGTACAATAATGTCTTTTCTCAAGTCTTCAAATAACGAGGCTTAAATCCTTTCCCTTCAATGTGCCTGCTTAATCGGCTGAACCACCAGTACATGTATAGCTTTTTTTTTTTTTGGAAAATGGAGGAACTTTTATTGATTTAAGACATATATTATTATCGAATTTGATGATTCTAATAAAGCCCAATGGTGAAAATCCTCGTTTTTTTTCAACTTTGCATTTTTACGGGCACACAACCTATAACAGTTCGAACATCCACCCTTCTTATTTCTAATGGTACATGTCAATCCTAAGAAAAAAAACCGCCACCCATGTGCACTTAAATGGTGAAAAACCCTCCTTTTTGGTCCCACCCGTTCCAAGGGAACAGAGCGAGATGACTCTCCACATTTTGAAAAGCACCTCACGGGAAGTAAGGCCGTTGAAGGATAGCCCACGCTTTTTAAAGCGAGGCCAATGCCAAGCCCCAAAATTAAAATAGTAGTTTCACCTAGCTCCAACTTCCTGTATTGCCCTACATAGAAAAAGAAGATCTAAATGTAGAATTGTTTTCAAAAACAAAAACTCCCTCTGCAAAAAGAATCAATTTCTATAACAAAAATATGTCCATAAATAAGTTGATTTCTAGAGATTGAACAAGGACAAGATGATTTGAACTCCTTATGGTATTCCATTCAGCACATCCCTCAAACATATTAGCTATTCTCTCATCTAGCTTTTTAGTCCCTAGCTGCAGCAAAAGCTTCATCAATGTTGCCATGCCAAGCGACAATTCTCCTAAAACAAATGGTCTGCTCTACATTCAAGAAACAAATGCAATATTGACTCATTTTCAAATAGCGATGCTTAAATCCATTCCCTTCAATGTGCCCTTAATCGCCTACCAGTATTCCTAATTGAACTGGTCACCCCTCTCATTGACTAGATCCACTGCCTATGGATGTCCCCAACTAGTTCCTCCATTTGCCAGAACAACCCCATCTCGAGCTCCTCCCACCGAGATTAATTTCCCCATGGCAACTAATAAGCGTGAGCTCGGATGAGATGAGGAGCTTGGGCTCCAAACATCACAAGTTCATGATTGGCGAGAGGGAGCTGAGGGGTGAGCAAGAGCGGGGGTGAAGGAGGAGAGAAAGCATTGCGATGCGGGGGGGGGAGCAAAGCAACACTGCTATCTGAGGAAGATAAATTAATGATGAGAAAGAAGAAAAAAAAAATAAAGGGAAAAAACTATTTTTTTTTGTCACACTGATACATGGGTCCCACAAAATGGGTAGTGAGCCATGTTTATTTTAGCTATTTGCTGGCTTGTGTCAGCTAGAATCCGAAACAAGCAGGTCAATTGTTGAGCTGACTTCTGAAAAAGGTAGAAAGCCAGTTTCCAAGAAAATAAACTAAAGTGCACGTTGAGAGAAGGTTTTTGGTGTTGAGAAGCTAAAATTATTAGAAAAGTTAATAGGAAAAAGCTAAGATAGAAACCAAAAAGTAAGCTAGCTTTTGAGCCAAAAAATCTAAAACCTATAGGTCAAATAAGATTTGGGATGTGACTAAGCTAATATAAATACCTGAATGAAACAATTAAAAGCTCTAGAAAAAAAAACTATAAATCAGTCCATTTCGACAAGTTATGTTGAAAGTTTCGGTTCAGATAAACGGGACCATTGCATTGTTGGAGATGTTCGAGGCTCGTTGGATCGGGAAATCTGGCGGCATATATAATTGGCCGCCCGGGCCGGTTTGCATTTTTTTCTGGCCACTGAATGATTATTCGTGCATATGCAACATAACTTGCCTTGAGATGCCACGTGTGTGTGTCCGTGGGTATGCATGGTCCCTCTTTACCTCGACGACTTCCTCGTCACTAGTAGTAGCTCGATCGCACTCCGAGCATACTCGATCGCTTTTGGATGATGGAAGCCTAGCATCTGTCGTTCACATGCATGCCATTGCCATGAAGCATGGATGATATATATGCATCGATCCAAAGAAAACACACATGCATGGCGCGCGACCACGATTATTAGGTGATCGATGTTGCTGATGTGTAGCTGCGTGGATGGTCGTGGGTTGTTGCATTGAGTGCGTCAGCACTCTCTCTAGGTAGCTACTGATATATAGAGCTAGCATGCATATGCATGCAGCTAAAGATGCCCGGCGATGGAATAATCTATCTACAAAACCTCAAGGAAGATGAGTAAACGGCCAAGCTGCGGCGGCCATGCCTACCTCGATGATGTGATGCATGCAGTATACTCGTATATTGCAGTGGTTGGCTGCCGTCGTCCTGGTCACTGCTGAGCATGAGCATCTACTACCTAACCGGCAATAGGGCACCAATGCAACGAACGAGAACTAACGGAGTGCGTCACGTTAACGTTCCATCGATGATGGAGAGCTATCTATAGTATAGCTGAGAATACTCTCTCCATGATGCATAGATGTGTGATGCCTGGTCGATCATATTGCGTGGAACATTGGCATGTGTACGTGGTGGTACAAATTATTGGGCACCGAGATGGTCTCGTTGTTCACACACTAGGTAGCAGAGGAATACTTTAGGTCGTTACTAGCTAGAATCTACACGCATTCATTCAGAGCACAGTTACGAACGTTCCATCCATCATCGGTCAATCTCAATCAGCATGGCGCCGCCATAGCAGCTACTATATACTAACTTTGGTTCCCAAATTATAGTTTGTTTGATTTTGTGAACCTAAATTTGATCACGAGTGTTATATTTAAAAATTTGTGTAAAATAACACTTTTTTGCAGGTGTGATTAATAAAAATTCTATAAGAATGACTTAAATTTAACTATGTTTATATACATTTTTTGAATAAGACGAGTAATGAAACTGAGTTCAAAAGAATCAAAATGAGTTATATTTTTTGGAACGCAGGTTACTACTGCAGCCCTAAATTGTTTCTCTTCTTTTTGAGCGATCGGACATCAGAGAGGCTCGATGGCGTCCAAGGACTTCTTGCGCGTCTTCAGCACCAGCGATAGCTAGCTATGAGGCCCAATGCGGACGCACGGCTTAGTCCTGTTTCCAAGACTCGGGACAAATACGCAGACAATTAAGTCTCAGATAGATTTAGATTTACTTTCAATGCTTACAATTTGTTATTTTATTTAAGAACTTATAGTAAGTAATATTGTTTATCTACAAATTTAAGACCATCAAATAAATTATGTCTTCCCGTGCTCCCGTTGCAACGCGACGGGCATTTTTTCTAATAATAAAACACAACGAACTCTGACCGACACGCATCATCATATGCCTGCCGGCAACGGCAACAGCAATGGGCAACGGGCAACCCATGGATCGGAATCGGAGCCTGGCCGCTGGTCATGTCTCACGATTCCTCCCAGAGGACCAGGAATTAATCTCAAAATGCATGCAATTGCAAGGTATAAGAATCCTTATCGCTACTTCGACCGATCATGTCTGATCCATCCATCCATCTATCCGTCTAGCTATATCTACCAAGGCACATGCTAGAGCTAGCTGCATGCACCTCCTCATCAGTCCCTTCCGTGACTATTGGACACGGCACCCCGATCGATGACGACATTGCCGAAAGCTTCATATGATAGACGAACCATGCCTTTGTGCTTTCTGGTCAGCTCTCTCGTACGTATCTTTCTTAGTTTTCTTTGGTTTCTTCTGTGTTTCAATTCCGATACCTGTTACAAATTACTCTCAGAAAACCATGCCAAAACCATATCATATATTGTACCAGGCCAATTAATATATATGATATAGATCAAGCGATTTTGTAAGAAGTACCAAAATTCAGGAGGGTCACGGCCCTCTCTTCGCCCAGCTTAAGCTCCACCATCATTGGCCACAATTTACGATTAGTGTTATACCGGATTCTTTGTCTTTTTACAAAATTATCAATCAAGATCCTCCCTCCTCCATGTAAGCCATTGTTCCCCACACCCCAATTTCTCCAAATAGGCATGAGCAAAATAGCAATTACCTCAACCAGACACCAATCATTGATTGGTAGCAACCCTTTCTGGACTTACTATGAGTCAAATTAAGTGGATGAAAAGGAAAACTCTTGTCAGTAGGAGATAGGCTGGTCTTAATAAACTCGGTGCTTTCTAGTCTACCGATGTTTATGATGTTATTTTTTGAGCTTCCACGTGGTGTGCTTGAAAAAATTGACTGTTTTAGATCACGTTTTTTACTGGCAAAATGATCAACATAAAAAAAAATATAGGTTGGCAAGATGGGAGGTTTTGTGCCAACCAAAAAGACCAAGGGGTTTAGGAATTAAAAATTTGGATATTCGTAACAAATGGCTTTTAAGCAAGTGGCTCTATAAATTATTAAATGAAGATGGTATGTGGCAAGAATTGATACGAAATAAGTATGTTAAAAATAGGAAAAAGTATAAATTACACCCCACCTATGGTATATGGACTACATAACCCCTAACCTATGAAATAGTCTAAATCACCCCTTGAACTTTTCAAAACCGGTCGAATTACCCCTAAATCAGTTTTGAAAAATCATAATAAATCATAGAAAAATCATAAAATAGAAAATCCAATTGTGTTAGACTCTAGATGAGTAGATCTACACAATGAACATATAATATGATATTCTTTAGTGCATTTTTTTTTTTTGTAGCTATGAAGAAAAGCATAGATCTAAAAGCTACAAAAAAAAAATGAACTACTTTAGGGGGGGTAATTCTACGTTTTTTTCTACTCATCTAGAGTCCAACACAATTGATTTTTTTTCATTTTATGATTTTTCTATGATTTACTACGATTTTTCAAAACTACTTTAGGGGGTAATTCGACCGGTTTTGAAAAGTTCGGGTGATTTAGACTATTTTATAGGTTAGGGGTTATGTAGTCCATGTACCATGGGTGGGGGTGTGATTTAGACTTTTTTCTTAAAAAATAAGCCAATTGGAAGCTATGTAAAAAACCAACAGGACTCTCATTTTTGGAAAGGATTAATGAATGTGAAAGATTGCTTTTGGACTTTGGCCGTTTCAACATTAAGGATGGGTCCCAAACTAGATTCTCGGTTCAACATCCGGTTGGGAAATAAACCCCTAAAAGATAAATTTCCTTCCCTCGTTTAATATTGTGCAATCAAAACAAGACTCAGAGCCCAAGTACTTAGCACCGCCCCGCTAAATATCTTGTTCGGGGAGACATTTAAGTGGTGCAAAACCTAGCCGCTTGGCATGAGAGAATTGTTGCTTCGCTACAAGACATTAATTTAACGGTGATAGAGATACTTTTGTTTGGGGGTTAAACGCATCCAGGATGTTTTTGATCAAGTCCATGTATCTTTAAGTTAATTAATAATGGTGTTCGAAAGTGTCGAAGGATATTTGGCGTATAAAAGTACCAATGAAAATTAAAATTTTCTTATGGTACCTAAAAAGGGTGTTACTTTAACTAAAGATAATTTAGTTAGACGTAATCGAATGGTGACAAGAATTCTTTTTTGTCATCTTCCGTAAAACAATTCAACACCTATTTTTTTGAGTGCGCGTTCACGCCTAAATTTCTATGGTGTGTTGTACATTTACTGTTTGTTTTATCACCACCGTCAAATTTGGGTGACCTGTTTGAGCGATGGACTAAAATTGCAAACAGAAAAGTAAATTCATTGTTATTAACAGCAGTAAAGCAATAATACTTTGGACAATTTGGATAACAAGGAATGAAGTGATTTTTGATAAATGTGGACCAAAATCTTTTTGTAGGTGCTATTCAGGGAACCCATTGGCTACGTCGGTGGGCAAGTCTACAAATGGCTGAAGATCAGCGTGACCAGCCTTTGTACATACCGGGCAAGCAAGCACCTTTGAGACTTCTCGGATTGCATTTTTCAGCCCAGAGGATGACTATCTACAAGATTTATTGGTCATATTTAGATCAAACCGTTTTGTTCATTTTAAATCCATTATCTAAAAAAAAAAAAAATGAGTCAGGTTCAGTTGTATTGCTTGAAACATCCATATATAGCCGATTCCTTCCATTCCAAATTAAAAATGACAGGGTTCAGTTGTGTTGAAACATTCAATATACTCCTTCCATTTGTTTTGACTTTTTTAGTTTAGCCATTTGATTATGCATCTAGATATAATAATATGTCTAGAGTATGCATAACTAAATAGATGAACTAAAAAGTCAAAGTGACTTATAATTTGGAATGGAGGGAGTATATCTCATCCAATATAGACATCTTTTACTAGCATGACAACATTCGCCATCAGGATAGCCACATACTCTCTTCATCTCTTTCAATTGTCGCTACATTTTGTGCACGCCAAAAGTTTATTAAGTTTGATAGATTTTAGGAAAATACTAGTAATATTTTTATCTACTAATAACTATATTACTAAATATATTCAATGGTTAATCTAATGATAGTTATTAGACATCATGATTGTAATCTTTGGATGTGTCACACTACTTTTTTTCTGCACGCCCCCAAACCCTAGGGGCCGCTGCTAGTCCCCCTCCCTTCTCCGCATCACGGGGTTGAAGGGAGTGGGGATCCATCGTTTTTTAATAAGTTTTTTTTCTAGTAGATCGAAGTCTTCAAGGTTCAAGGTGTCTCTCGGAGATCCAATCGAAGAGATTGGCCACGTGCAAGGCGTCGTCAAGATCATCGATGGAGCAATGGAGCATGTCGTTCCTCGGCCGTGATGGCAAGACGAAGACATCACCATTGATGGAGAATAAGGTACTCCGGACCTTCCTTTGTCTCGTTGTGGTTCTATGCAGCCATGGCAATGGGCTAGTGAGATTTAGTAAGGTACTCAGGACCTTCCTTTGTCTCGCTAGGTTCTATGCAGCCATGACAATGGGCTAGTGAGATTTAGTTTTCCAACGATATCTATCTCCGGATGTCGGTTGGACTTGTGTTCTCCCATGACGAATCCGGTGAAGGCAACAGCGATGATGAGTTCGACGACGCGGGCGGCGCCAATTTTATTATGTTTGCATGTAGAGTTTTAGTAGTTTACTCCTCTTTTTACAAAAAGTGATGGGTATGAGGATGACGGTGTGGATGGTGAGATGGCACTTTGTTTGTTCAGATCGGAGCTTGTGTCCGTGGCATATCCGTTTGAGATGATGATCCTAGATGGTGGAATTTATGGCTTTTTCAAGGTTTCTTGTCTCCCATCAATGGAGGTTGAGTAGTTTGGTTTACTTATGTAATGAGAGGATATAACTTGCTTTAGTATCAACAGAATTTTTTCCTTAACGCAAAAAAAAAAAAAAAAAAATGCCGGATGTGGTGGTAACACTTGTATTGCCGGTCATAGTTTTCTTCAGGTAGTATTGATAGGCTAATATGGATTATTATTGTTGTTAGTAATGAGTCTTTAAGAAAAAAAAAGCTAAACCATAGAAATTTCATAGACATATTCTTCGAAAGTTAATTATTTGAGGAAACAACTTTGATAAGATAAATGATAGCAAGCATTACATATAAATATATTAGTTTAGTTTTTATACATTAATATATAATGGTTTAAGTGGATACTCTAAGCATGCGTAGGGCTTACTCGAAGTTTTTCAAGATGGCAACATTTTTTTCCAAATTCACGGGTTATTCCATATTAGTTCAATAATATTATTGTGAGTAATTTAGATGTAGATTGAGGGGTTATTTTACGTTATCTTTCATAATAACAAATGTTGTTAGTAGGATGTTGTTAATTTAGACGTAGGATGTACCTATCTTTTTATAAGGGCAACACCAGATTATTTTATGTTATTTATGTAATGTCATAGGGCGGTAATCATATGCATTTTTGGATATTTAATTTGTTTTTACTTGATCTAATGAAAAAGATGGGTAATTTGGAAGTAAAAAGAAATGATAGCTATTGCTATTAGTCCACAAAAATCAATTGATGGATCCTATGCTTTTTTTTTTTGTGAAGACTTTTTTACTATTTCTTTCTTTTTTTCTAGTGGATTTAGTGTGTTCTAATTTCTAATTAAACAACAATGGTCAGAAGTTAAGCTATGCAACCACCAAAAGAGGTACCAGCAACACAACCTGTCACATTCTTTCAATAATAACTCAATTATAAGGTGTCATACAATGGGACGAATCTTGCTGGTGTAAGGGGTTGAAGGTGGAGACCCAAGTAAATATCAATACCGCACATATAAAAAGGTCAAATGTGAGTAGAAAAACAAGGTGCACACTATAATGCTTTTGCCCCCAAATATGATACGATGTAGCATATTGGTGTCTCAAGGAGAAGCTAAGAAGAACAATACTTTAATCTCTTAGGTAGTAATTGGTTGGGAGTGGATGGGATGAACTCATCTCAGTTTTTGGAGGCCGGATGATCCCATTTGTTGTTCGGTTGAGAAGGGATGGGAATATGTTTTCTGTTTGGTTCTAGATCCGCAAAAGTGGGATGGGACACTGGCATGTGGGACCCACATTCATCAGATTTTTCTTTTTCCTTTTTAATTTTTCTTTTGTCTTTTTCTACCTTACCTTTCTCCTTCGTGGGAGGTTTCCTTCCAACGCTTGCGAAACTGCAGCACCTACAGTCGCAAAACCATGGTCGGGCTCACCACCTTGGCTGGTCGGAGCTCTCCCAAGCAACCTAGCGACCAAATCACGGGAAGCTGGAGCTGGACCTAGCACTCGCCCACATGGAGACTTTGCCAGAGTTGTCCTTTGGACCTCGCCTGGCGACCACCTTCTCTCTTCTCCCCTTCCACCGGCGTCATTCTTCCATTCTCGAAGTCACATCCCAGGAATGAACGATGGGCCCCCATCCGTTGAAATTTAAGGGATTGGGGCGCCCCCGCATCTCACCGAATATTGACAAGAGGGACGTCTCCGCCCTTGCTTTTCCCTCAACCAAATCTTTGCTCATCCCATATCCGTCCCATCCTATCCCACCAGGTCCCTCCAACCTATATGAAAGCATCTAGGCCCCTAGAGTGGGTTTCGATGATTGATGACAATATATATTACCATGACTAACGCGTGTGTTTTGCGAAGTAAACTTGAGGGGTGAGTTAGGTCATGGTAATGATGGTTTCAGGAATGTGTGTCGTATGCCCTGCCGGGCGATGGAAATTGTTTAGGTTTTTAAAAAGACGGACGACATGGTTGGGGGCGGTTAGTTCCGATTATCGCTGGAGTTAAATGACATCGGATTAGTCGTAGGACTTTGTTTTTCGCTTTTGGCCGTACTATTATGGGGCGTATGAATGGGTAGCTTGACCTAGGTGAGTCTAGTGATGAGATGTGGTGCACACTTGGTAATTCTAGCACTAGGTAGCATGAAAGAGTCCCCGAGATTGGTTGAAGTTGAAGCCATTCATGAAATCGTTGATTTGGAGATGAAGTGGTGAAATTGTACAAATACGACGCTGGGCCTCAAGGCGCTGGCATCCGGCGCCGTTATTGCGGCCGTAAACCCCTTTTTTTTAATCGGGCCGGGCCACGACCCCTGGCGCGGCGGCCTTGCCCGGACGCGATCAGGCGTGTTGTTAGGGGTGGGCGCTGAGCGCATCCGGTATTTGTTGTGCCCGGCGCTGTACGTCACATGTAAAAACCCGCTCTGAGATTTGAAATTTGTCTACCACCGCTGCGCCCCGGTAAACATTGGTTGGCGCCCCAAGTGATGCGTTGGATTCAAGCCTTGGGCTATAAAAACTTCATTTGGCTCGTCCATACTCTCTCTCTCTTGCTCATTGAGGTGGTCATATGCAAGACTAAGGACCTCTTTAGTGCTTTGAGAGTTTCAAGTGTGCATCCACTCTTCTCATTAGGCTTATAGAGGTCAAGTGAGAGTTTGTGCTTGTTACTCTTGGTGATTGCCATCACCTAGGCGGCTTGGTGGCGTTCCATGGCTTGAAGATCACCCGGTGGAGCTTGTCGGTGACTCAAACAAGCTTGTGAGCGGTTTTGGGCGATTCACCGTGATGGAGTGTCAAGAATCAGCCCAGAGAAGCACTTAGTTCTTGCGAGAACTAAGGGGGAGCGATACTCTTGCGAGAGTGCTCCAACGAGGACTAGGGGGTGTGGCGACACCTCGATACCTCGGGAAAACATCGCCGTGTTCCTTCCTCTCTTTACTTTCGCATTTACATTCATAATTCTATTTCATGTCTTTACATTCTTAGAATTGCCATGCTAGAGTAGGATTGGAACCTAGGGTGCAAAACTTTGTGCGGTAGTTGCTAGAAACACACTTAGGCATAAGAGGGTGAATATGGGCTAGTAGGTTGTTTAATCGAGTTAAAATTTTTTAGATTGGCCCAATTCAAACCCCCTCCCTCTTGGGCATCTCGATCCTTTCACTATACATGGGATATTTTGACACGAAGATAACGTGTCCTCAAGTAGGACTACGTCCATTTGAGATATTAATTAAGTTTTCTCAACAAACACTAGAAATAACTCTTGAAATTCTTGGACTTCACAACATTTGAAAATTCTTGTAGGAGAATGGACATGTCTAATGACATGGAAATTGAATTTGAGTTTTGGAAATATAAAAAAAATCCAACAACTTTTGGTGAACTTCTATATTTGCTATTGGATAGCTAGATCGGCCTCCTATATAATTCATAGCGTACGCGGTGGCTTGAATATTTTTTTTGTTCGTGTTCACTCCTTTCTCTTTCGCATTGCTTCTCCCGTGATTGGCAAATCTACATACACTAACAAGTAGGCCATGACATAGGTGTAAAGCCCGCTTTCACTACCTAACACCTAACACTACTACGTAATCGCTCATCATTGCCGGGCTCCAACCCCACTTCACCAAAACCCAACCGGAACCATAGCAAAGTAGTGATGTGGGGTTCGAAACACTACCCGTCAAAACAAGGCGGTGATTTGAGGAGAGGCTCGCCGGTTTGACATCGAACTGGCAGCGCATCAATATCACCAACACCGCCGGGTGTTCCGTAACCGGCGGCATTTTTGATCCAAGGAATGCGGTTGAAGTCGGCCGGCGCGAGTCGATATTGAGAGCACATCGGGCTTTTTGAGCAAACCGAAGCGGGGGATAACACTATCGGGTTAGATTGAGCCGACGCCGGGTATCGAAGAGATAACAATGTCGGTTTATTTTGGACTGTCGCTGAACTTTACGTGAATACCGCCGGCTGATTTCAACCCGACAGCGGCGTTATTAGAGTGGAGACTATCGGTTGATTAATGCAAAAGACAGCGGTGATGTTTTGCCATAGATGACGGTTTGTAATTCAAACCGATAGTGTTTTGGTGTAGTTACACTACCGGGGGTTTGTTTCTCATTCACCGTCGGGCCCATGCCACCCGGCGTTTTTGTTTTAAATTTTGAATTTATTACGTGGAATTCAGCTATTTTAAATCCGAAAAATCATCATACATTAATATCGTCAAAACATTACAGGATTTAATGGTTACATACAACAACATCCACCTAATGTTCTAGAAACTAAGCCTACATCAACTTCTAAAATAAGAAGACCAATGACCATAGATTCATAGACATAAATAAAAGCATGACATCTTTTCCAAAACCAATTAAGCGGCAATTCTCTTAATCTTCATAAGTATGTGGGGTGGCTTCTCTTCAAACTCGGTCGGGCTAGTTTGCACCATTGTAGGCGATGATGACTTCACCTTCGGTGTTGTATTTTTCAGAACAATTATTAGCGTAGCCTTGGACTTGAGCATAGCAATCTTCCCGTGTTAGATAGATCCCCAAGACGTGACCAACATACACTACGCACTCACGCCATGCTTGCCTATACATGTAACCAAAAATAGGATGATAATGCTATGTTATTCATAAATGTTGTACAAGTAAATGTATACATATATTTAAAATATCCAAACCGGATTTCGAACAACACTAACTCATGAATTTCAATCACAATTCGAGCACTAGTATGTCTTCAATCATGCTTTGTAAATTACCATAATGTTTTAAAGCTCATTTGTTACTAAGGATCCGAATCGTTTGAAAGCAAAAATCTATGAATTTCAATCACAATTCGAGCACTAGTATGTCTTCAATCATCTTCGTAAAAATGACCATAATGTTTTTAGAGCTCATTTGTTACTAAGGATTGTTGACGGTAATTAATGCATATATTTTGACCGTCAAAAGTACACTAAATGACAAACATTTCATGCCTTATCATAAACAAAATATTATTTATTTAACAAGTTCCACAAGTTTTGGTGCTCCAATTGTTTTGTAGGAATTCCTAATTTTTCGCAGATAAAACTATCTGAAATGAAGAAAAGGAGTATACCATTACGAAGAGCTCGTCGCTACTGATCGAAAACGGACATATCATTTGCTATTTTTGGAGCTCCCAATAATAAGTTATGAATTTTCCAAATTAAAAAGGAGGCCGACGCCACATCTCCCAAGTCAACGCCGCCATCGCCGACAACCGGCCTCATGGGCCACGACGGGCCGTAACCGGCCGCAGGCCAAGCAGCAGGGCGCTGCTTCAAATTCGGAAAACGGCGCTACACGCAGGGCCGCGTGCTCCTCCGCTGCTGGAGCGCAAGATGATAAAGGCCGGGCGACGAAAGGACCGCCTGGGACACGTATGCATCATGAGTGGAAGAGCCAAGGCGCGGCGCTGCCAGCGCGGGTTCGCCGTCAATCCAGCTGGACCGCCGGTTTTGGCCCACCGACCGCGGAATTCCTTTCCGTAAATGGTTGCAAGGCCGTACATGCGCGTTTAGCTCCGCTCATCGCCCTAATGACCGTTCTTCTCCGGTTTTCACGCACGGTTTGTTAGGAAACATTTTGCCGACCTTCCCGTGTCGGGTTTGCATGGTCGGGAGGCTTAGGAAATGTTGCCATGTATTGCCTAGGCCTCCCCCCCTCTCTCCTATATATAAAGGGGCCATCTCTCTCTATTGTAAGACACCAATCTCCAAAGGTAAAGAGCTCTCCCTCTCTTAGTAGAGCTCTTC
>JADLZK010002084.1:0-60346 GCA_015847255.1 Hyparrhenia diplandra
TTTTGTTTGTCCAACAAGTCCACGTAAAAAATTTGACCTTGTACCCTCGACCGCTATTGTTTCTGTGCTGCACTTATTCTAATTGGTGCTCCCTTCCAAATAATTTAGTGTTTCCATTTTATTCTGATTGGGATGAATTTTGTCATTGTTGTCAGCTAAAACATATTTTTTTATCATTGTTGTCAGCCAAATTTCTGAAGCTGGAGCAGCTAGATCATGACCAATATCTTCCTACTAAAGCAATGGGTGTTTCAATGGATGGAACAGGTCAAGTTGGTACATAGTTTTATACCGCACTGCAGGTAGAGCAGAAATGGCCACAGATTAACAAAAAAGGTCGAACAAATTACTTGGACTTTTATACGCATATGTTTTAGTATTTATTTTTTCTTCATCATTGCATACAGTGTATTATCTTATTCTCAAAATGAATGCAGAGCTCCTACCAGTGTTAAAAGGTTCCAGATATCACCTTTGCATACTTTGGAATGGAATCTTACCAAAAATAGGTAAGTTATTTCTAGACCAGTTAAATGTCTGATGTTTTGTGTGTAGTAATAGTTGATGGATGTTTGATGGTCTCATATAAGTTATACCAATTTTTTTACTAATGCTTTACTCTGAAATTTGATCTTATTACTATCCTGGCAGTGAGCTTGGCCTTACGGGCCATTTCTGTAGTATGAGAGGCCCATTGGGGTTAGGGTTACTAATAAGATTAACTATCTTGCTAAGTCAAGTGAGCCTCTCTATATATGGAGAGATGCCTCGATCAAATAAAAAAAGGAGAAGAATATCAATCTATTATCCCAACCCCCTTCTAGCTTCTATCCTTCCCCCGGGCCCGGCTGGCCGCCTAGCCACCGGGTTGTTGTCCGCATGTGTAAGAGCCATCCAGATTTGTGTTCATAACAATTGCCTACAATTTTGTAGGGGAAACACAGGGAAAATCTTAACTCAAGGAGGAGAGATGCTAGAACTTTGCTATGAACTGCAAACACCATTTGTTATGTCAATTGCTGCTAATCAGGTCTGTGACAAGTTGTCCTTTTTCTTTCCTCTTGTGTGAGCTTTTATGCTTCTATTTTTTGTTCCAATTTTTATATTATGCATATTTTGAGTTTTTAAACTAGTATGGATTATTGTTATGTCTCATCTATCTACCTCTGCTTGGTAGAAATTTTGCGATGTTTTTCACATTTTGTATGCTTTCCTTTTATGAAACATCAGTGTGCTTGAATGAGAGCTTTGTATTTTTAGTTAGAGATCCTGAAGTAATAGATGGTTGACGTGTATTCTTATTTACCCTTTCTTCAGATATCAGTAACTTAGTATCTGTAGTATGTGACACTTCCAGTACTGAATGTGTTAGGAATACTTGTTGGGGGAATTGAGATGCAGCTGGCTTGGATAGGTCTAAGTGGACTTGTCTGATTATATATTTGTTTCAAATGAGCAGGCTCTTTTGATATTTCAATAATACTATCTGTTAGTGCCTATTGCTCGTTCAAACCTCTGTTTACTAGGCTGTTCCAATCCATGAGAAAATGGCTTGAATTAAAATGAGAAATGAAATGAAATTCTGATATGATGTGCCCCATGCTTCAATAGTTACTAAATCTTCACTAGATGTAGTCAGTATTTTGTTAGTTCTTGCTTTATGGATCTTATATACTATGTCTGGCGGCCTATTTTACCAATTTGGGACTCTATATATGATAAAGTTGGTTATATGTAATTTAATTCTATTGAAATATTTGTGCATAAGTTATTTCACCTGTATTCAATATTCAGCATTGCATTGCTAAAGTGATTGTTTAGTAATATAATAATGTTCTAGCTTGTAGAGATATTTGAAATCTTACGCTCCTATGTAATTCCTTGAGTTACATAATATAAGTTCAGAGCCATGAGCAAAATCACTATTCACATCTCTATCTGTTAAGAAGATATAAAGTTCTTGTTCTCGTAAGTCATAACTGGTACACCATCTTATTTTTTTATGAGTAAACATTATACTCCATCTGAAGTGATGCCTGTACAAGTTTTCTGTATTTTCTGTCCATGTCTACCAAGTCTACATCTGCCACACTTTGTTGAACCCTAATGTTCTTCCCCTCTACTGTAGTGACCTATCTCTCCATGTAGGTTGTGGTGGCTTCCATAGCATTTGGCATGGGAATTGACAAATCAAATGTCAGATGAATTTTTCACTACAGTTTACCACAGGTTAGTTTGGTCTTTTGTACTTCCTAATTAACTTTCTGACACTGTTCATGTCATTTCACACTCTTGTTTGGTGAAATTGCATGATAGATTGTTGTGTTCATAAGTGATAGAAGTAGGAACTGTACAAACTTGTTTGCAAATGTATCTATTATGTTTATCCATTGGATTACACACCTGAACCTGTAAATGTGTGCCTCCAACCTAGGAGTTTACGGTAGTGGCAGTTAAGGGGATCAGAGAGTTGTCATACAGCAAAATTGCAATATGAACATTTTGGCAGCGATGTAGTCAGTTATTGGCCTTATATTTGGGGCTAGGCACCAATCTTCTATGGCGGTCGTGACTAGGAAGGGGTACATACTGTTATGGGCCATATCATCTCCACCACCATTAGTGAAAAGAATGGCGGACCAAAGCTGGTAATCCACATTTCCAATCCAACCAACCATTCCAAATCAAGATACTCTCGGCTCTTGTAGCCCTCCATGCCATCCATGTCCCAATGGGTTACTATTTCTGTGTGCAATATTTTAGCCTAGAATCTACTCCCAGGGCCCATTGCAAATACTGTACCACTGTGTGTATAATACCTTAGCAATGTTCTGTCAGATTGTAGTGCAAAAACTGCAAATAACTGAAAAATGAAAGCACCTGTGATATTTTTTTCTGTTGGATTTGTCTGCGTCAGTTTCTAGGAGGGTGGAACATAGTTGTTTTTTCGAGCATGCAAGAGAGCCGTGTACAATTATATTAAGAAGAAAAAAATGTGGGGAGAGCTCTAACAACACACAAACCCACTCACACTAACATACGCTCTTTTCCTAGAATAAGACATGACCTCGATGAAGCCTAAGGCCACGCTTATGTATACTCTTAAGGGAGAATATTTGATACATCATCAAGAGTCTATGAAGGATCCACGACCTACAATGGACACACTGTTGAAGTTAGCTGATAGACTGTTAAAGTTAGCTGATAGGCTTAAGAGCTTCTCTAAGAGTCCATTTGCCCATAGTGTATCTGAAATTGTGCAACTCACTTTTACTAGTATATGCTCTTGTCCCATCCTTGAATGGAACCGAACATGAAGTTTGCAGCTCCTAGTAGCCTTCAGTTTGGCATATAACGCCTTGCCGAGTGTTGGCACCGGCTGTAAGCGCCTTTAAGAACTTTCCCTGATTTCCAACATGATGTCACCTTGTTGTAATCGTGTTTGAGTGTTTTCCAGGATGGTCTGTTATGATACTCTAACTAGTATTAAGCTTCTCAATTTACAACATGATGGTCTGTTATATTTTAGAACCATCATTTTCTTGATTGCATATTTATTAGTAGTAAATTGAACATTTGAACTACTACAATTATGGTGTGTAACATTGTAATATCTTGTCATTTGGGCATCTTGTGTTCATGGGTGGCTTTTTGTGCTTGTTTCTCTTTGCAAGATAGTTGTTGCTGCCTCTAATTGCCTAATGACCACTATTTATACATGTAGCAGTTGTATAGTTCTATCTGTTGGATGTTGCACATGATACCTATACATGTAGTAGTTGTAAACTTCTATTTGTTCACTCAAACTTGAACCCTTTCAGCATTTTGTTCCTGTTCAAGTTTTATTTTATGCCACTTGTGCATTCTATAGCCCAGCTTCTTTGGCTTACATCCTACCATTAACAGACACACAATGATAAGGGAGGCAACATCTTCTTTGCTGGATGTTCTAAAGCCAAAGTTGCCTGAACCTTCTTGTTCAGTCTTGGACAAGCTGAATAGGGTCTTTCAGATGAGGTAAGAGCACTGCAACAGTCGGTCACAGAAATCGTTTAACACACTAATCATTTAACAAAAGTTGTAGGGCATCAGTGTTGTTCTAGCAGACTGATACATGTAATTGTTGCTGATAACTGAAGATAAAATTTAATTTATACAAAGTGCTCCGTTCTGAATATAGATTACATGAAGTGGTTGGCCTAATGAAAATTATTCTAGCTACTAGTCCATCCCTTTTCCTGGTGTATTTGCTGACCCATGGCCTTTCTCTTCAACTTGCTGACCCTTAGCTTAGCCAATTTTGGTTCCCTTGCTGGGCACTGCTGCTGGTGGTTGTGTTGATTTGTCCAATTTGTCCTGCAGAATAATATCAGCAACAATTGATGAATATAAATCTGAAACTACTGTATTTTGTTCATTGGTTGAATTTAGCTAAAGTTTCTCAGTTTTACCTGACTTTCTTTTGTTGCTTTTTGAAGGCTTTGGCACTTGAGGAAGATGCTTCTTTTCGCATGTCACAATGTTATGGCCTGGTTCCCGACAATGTGTACAGGTAAATTTTCCTTTGGGTTTGCTTCTCGCATCCTCAGCTACTCCTATTTGCCTGCCCAATATCCTTGGCCTTCCTCTTCTCTTAGCATTATCAGGATCTTGTAGAATTACTGTACCACTTTGTGCACTTGATTGTGAAGGGGCCATCATGAATTCATTGTTTGTAGCTTGTGAAACCTGTAACCCCCTCTGCTGACCACCTTGTGCCTGAGCCATCATTGCTTGAGTGTTTGTAGCTTGTTGAACCTCTGCACCGCTCTGCTGACCTCCTTGTGTTTGAGCCATCATTACTTGATTGTTTGTAGCTTGTGGAACCTCTAGACCCCTCTGTTGACTGATTCGTGTCTGAGCCATCATTACTTCATTATTGCTAGCTTGTGAAACCTGATAACCCCTTTGCTGAGCTGGTTGTGATGGAGGCTGAATGACTTGATCTGTTTGCTCATCGAGTTTTTTCCTCATTCGGTGAGCTTCTTCCAGAACATAGTTGAATGTTTCCATAGTCCTAGAACCATCTGAAACAATAGTGCTCAATTCATTAGGCAAAATATTGTGCCTTAGTGGCCTGCTCTTCTCGATGTCAATCTGTGGAACAGCATTCTATGTTCTAAGTTGTTTCCTCTCCTTATTTCTCCACCTCTGAATGAAGTACTTCTCATCTAGCTGAGTTATATTGAGGTTTGTTAGCACCTTGATGATATGGGAGCATATTATGCCATCTTTTTCAAATTTGCAACATAGGCAATTGTACATTTTCCTGGGCAAGTCTAGTGTCACAATGTACCTCCTTGTTCTGAAGTCAAACTTTCTCAGCTCCTCAGATTTCATCACTGCATAGACCTTGTCTTTCTATATTTCATGAGCCACATACATGGTTGCAGATGTGATTTCCTTTTGGAACTTGAAGAAAATCTTTTTGTTGTACAGCTTTGCAGCCTGCCTTTCAAATTCATACCTTGTACTCAACCAAGGCTTTTGTCTTGTAAGAAAGTCCTGCTCTTGTTGATTCTTTTCAGTTGTATCAGATATTCTTTGAAACTCACTCATAAATCTGTTAATGTTGTACCTTGGTCCGACATCTAGTTTGAATAGTGCGTTTGTGCCTTCACTCCTTGCTGTAGTGTTGATAAAAGGGAAGAAGTCCTTCTTGAAGTAACATGGAACAAAGTTTGTCCTATTCTCCCACATGTCAGCCATGTATTTGAAGCCTCTTACGTCATATGTTAGTGGCAACTTGCAGTACAAGTCCTCAAACTCTGCCCCAATCAGCGAGTACCTTAGGATGTCAAAGAGATCAGCATGAAGCTTCTTATTCGCCTCTGTTGAGAACACTCTTCCACCCTTCTCTTGTGCTTTCTTCACGATGTGGAAGAAACAATTTCGATGGATAGTGTTTGGTAGCTTATTTTTGATAGCAGCCCTCATTGCAAAGTCCTGATCGGTGATTATAGTTTTAGGATGCTTCCCTCCCATACAAGTCAGCATAGTCTCAAATATCCACTCAAAAGTTTCTATGGTCTCGTCCATGATGAAAGCGCAGCCGAACAAACAGTTGTCCCCATGACCTGTGATGCCTACAATTGGTGCAAACTTGAGGGAGTACTTGTTGGTGTTGTAGGTCGTATCGAAACTGATGCAGTCTCCAAACTCTTCATAGTATCTCCTACTCCTTCCATTGCTCCAGAAAATGTTTCTCACCTTGTTGTTTTCATCAATGTCAAACCTGTAGAAGAACATTGGGTCTTCTACCTGCTGCTTAGAGAACCATTCATACACTTGCTTCATGTCATTGTCTGTCGTTGCCTTGTTAATCTTGGTCTTCTCATTGCTGACATGTTTCTTATTGAATGGAGTCACAGCCCCTCCTCTTAAATAGGATAGAACAGCCATGATCTTCCTATCTGGTAGATTAACCTTGTTGAACGTGGCGATCAGCTCCTTTTCCATATCTGTCATCCTAATCTGTGAGAACAGCTTGTTCTTTTGATTGTCGCCTGCAAACGCATGATTATGCTCAAGGTTCAACCTAGTGACTGTCCATACATTGTTCTGTAGTGTGGCAACAAATTCAGCGGGGCAATCTGTGGTTTCTAGTGTGCTTGTTACCCTTTTGTTTGGCACCGGATTTGGTGTTGGAGGTGTACCAGATATCTGCTTCTTGTTCTTTCGGCGCCTTTGTACTCTCGCAGTAGAGGCTTCTTCTTTTTCCTGTTACTAGTGCTTTGGACACCTGGAACAGCAGAGGCCTCACCCTCCTTTGCCATGCTATCTTCCGGCTTTGGCTTACCACACATGTTGCACTTGAGTGTTATTCTAGTCACCTTGTCATAGTTGGCATCTTTCTTGTCTTGGCACTTGTATCTGTGCCACCTGACAATTGAGAAGCCAACTATAAAGGCGTAGTCATTGTAGAATTTATAGGCTTGGTCGCATGTGTCGAATTTCATTCCAATGTGAGGGACGAGGCTGTCAGCATATTCTTGAGACAAGCGTTCTGTTGCCATAATAGTTTCAGTTTCCATCTGAATTGCTCTTAGCTCTTCATCCTCTTCTTCACTGCGCTCTAGATGCTCTTCATTTGGCTGCATGTTTTCTCCAAAAACTTGTGCTCCCTCAGGCTGAATGCTTGTGCTTGTATTCATAGGAAGCTGGTTATGTTGTTGTTCATGTACCAAGTTTCCTTCATTGTTGGCATACTCTGGTACAGCTTCTGATTCTTCATTTTGCAGGCCGTCTGCATAGTGTTGTGTTGGCTGAGGCTCAGGGATTCTGCTGGTTGTCATGAACATTTGGTTCTGTTTTCACAGGTAACAAAACAAATGTATTGTTTAGATATTTCAGCATGTACTCTAGGAAATAAAGGAATGTAGCATTATTTGTACAAAACAAGTGAATACCTCTTGGCCATTGAGCAAGGCCATGAAACCTCCTGTCATTTGTGATGACATAACATCTTCATCAATGAGATTTGAAGAATTTGCATGTCCCATGAAATGGTTACTTAGGCTTGTATAGCTTGTTCCTCCCTCTGATAGTACATATCTCGTTCCTCCCTGTGATGTGATCAACTGCAATCACAGGCATCCAGGATTATAATTCAAACATGGCTATATTTTTCAAAATGTTTAGTGCCTGTTTTATGAATCTCACTTCTTCTCTCTGTATGCCTTGTTCTTGCCCTAAGGTGTTGTAGTTCATTGGTGGTGCTGAGGGCCCCTGTTGCAGCATGAGGAGGACAGTGAATTGCTAAAGGAAACAATAATGGGAGATAAAGTAGTGTACAAACAAATTCAAGATTGACAAAGTAAGTTTATTCCATTTTTACCTCATGAGTATTTGTTGAATTCAAAATGTTTGATTCGAATAGGTAATAGCTCTCAGGATTCAATTGAAAACCCTCTATGGATGTAGCCTGCATAAGAGAAGAGCCATATAAAATAGCTTACCATGGATTCGCTTTTCCTATAGTGGATGCTCCTCTTTTTTAAAAAAAAAATGTATGTCATGAATAATTTTGGTGCATATTTTGGAAACTTACATTCATTTCTTCTGTTTCTTCTTCTTGTCCATAGGAGTTGTAGTCCACTTGTGTTCCTGAAGTATCCTGCTCATTACTAATAAACAGAAGCATAGTCAGATATCGGTAGTTGCAATTAGGGATAGGCTAAATTTGCACATTTCCATCACTGCAATTTGTTACATCTTAATGTGCATTAACAAGAATTCTAATTTACCCCATGAGTGTAATTGGGGTTGACAATATTTGAATGATAGTTGTAGTAGCTTTTAGGATTGAGTCCAAAATGTCTTGCCGAAACAGTCTGCATATAAAAATTGTCATGGATAAGCAAAGACCCAACTAGTTTCTTTGAACATTCAATGGCAATAACATGAAACTTGTCAAATGGAAACTAGTTTCATTATTTTCAAACCTCATGATCAGTTGTTAACTCAGACAATTGAGTAAGTTGGATGGCATTATCATCACTTCCAAGACCAATCTGCATTAAAGAATCCGGTTCTTCCATTTCATCAACTCCTTGGTTGTGCCTGCAAATAAAAGAGAACTTGTCAAATCTGTCGTCTTGTTTGTCGTAGCTTTCATGTCCCTTGTAATAAAAAAACTTTGTGAAATCTGTCTACTTGTTTGTCTCAGCTATCATGTCCCTTGTAATAAATAAAATTTGTTTGAAACAAGATGTCATAGTCCAAAAACAGGGACCCTGTGATACAAGGCAGGACAATACAAAATGACATCACTTGATTGCCTATATAAACCTTTATTTGAAGTCGCCTTTTGAAAGTAACACTTTCGCCGAGGCCGAGTGGGCCGTTAGGCCCTCGAGGCCGAAGTTGCAAAAGTCATCACAGGGGACGCGAATTGTGTTTGGATTGTCCCTTGTGTTGTACTTTGTATTGTATTTTTTTGTTGATTGTGTTGTTTACTCCCTTGTCCTGCCCCTTGTATTGTTCTCTACCCACTGTCTTTAACTTGTATTTTGTGAACTACAAGAAAACCACCTCACCCCTCCTTGTTCTCTTTCCTTCTTTTCAGGAACCATGAGGTGATCCCATGACGTTCAGTCAACTAGTGTTTTCACTCACAAGAATAAGGTTGCAGCCCATTTCCATCAGGGCTACTACAACAACAAAATGAATAAAAATTTGTTCTACTTGCCAGTTATCATGTGTGCCCACAACTGCCTTCAGTCAAAGAATTTGAGGTGGTGCAAGTGCAGAGTCAGGGGTTTGTGATCCTTGACATTGGCTAGCGCTCACAGGTAATTCATGCATTACCTTACTTGATATTGAGAAGAGAAATGAAATTTCTGAATGGCTCTCACTTTCTGAATGGCTCTCTTTCCAAAAAATTTTCCTATGTGCTGAACTCAACTGCATGGGGCTGCCTGGGCTGGTGGTAGGAGGCACGCACGCTGCTTGCCTGGATCTGCTCCTGCCTCCGCCCCTCCAACGTCCTCTCCCCTTGTCACATTGTAGTGCTCTGGTATGATCCCCTTGTCACATTGTAGTGCTCCTGCCTCCGTCCCACCTGGCCCAGTAAGTGAATGCTTCCCATCCCCTTGTCACATTGTAGTGCTCTGGTATCATCCTTTTTCGGGCTGTGGTAGTGGTAGTGGTGGTGATTGCTGCTGAGGCCGATTTCGCTGCGGCATTGTTGTGGTATGTGACACGAAATGCTGTTGAGTTTGACGCGTGGAAGGTTAATGGGGAGGCTAGTTGTTGGGAGATTCAGGCAGCTGTGGAGGAGTTACTGCGAATTCTCGGGTAGGCTAGGTGCCATAGGGTTCTAACGGAGTGTTTATGCCTCTAACTCTCTATGGGCGCGAAATGTTGGGAATTAGTGGCAAATGCCTGTGATTTGTGGAAGATTTAGTGACAAATTATTGCCCCAGCTTCTATGTGCTTGTTTTTTTTTTGTTAATAAACGTTGTTTCCTACTGTATGATTTGCTTAATGCTTCTGAATTCTTAGTTTTTACTTGTAGTGATGTGGTTAGTGAGTTGTTGTGCATTCACTAGGCCTACTGATCATTATCCAAATTTCTGATGTCATTTTTTTTCATAATAAATTGAACGGGTGAGTCTGTTTTTTACTTAATTAATTTGTGCATGTGGCTTTCAGGTATGAACAGTTCGTGGAAGAGGGAAGACTATCAGAGGTATACTCAAAAGTCCATTTAACATTCTTACACACTTTAAAGAATGATATGATATCATAATTGCTTCTTTTAATTGATGTGGCAAGTGGGTTCCCCAAGTACTGGAAATATGCTTCAATTTTTTTTGTTTCATTGTCAAATAGCATATTAAGTAACTATAATTACACTAAATTCTCTTGGATGGATTGAAATTTGGTTAGTTCTTGGTGGATAGGCTTCATCAGAGAATAGTTCCAGTCCCAACCAAGATCTAGAACCCCCATGGAACTGCATTTTTTATGTAGGTATCTATTTCTGTCAGGCTTCAATACTCTTATGGTCCACATGTGTCATTTTCTCAGGGTGTTGGTTTGGACTCTGTCCTTTTCTGGAACCATGATGTTCTAAAAATGGTTGCTGATCATGTGTGCCCCCAACAGCCAGCAGAGGGCAAGCGTGCTCAAGCGCCATTATGTTGCCCTATGTTGTAAGTCTTACAATTTTACAGCTTTTTATTCTGAACTCAGCATGTGTGAAAGGATGGGTGCATTGAATTCTATTTGAGTTTGTGTTGCCTTGGCTTCTAGATCAGTTCCCAAAATGGTTTACATATGCTGACTTTTGAGTCTATCTTAGAAGCTGCAGAATTTGCCTAACTAGAAAAACAAGCACAAACTATAGGTCAAGTTTTATCATTGTTCAGTTTTATCCCTGATCATCTGAGCATTATCCACCCATTTTGGTTATAGTCTAAAATGGAAATTGATTGTAGATTGTTATAGTGTAAATTGCAACTATAGTTTACTGCAATTTTAGTTTAGTCCATTTGAAATTTTTATTCCAACTGATCCTACATTGCCCTGGACATGTGTGTTCAGTTAGGCATGTGTGTTCAGATTTTAACATAATTTGTGTTTATAATCCAGCCATGAGGTTGGATTGATTGCAAATTGTATTAACAATGGGTTTGTATATGATTGCAAATACCCAGTGGCTAATTGTGTTTATATCCTTGTTGTTTTGTGATATTCCAGAATCAACAATTGCAAGCCTAATTGTGTAGTTGAACAAGCATAATTGATTGCAAATTGTATTAGTCTAAATTGCAAATATAGTTAACTGCAATTTTAGTGATGAGTATATGGAATTAGGCTTCCCACTCATCCTACATTACATAACAGCAAGGAACGGTGGTTATCTGTGTTCAGTTATTGCCCTGGACATGAGGATGACTATAGATTGAACAAATGACAACAAGGACAAGCAAGGACAGTAGCAACCGTGGGGGCATCTCTGTGAACAAAAGGCCGATGGACATGAGGATGAACAGAGGACAAAAAAGGACAGAAAAAGGCATGTACCTTTCCAGTTGGTTGATCCTCTTTTCACTTCATCTTGTTCATCTTCTTATGCTCTGAAATTCTTGTAGATCCAGATCCGATCGGTGCTAGGAGGAAGGCCCTATTCACTTCGTGTATTTCCTTTCTTGCTAGAGGGTTCAGTGGCAGTGCTGTAATTTGTGTATAATGGTCCCCATGGTGTCACGTGAACCAGTTGTACTATAAGATGGTTAACGGGTTAAATCCGGATCCATTATTACCAGTCGGACCCGCAACCCATTAGTTCCTGTCAGTCAAGTCCCACCGTTGGCAGTGCACTTTTGCACTGCATGCGTGCTTAAGTACTTGTCCTGGTGTCATTATCAAGTCCCACCGCTGGATGTGGATCCAATGGTCCTGGTGGTTGCAAGATTTGGGGGTCAATTTCTTGTGAAAGATATAGCAAGTCCCTTATTTTCTTAACAAACTAGCAATATGAGTAATAAAAAAATTACACATATGATAGAGGGAAATTTACTTCTCATAGGTCTAGAGTGAATAATTTTTTAACAAAATAATGCAATGAGTAATTAAAAAATTACTCACATTTACTGTGTGGAGGAAAACTATTTCGTTTTTTTAAAAATGTCACCGGTGGAAAGAAAATCATGTGGCTCACCATTCATGCCTACGTGATTGCAACTTTCAAAAGGTGCGCGACACGCATGCGCCTGGACATTGGGTTCCGCAATTGATTACTTGCCTAAATGTTGCTGCTTTGATTACCGAACAAAAAAATTGCCTCACATCCACGTCAGGCTTGCATGCAGATTATGTGCAGTCAATGTTGCCAGCCAAGCATGCACTCATCCGGAGGGCTCGTGATAACAGGGGGGAGGTCTGTATTAAAGGGGTCGACATGCAAGTAATTAAAACGCATGTCCCGGTCCCTGTTTCACCGGAGGGAATCTGACGTGGTGTCTCCGGCCACCGGCGTGGAGAATAATATTTATAAGCCAGGGAGCAGATTAGTGCAGCGATGTCTTAGACCTGGGTTGAGAATAACAACCAACGCGCCGGCGGAGCGCCACCACACGCCGGCGATGTCTCCACCGATTAAAAGAGCAGCACCTGCATGCAAATATTAAATGAGCACCACCTGCATGTAAATGGTAAACAAGTAAATGCTGTCCATTATTATTCCCCCGTGATGACCGCGCCCTATGAATTAACCATGCAAGTCAAAACGAGCCATGTTTCAGACTATATATATACACCACATCCGTCTCGGTCGTTGCAGGTCGCGGAAATATTGTCGGCAGCTCTCACCGTCGCCATGCGTGCCACCATCCAGCTCGGAAAGCTCATCAGCATCACACCGATCACCGTCGCCGCGGCTTCAACAACCTTGCCGTTGCATTCCGTGCTGACGTCGAGGCTGCTTCGGTCTGGAGCCCGTGGTGCCGAACTGCGGACACAGCCGCCCGGCTACCGGGGTTCAAGGGCATCGCGCGTGAAGCCGGCAGCCAGCGGGTGCTATATGGACCGGCGGCATGGAACCAGCTGCGCTAGGCGAGGCGACCAACCATCGAGCGTCAGCGCGAGGCGCCCATTCCTCTCCAGCGGATGTGGCTTCCTCGCCCCAGTCGGATCGCGAAGAGGAGCTGGCCTGCCGATGGCGGTGCGTAGCGGCGGCCGTCCCTGCCGAGGTCTTCTTCGTTAAATTCATTCAGATCTACATCTGCTCCTTCATTCTTCTTTCTCTGCCGATGGCGCCCCACGTAGCGAGGTACATACGATCGATCAGCTGCCCTCGCGTGATAACCCCGGCGCCGGCGGTTGTCGGCCCATCTCCTACCAGCGGCCGTTGATGGTGATGGTGAACAACATGGCGGAGAAAGGACCACAGCATCAACGAGGCCCTGGCCAGGGCGGGCTTCAATGAGGCGCCTCCATGAGTAGGGCAACAATGTTTACTGTGTATAGGCCCCATCAGAATTATTTATTGAAGCAAATAATAATAGTTTAGAAGGCCGGTAAAATGATAACCACAGTAATTAAAACCTCATCCGGAGATTTAGACATGTTGGATCGGGGAGGTGGGAACATGTATCAAAAATACTCGTACGGCCCCATCGGAGTTGTAACGAGAATAAAATTTCATCCACGTTTTCCTTTTTTCGAACAAAATTTGAACAACTTTTACTTACTATTGACGCGTGCATGTAATGGGAATAAAGGAGGTGGGGGCCGTATGAGTTGTCAGGTGATTGAAAGAGTCAATTGATTCCTGTTGCATGCAGCACAGCCCGCAATAATTAACTTCCCACAACGTGCATGCATGCGTGGGCTTTAAGACAGCCTCGCCGGACGCCGGACCTGCTACCCGCCGGCGACCGGAGCGTTGATTATTATTTCTAGCGTAGGCTGTAAAATAGTGTGGTCCTATATATATATATATATATATATATATATATCTTGAGCTTGTGTGTAGTGTTGTCGTAACTATCTAGCTTGTATAGCTTGTTTAGTTACTTTGCTTAGTTTGTGTAGCTAAGTAGTTTGAGCCTTTAGGTTAGGCGTGTGTCGCCTTGTCCTTAGTGCATCTAGTGAGCTTAGGGGCTTTGTGCTTTGCTTACTAGAATTGTGTAGGAGCTCCCCTTTTCTTGAAGTACTAGTGCTTAGGTTTGTGTGACCTTGCATTAGAATTGATCAGGAGCTCAAGCTAGGCTTGTCACCTCATTTTTCTTGAGTAGATTCTTTTGTGAGGTGATTTAGAGTCATAGTTAGAGGGGTGAAGTCTTGGCTAAGCGAATAGTTTTAATTCCGCATTATATTCGGTTAGCCATCGTAATTAGTTTTAGAAAAGGACTATTCACCCCACTCTAGTCCCCATCTCGACCCTACACGCTCGAGCTCTCCGGGGTCTACAACCTCGCAACAAAAACAAGCTCAACAAGAGACCATTCTCCGCCTCGCTAGAGCTCTCACCCGTACGAGCTCCGGGATGGGGTCAACTCACCGTCACGCTCGAGCTCCCTCATCAACGAGCTCTCCGGTCCCCGCAACGCGCAGGCTCGTCCGGGACCTCATTCCACCTCGCTCGAGCTCCCTCTACAACGGGCTCTACGACCCCCCGCACGCGGGGAACCGCCTGGAGCTCATCCGCCTGTCTTCCCAAGGAAGCCAACGGGTACGGGAGTTGGTCAACCACTCCCTGACAAGCTCAACCACTCCCTGACGAGCGCTGTAGCCACGTGGGGTTACAGTGACAGGGGAGGGGTGATGGATTTACCCCGCCATGCCCTGCCGTATTCAACCACTCCTCTACAGTGCCGCTCGGGTACGTCCGACATACGCCCACCTCAGCCACGGTATGGCTGCGCCCATACGGAGGGGACGCGTTCCAACTACGATTGGAGACGGGGCGACGACCGGCCACCGTCCAGACCCAAGAATCCCGTGTACGACGACGACCATCCACGACGCTGCGCACGGTCTCGAGCTCGTGACGAGCTCTTTTTCGCATGGAGAGCTCGTTACTCCACTCCGTTTAGCAGTATCACTCCTGTAATTATACTCCTTTCTCCGTCTAGTCCTCAGCCACGGTGGTGCTCATGTACCCCTCCCCCTTGCGACTATAAAAGGGGGATCTTGCCATCGGGTTGAGGCAGGACTCTTAGGTTTCCAGCATCCTAGCCTCACTCTCTCATTCTCCACTCCACCCGATATTGGCACTTGCCTCAATCACAGAGACTTGGGAGCCCGCTCCCTCTCTCGACTCGCTTGTACTAGCCCCTGTATGAGCGTTTGAGCTCGGATAGTGATCCCAACTGGACTAGGGTGCACGATTTGCCCCGAACCAGTATACATCCTGTGTCATTGTCTCTAGAGCTAGGCCCTTGGAGCACACGCTAGCCAGTTGATTACTGTGACGGTGGTATTAGACCACGACAACCGCCAGAGCATAAGTGCACCCGAGTAGTGAAGGAATTGGTGGGGATAGCCTAGCCTGGTAGTTTTGGGCTGAGCCCAACTGATTGCATGCACACATTTATTTATTAGAAATATAATTGTTTCATGAACTCAAAACATGAAGTGCTACATTAGGTACGTACGTTTATTGTGATAAGTACGTACGTTTATGTCTAAACTAGTACAAAGCTTTTATCGAGATGCCAACACACACGCACATGTTGCTTTTACTCAATATCTGAAAAGATATTTCTATCCGACATTCTCCGAATCCGAGTCATACATACCATATTTGATTCTCATTATTCGTATTCGTACTGTGTCCGAATCCGGGCAGAATATGAAAACAAATATGGTATTAGCGATATCCGTTTGTATGTGATCTGTTTTCATCTGTACTGCCGCTCTACTCAGTGACTGCTCGCTGCTCTGCTGTTCATGTTCGAGTGCTCATTCCGGCCACCCTTCCTCTCCTCTCTAGCTCTCTCTCCCACTGTCCCAAGTCTGAATCCCAGATCCGCCCGCAACTCTCTCTTCCCAACCTCCCACAGCGCTCGCACTGGCTTGCGGCCTCAGTTGCGCAGGAGCATCCCTCATCCCTTCCCCATGAGGAGCAGCGGTGGAGGCATGGAGCAGTCCATCTAGCGTTGATCCCCAGCTGCGACGGAGGCGGACATTGTTGCAGTGACTTTTTTGTTCTTTTTCGTTGGATGTTGTCGTCGATCTGTGTATTTTGGTTCTCAATTTGGCTTGTGGTTCCTGTAATTTCTTGGTGTTGGATTTGAGTTTGGTTAGTTTGGTTTATAACTGAACCAAAAAGAATCGAAACCGAAGTGCTTGGTTCGGACAAATTTTAGGAACCGAACAGTTCTTGTTCTTGGAGAACCGAATTTTGTAGGGTACCGACGAACCTAACCGATCAGTTCGGTTAGAACCGAATGCCCAGGGTGAGCCTTGAGGCAGTTGACTTAGGTGTTTGGAGGGTCACCCACAACGGGATGAAACCCATTAAGAATCTCGATAAACCAACTAAGGGTGATGAAAAAGAAATTCACTTTAATGCAAGAGCTATAAATTGCTTGTTTGAATCTTTTAGCATGGATATCTTTAACCAAATGTTCACCCTAAACACCTCACGTAAAATTTGGTTAAAATTACATGAGATCCACGACAACACAAGTAATGTCCGTGAGCAATATTTCCTAGTTGAACAAAACTATGATTCGTTTAAATGAAAGATGATAAGCTTGTTCAAGATATGTTCTTTTATTTGAATCATATTATCAATGAACTTAATTCTATAGGAATTACAAAGCTAGGTGATACAGACATAATGAGGAAGATCATCTCCATGCTACCATAAAAGAAATATGCAAGCGTCATCACCATTCTCCACAACTTGTGCAGGACCTTTTTTTTTGTAACTATGACTCAGAGTACGAGCACAATGAACCCAGGCATTGTCATTAGTAAGTTAGTGGAGCAGAAACCACTGTAACAACTTCCCGTTTTGAGGAAGAACGTGCTATATGCCCAAATACATGTATGACCAACAAAATGCAGAAGCAGAAACCATTGTGACAATTTTCTGTTTCTGTTTCGAGGAAGAACATAGCACTATCTGGTTCAGCATGGCCCGTTACAACCACTTGGTTCAGCATAGCCCGCCTCCATTCAAAAATCTCTGTCGCTTTAGGCTTGAGCGCGATGACAAGGAACGTAGAAGCATGCAACTAGCGCCGATTTTCATTTAATCAGCCCGATCGTTTTAGTGCATAGCGTCCTTTCGTTTGTCCAAGTAAACGCCGTTATAGCTTGCTAAAAATAGCCGCATAGCGTCTTTTTGTTTGTCCAAGTAAACGCTGTTGGAGAGTCCAATGGAAAGACTGTTGGAGAGTAGTTTACCGCTAAAAATAACTCCAAGATACCTCGGAGGCCCGAGTCTAACAGGAGGGAGTAATCCAAGCGACGGAGGCCGCCACAGCAGTTAAAGGTGGCAGCGTGTACGAGTTGCGGGCGTGGACGAGGAGATCGTGTGGTCCCGGCCTAAGACGACAGAGCTTTTTGAAAGAAAAAAAATTGCTAAAACGACGGAGATTTTTTTTTAATTGAACGATTGAGATTTCTGAATGGAGGGAGTCAGATAACGACCTATTCATTTGTGACACCGCCCCTCCCAGAACCTCATCTCATTACGTGGCCTCCGCCATCCTCAGCTCGCCACTCCGGTAGCTTGATCGCCAGTTGTCTGGTTCCCTATCTTTGAAGGAAACAACAACATAGCCCCTTCAACATAGCCCCTTTTGTCGTAAGCTAGTGAGGGTAGGCTAGAGATAAAACCTATAGAAAACAAGTATAAAAAAAACATAAAAATAGGACACAGACAAGAGATAGTTCAGAGTGAATAAGAAAAGAAACTAAGGTAGGCATGTTGATTGCTTGTCTCCAAGCGCGCCTAAGATATTTCACTCCTTAAGGTCTCTCTTAACCGTCCCGTCCCAAGTTAGTCTAGAGTGACCTCTACCTCTTTTTACACTATCTTCCCGCTTTAAAACCCCACTACCCATCGGCACCTCGGAACGCCTCCGTTGGACATGTCCAAACCATCTCAACCGATTTGAATCAATTTCTCCTCGATTGGTGCCACCCCGACCCTATCCCGAATCTCTTCATTCCGAACTCTATCCCTTCTTGTATGCCCGTGAAAGCAACGCAACATACACATCTTTGCTATACTCAGTTGCTAGACGCCTTTCTGAGGCCAACATTCAGCACCATATAACATCGTTGGACGAATTGTCATCCTATAGAACTAACCTTTTACTTTTTAGCTTATGTGGCACCCTCTTGTCACAGCACGCCAAAAACTTGACGCCACTTCAACCAACCTGCTGAAATTCTATGCCACTTCAACGCAACTTACCTTTTACCTTTGCTGGAAATTTACAGAAAATCCATCACTAATGACCCTACACAGATTCAGAACTCTGGACATCAATTCTCTGATCAGTCAACTTATAACACCATTACACCAGCATGCAAAGTGTTCCACACATCAAATATCCCCATCTAGGTGTTCCACTTCTATAGTAAAATTCAAAAAATAATAACAGCCGAAAACTTGTACAAGGAAATTGATGTCCAGTGTTCTGCAGTAAAATTACATGCTCCACACATCAAATATCCCCAACATGGTGTTGCACTTCAACTTTAAAATTACATGAACCTTGACGTCTGATATATATAACCGAAAGCCCTTGGTGTCACTGGCAATAGTTATTCAAAGAAAATAAAAAGACAGGAACCAATAGTCCATGAAATTCATATTGAAAGAAAAATTATCGATCCGACATTTTATTGCCACAAGCAGGGCTTGTTTCGACAACAGGTATGACTAACGCAAATTTCTTTGAACATTTAGTGTACACATCACAACTATGCCCTGAAACTTATCAAAGAATGGGTTTTGATTTGTATATAGAAGGTTACAAGGGGCAAGGAGAGAAACAAACTATTGTACAAAGAAAATCCTATCCAGCTAGTTCAACTCAAGATGGCCTGAAACTCTACAGTTGTGTGTTAACATCCAATATAATGTACAGAATTTTCAATGGCTTACCATGGTGGGTTTTCCGGCAGCCATGGTTGAGATGTTCAACGCTGCATTTTTGCGGTGCTCTGTTGCCATGTCTCCATAATTGAGAAGCCCAACACCGCACTTGATGAAAACTTAGTCATGATCCATCATCAGAAGGGGTTTCATGTGAAGGCTGGGGGTGCTGAATTCCATCCTCAGGCATGACAAACTCAACCAATGGCTTCAATTGTTCTCCAACAGCATCTCGTTGGAGTTTCATCTCTTCGATAACCATACTCTCTGCGACCTTACAGGACTGCTCATCACTAAAAGCAAGGGTCCATCTCCCATCAACAAGATACTTCTTTGTCTTCGCTTTATGTTTTTCATCAGTGTCCAAAAAAGGCACTGAAGAAGGTCTAATGCGTAGATGTAACCACTTCTCATGTTTCGTATCTATTCTTGGCTGAAAGAAAGCAAAACCAAGGATATCCCAATGAGATATGCCTGTGACAAATAAGTATCACAGACTATGGTTGACTTCATATAATGTGACAACAAAGCAAAAAGAGCAATTAAACAGATTTTTAATGGCATCATGACACATACATCAGATCCCGCCAAAGGAGCCATGACACGGACAATTCCTCGTTCTTTGTTTAGAGGTATTTCTTCTAGAAGAAGAATCCAACCAGAAGTTCCCTGAGATATGGCCAAAAAGCAGAAGTGGCGTTCTTTGCCCCTCTCAAAGGCTATTCGACAAGGAACAGCGTCGACTGCAAGAATAACATGCCAATTATGCTTTACCAAATCTAGAGGAACTAAGATAGCTTTGCATTTTTCACAATGCTAGCATATAAAGATTTATAGGTAAACACAGACCTAAGTTGACCTCAAGCCCAGGTTTAGGCACTGAACCACCAAAATCTGCAGCATTTGCCCTAGCATTTACAGGCAAATCAACTGAAGGGTAAATAGGAGGTTGCTCTGTGAAAGTTTCTCCAAGGCAGAAGAGTATAACTTGATGTTGTAGCACAAAACCCTGAAAAATCACAGTAGTTCAGCTACCTGCATAACTCATAGATCATCTACAAATTAAGCAGAGAAGTCCTATCAACTTAATGACGGAAAATCCATAACAGAATATGCAGTTCAAAAATTCACTTCATGATATTATACGCTTAACTTCAAAAGCCATCATTAATATTTCTTATGCAAGCATTGAATGTAGAGGAAATACAGATTATTTGTCTAATCGTGGTACTGTAGCAGCAGCTCTGCTAAGGTAGTAAACTCTAGTTGATCTGTTAGGACTTAGGGAGCCAGTTCACCAAACAAAGGAATGTTAACTGGAAATTTTAGCTGGTGATCCTGCATCAAAAATAGCATTGAAGAATGCAAATGAAGACTGACAATTGATTTCAAAATACTGTACTGAGGTAGAATGAGTATATTCCGGTGCACTCCTGCCATTTCCTTCCTTTCCTTAACCTCTTAACTCTTATGTGCACAAACTCAATAATGTGTACACAATCTTTGTCGCCACCAAAATCATTGCACCAGCATCCAGCTACTGCTGTTCTGTAGCAACCACCATGACATCCCTGTTTTCTCTACTACAGCCAAGCCAGGGAGGTCCATGGGGCACCCGCATAGGCACCACTGCGGCTGCATACTTTTGTTTTCCAAACACAGCTGCTTCCAAGCCATGTGTTCACATGAAACTGCTGTGTTTGGAGCTACCAGGATCAACCTGTGTGCTAGTGCACGCTAACTGTGAACACAAAACACATCAACCACTGCCAAATTCTAATGTCTACATGTCAGTGTAGTTATGCTGCTGAGCCACGCAGTAAAACCAATGGTCCTGCTATCTGCCCTACCAAACGTTTGACAAAAAAATCAAGGTAAACAATAAAACGCATTGATTTGTAAATTTGTCACTCTGGAAATGAAAACTCTAGAAATTTTATACCAGATCCCCATTTTTTACCAAGTCACAGTTGCAAGTTATGATTAAATTTTGATACAACTGTCTTAATTTCTACAATGCATTTTATTTGTGGTATTTTCAGTGTGAAACTGATGGCCACATAAACCTTGAAGATCAATAGTAAAAATGTCAGCCAACTATTGTAAGCGCATTAGCTGCAAAACACTTCAACCAGAGCATCTTTCTTTGTACAAACAACTGTCCATGTTTTGAAGATGGAATATAATCGCATCAAATAAATCCGCTGGATTTAAATATAAAACAGCTTTTTCAGTGGACACCAGGAGTTGTTGATGGTTTAAGATTTAAACTAATTTAGCAAGAGACACATTGAAGTGTCAAAACAGTAATAATACATATATTTCCTTTCATATGTGGCAACAAGTCCCATTACAGAAAAAATAAAAAAAACATGGTTGGATGATAATATCACATCTGTTTTTGAGCATTTTTACCACTGATGAAAACTCAAAATTGATGTCTTACGGAAAACAATCACGATTTCATAATGGCACTCAACAAATTTCATCGTTGGCAGTGTGAACTGGCCAATACCATGTTTCTCCGATGTCCCACAATGAAATTTGCCTAATTATTCTGGGCATGCCTCTGGTCTCCAAATAAATTTGGCAAAGAGTTCAGCCTCTCCTATTCACTGCTCGGAAAATGACCTGCTACTCACATTGGAAATTGCCTTGCCCGGTCAAGGAATTCCCATGCACTTATCTTGGCCTTCCTCTCTCCTTGCGGAAGCCTACTAATACAGAGTTTTTACCTCTAATTGGCCTTCCTCTCTCCGTGATGAACCAAGTTGGGCATCTGATAATGGTCCCAACGTTGCTGACTGCTACGCCTATTTATCATATGACTGCCCTTGACATCCCAAAGTGGGTAGTCAAAGCAATTGACAAGAAACGTCAAAGGTTTCCTTTGGAAAGGTCAAGAACAAGCCAATGGGGGCAATTGTCTTGTGTCCTAGCAAAGGGTTCAGATGCCTTTAGAATTTGGTGATTTGGGTAAAACATAATCTTGACACCTTCAGTTGGGCACCGTGTATTTGGTGGCTTTGGGCTCAAAAAAAAAAAAAAAAAAAAAAAAAAAAAACAGCAAGACCTTGGACTGGACTGCCAATTCAAGTTCCATGAAATGCACAGGCTCTACTTGATGTGGCTGTGGACTTTTTAGTTGGAAATGGAGAATCTACTTGTTTCTGGCCGAATCTGTTAGAATAAAGATTAAAGATTATTGGGCTGGCCATATGGGCTTAGGCGCCCAGGGCTTATATGGTAGATGATTGGCTATTGGGCAAGGATTCCCCAGATTGGGTACTGTTCTATAAACCCCAGGTCATCCTTGCCTATATATTGATTTTCTCATCCTTGCCTATATATTGTACACACCTTGTACCCAGCGTTAATCAATCTACTATTGCTAGTCATATCTGCTTTCATGGTATCATGAGTCCGGGTTTTCACTCCGATTATCTTCTGCTGCCCTAGCGTGCCTCCCCGACCGCACACACACCCCTTTCCCACACGCCTCCTCTCGGTGCGCCCCTCCCACGCATGCCTCCTCTGTTTGGCTGTGCACCTTGCACCGGCTCCCGCTGTGCTGCGATGAGTTCCCCTCCATCTCCTCGTATGGCCGCCGCCAATGCCTCAGCCTCTGCGTCAACCATCCAGGACCCCGACGCCCAAGCAAAGGCCGTGGCTGCCGCGGCTGATGCGAATGCCGCTGCGCGCCTGCGTGCGGCTACCCGCAAGAAGGCCCGCGCCAACGCCGCTATGAAGGAAACCCAGGACGCCCGTGCTCGCGACACCCAGTCCTATGCCAAACAGGAGCGCGCTTGATCCCGAAGATGACGCCGAACCCCAGACTGATGAGGATGACCGCACCTCTGCCACCACGATCTCCATCAAGCCCTGCTCCTGCATGAAGCTGCCGGCATCGCTAATCTTCATGCCCAAGCAATCATTGTGCAGAACATCAACGCACCAAGCACATTGAGATTGATCTTCACTTCGTTCGGGAGCGTGTTGTGATAGGTGATCTTCGTGTCCTTCATGTACTGACTTCATCTCAATATTCGGACATCTTCACCAAAGGGCTTCCCTCTTCGGTTTTCACGAAGTTCGGGTCTAGTCTGAACGTGTGCAGTGGCACTGCGGGGGCGCGTTAGAATGAGGATTATTGGGCTGGCAACATGGGCTTATGTGCCCAGGGCTTATATGGTAGATGATTGGCTATTAAGCGAGGATTCCCCTGATTGGGTATTGTTCTATAAACCCCAGGTCATCCTTGCCTATATATTGTACACACCTTGTGTTGTTGGGTTGTCCGATCAATCTACTATTCCTAGCCATATCTGCTTTCACGATTAGTGGTTGTTGGGTTCTAATTTGATTCAGTTAATTCAAAAAGGGTTATTAGAGGGCACAAGCACTTCATGACAGGAGCTGGGAGGTGCTTTAAAAGTGCTGGATCTGGGATAAGTGAATGGCCTGAAGCTCCAGCCTGACGTCCAAGATCAACACCATTGGAAATTGTCTCAGTTGGGTATGTGTAGCAGCAAATCTGCCTATGCTGTCCTTTTTGTGGGATCTGTCAAGTTCTCTCCATAAAGAATTTGAAAAAAGTTGGGCTCCACTGCGCTGCAAATTTTTCAAACGGTTGGACATCAATAAGCGGTGCTGGAAAGCAGGCTGCTTGGCCAACCGAGGGCTGCCCCAACCAGCTGCTTGCTCCTTGTGCAATCAAACCGAAGAGACAATCCAGCACTTGCTTATCTCCTGTTTTCACACAGCAGGTTCAGGCCATGATATTTCAGCATCTGAATATGGTTGCTGTTGTGTCTTTACCGACAGCATCTAATTTCTTGATCAGAAGGGTGTGTAAGGAGATGAGGAAGGGGTTGAATTCCCTCAATCATCCTATTTTCCTGGTAAATATGGAAGCATCAAAACTCATGTGTGATTGAAGGAGCATCACCAAGCATTTACAAACCGTGGGGGATTAGTCCTTGGTGCATGGCTGGTGCTTCAAAGCCCAGTGACCTCGCTAGGTCAGTGACCCCAGTTTAGTCACCGGTGTGGTTAGGTGATCGTGTTTTCTTTTCTCATCATCGGCATAGTCCGCTTTGTGTGTATGTTGGGGACATGGAGTCCAGGTTCTTTCTAAACTCAGCTCGAACCTTTTTCTATTCTTCTTATTAATGAAATGACACATAGATCTCCCGTGTAGTTCGAGAAAAAAAAACAAGGTCCAAAATGAGTACCACTTGTTACTTATGTGCTCTCTAGCCAAAAATACTTGTCACATTGGACTTTGCTATCTTAGATGCATATCTTCGGCCACTATTTTCTTATAGAATATATTTCATAAAATCCTTCTAATTTGCAAGTACTTTTCAAATAGGAATATATACATATAACTTACATGACACTAAACTAAATAATTTAAATGTTATTTATGCTTGTAGTTTTTTAGGTTTAACTAAATATTGTCCTAAATAACTTAAATGTCTTTCAGAACATCAGTAGCGCTCAGGTTTGACTAACTGTGGGAGTGAATTTTTCAGGCTAGGGTTAAAAAATCCCCTCATCTATCCCACGAGAAAGAATAGGTCTTAAAGTCCAGTCCCGGCAGTGGCCGTTCTCACATGGCCTATGGTGCCACTCTGTATGGGCGGTAAGACAACCTGCTGAACCCTCCATCTCTTCTGTTGCAGCAGTTAGTAGGCAATAGGTATGGCAATAGGCCAACCATGTAGTGGCTTACATCAGCTATCCCACGAGAAAGAATAGGTCTAAGGTGCAGCCCGCGCAGTGGCCGTTCTCACATGGTCTACGGTGCCACTGTGTATGGGTTGTAAGATAACCTGCTGAACTCTCCATCTCTTCTGCAGCAGCAGTGAGTAGGCAGGCAATAGGTATGGCAATAGGCCAACCATGTAGTGGCTTACATCAGCTATCCCATGAGAAAGAATAGGTCTATGGTGCAGCCCCCGCTGTGGCCGTTCTCACATGGCCTACGGTGCCACTGTGTATGGGTTGTAAGATAATCTGCTGCACTCTCCATCTCATCTGCTGCAGCAGTGACTAGGCAATAGGTATGGCAATAGCCAACCATGTAGTGGCTTACATCAGCCACGTAGAGTAGTTGTGGGCTGAGATCAGCCAGGTACTTTTGTACCTTTGGTAGTTGATAATCTCCACTACTTGTATATATATTCTATGTATAGCAATGGAGAAGAGAAGTTCAGTTGCTGCACTTGTGCCTGTGCAGACTTGTGCTCACCCCCTTCCTGTACCTCTAGCTATAGGGGTGTGGGGGGGGGTGGGGGTGATTGATGTGATACTCAACTGTGCAGGCTGGTTGGCTTCCACCATGGGTGGCTAAGGGCTTCGGGGGTTTCTCAACCTGTGTGACAAGGTCTTTTTATGCAAATGCCTGAGGGCTGTCCGTTTGGTTGCCTGCGATACTTAGCCTGGCTAGCCTGAGCTCATGTTTGGTTGGTTGGGTTAGTTTGCATACAGTCACCTCTTCTTCAAACTAACATCTAGTGGGCACCTCGACGGACACAGCAGAGCATGATGAGCACCTCGGGGGACATACAAGCTCGAGAGGCGAGAGAGAGCAATAACCTGCAGAGCAACAGCAACAAACGCTAACTCCTCCTAGTATGAAGCTGCCATGGGCAACGCCAACGTGTGCTTCTACGGCACCATCTCCACGTCCCTTGGTCAGCCCAACGAACCCGACGCCACAGCCACAGCCAGCAAAGAAGCGCTGCCGCTGCCACAAGGTGCTGCCAACAAGAGGCCGGCGACGCCTCTGAGCAGCTAGCAGGGCAGCAACAGCCAGGAGCCGAGCGCGCGGGAGATACACGGAGCGCGCCGCGACCGTGGCCGAGGTGGTGTGGGCACGCCACGTGCATGGGGTCATGCACCGGGACCTCAAGCCTGAGAACTTCCTCTACACCGGCAAGAGCAACGACGCCCAATTTGGACGAAGGAGCTCCTCCGAACCAACGTGGGCACGCGAGCTACCGCGGTCGAGCGCCTTGGCGCTATTGCCGCCAGCCTCCATGGTGCTGTCTGGATGAAGGACCTCCTCCGGGCGAGCACCGCCGGATCCGCCGACTGAGTGCTGGTGTGCGAGGTCGCCGTGGGCGAGCTCTGCCCCCGGCGCGCGACCTCCGTTGGCTCGCGGGCTCCGCGCTACCGCCGACTTCGAGCTCCGAAAGAACGGCCAACTCGGTGCTTGGAGGAGCTCCGCGCGGGGAGGGGCGAGGAGAACGACAGGGACCGGTTCGGCTCCTCCGGGCGAGCACTCCCGGATCCGCCGAGCGAGCGTGGGTGTGCGAGGTAGCCCCGGGCGAGCTCTGCCACCAGCACGTGACCTTCGTTGGCTCGCGGGCTCCGCTACTCCGCTCGACTTCAAGCTCCAAAAGAACGGCTAACTCGGTGCTTGGAGGAGCTCCGCGCGGGTAGGGGTGAGGAGAACGACTAGGACCAGTTCGGCGGTCGCAGGTGCGGGAGAAGGTGACGGGAGTCGCCCATGGGCCAGCCCAAGCCTGGCTCCAGGAGAACGACCAAGGTGGTCGTTCAATCCTGCCTGGCTAAGGGCTCACTTTTAGCCAGCCCTGGCTACTCTCTACAAGTAACCAAACAACACAAAACTGGCTCCAGGGGGCCATGGCCAGTGCTGGCCAGGAAACCAAACACTCCCTATGTAATGGCCACATGGAGCCAGATTTTGGGAAGTATTGTGTTGGCCACTCATTTGGAATGGATAAGTGAATTACTAGGTAGCATTTGCTTTTACATGGAATGACCCTGAAAGGTTTTTGGGCTAGAGGCATGGTGCATGAGCCTATAATAATTCAAAAGGCATAGGAAATGCCAATTGAAGCAATGGCATGAATCTATGTTTTCCAATTTCAATCAAGATTTAACATATATCAGACATGCATAGTAATGCACTTGCATTCAGGTAATATAGGGTTGATCAAGTTATCCAAAGAAGAAAACACTGTATACGGCAAGTGGCCAAGCAAACCGATCCTCATCTGTAAGCTTTCAAATGTTCAACTCAAGTGTTCTGCGTGTTAAGCTGATGCAGTTCATAGCAATTGTTCAGCACAGTAAACAGTTGCAGCATGTAGCTGCTGAAAGTCTGCCTCCTACAGCCTCTCTTTGAGTCATGAGTCGACATCAGCGGTTCAGTATAGCTGTGTGAGTATTCCTCCATTCTGCTAGTATAGATCGCTTCTTCCCCCATTGGTTGCTTGCACCAGCAAAATGTTTCTATGTCCTTGGAGATGCATGGAGGGTATCCTAAGTATTTGGGTGGGATTTCCTCTTGGCAGTCTTCATCATGTTTCATAATTCTACAACTAGCAACAATGCAATGCTGCATGTATGAAAATATTTAGCATTTGGTGTTATGTTCCAATCACAAGATTTTTCTTAACAGAAATAAAAAATTAAAGTCGTCATGACAGTTGAGGAAGCAGTAATGACATCCCAAAGGTATTGAAAACATGTGCAGATAAATTCCTGCAGTCATGCTCCTTTGCTCATTCCAGCTGTTAAATTAAAATCTCATTTATTCACTATCCCTATAAAATCTTACTCACTTCAGAATAGTAAAGTGTACTTTTTCCTTCAGTTTTCCTGAGTGTGAGCACAACCAATTGATTTATCGTATTTTGTGCCCCAATTTCCTAGAGTCCAGCATAACCACCAGGAAAAGATTATGGCATTTTCTATTAAGAAATTTGGTTGTACTCGTACATCTTAACCATTCAATTAATTTGCATATTTTGTAATCAAATAAGGGATATTGTGTCACTTGCTCAATGGTCACAAAATGCAAAAGTGATTACAAATTTCATGCATGTAGAAGGCAAAATTCAGAAGCAGGTAAAGCATCTTTAGAAACAATGCATGAATATGAACATAACTTATTTCTTCTTTGACATTGGATAATGCATCTGGTAAGCACTTTCTTGTGGGATATGTGCTAACACTGGTAAGCACTTCCATGCGATGTGCTAACAATTAATAATCTCATTAAAGTGTAGTTTGACCATATAAGCATTAAGCGCCGCTTGGAAAGGTAAAGATAACATTCATTCCATTCATGATTATTATTACGAGCTCCTTATCCAATGGGTGGACACAACAAGCTTCTGATTTGGAATTGTACACATTTTAGGGGAAGAACAATACGTGGGAATGGGATATCAACTAAAAAGATCCATCCATACCTTAACCATCTCATAGACTTCCTCTGCGATGGCAACAGAAGAATCACCTGAAATACAGTGCATATGACTCAGTACATCACAAGTTTATGGAAACTTGTCACTGTGTAGCCATAAGACATAATTTAGCGCGAGGATAATATATCAATTAGTCCTAACTGTTAGCATGTTTATACTGTGTTTAATGCCTGCCGGCTGTGTTTATTGCCAGAACGCTGTTGCCTGGGATTCTTCCCTGACGTGTTATCTGGGATTCTCCTCCTTTCTTAATTTCTACCTTAGCTTCTATAAATCCTTGTAATTCTGCTGTTATCAATCAATCAATATCAAAAAGCATGTTTATGATCTAATACTAACCTCCACCTGAACACAAATCCGTGGGCACAATAATAGATTTGGATCCTTTTGGTGGCGAAGATGCCTCAATTGCTAACTCCAAGAAAAAAAAACAAATGTTAGATGGGAATGTTTACATAGAGAACACATATAAAAACAGATAGCATTCATATCAAGATTGAAATTTACCTTTCTTGCAGTTCCTCCAAGCCTCTTTAACAATAGGAAGAAGCATGTCACACCAGCATCCTCCAGATTCCTCAGAAAGCTTTGAGCTACAATCCTTGTGTGAATCCTACAGATAGCACTTAATAATCAGCAGGAGGCAAAGAACACTAATATGTCTACATCTCTGGTAAGGCTGATTCAATATATAAGGATAAACATTTAAGAAAGGCATTTCACTTCTCTGTAAGACTTCTATATTGGGTAAGGGTACTCTCAGTGCAGAACCTACTGGATAGTTCCATATCCTAAGAAACAACCCATGGAAACCACACCTCAGAATGAAGAAATTTTTTGTATGGGGCCCTTTCTTACCTCCATCCAATCCGCTTTCCCTGTCCAAAAACAGGAAGAAACTAGCAGCCCTCCCCAATGCAATGCATGTAGTTTGTTCTACCATCAATTTACGTGAAGAGAGTTTCTCGATTTAGTCTCTCAATAAATTACTTGCCACATCAGCAAAATATAGGCAAGGTAATTAATAGAGCTACAAACCATGCTGGTTTCCGCATTGGGTGTGCCCTAAAGCCCAATTAGGAATTTAAACATCGTGCTTACTTCACATCTACTCCTTTCCAAATTGTAAGTCGTTTTGGCATTTTTAGATACATTGTTTTTACTACATATCCAAAACATAGCATATATCTAGATGCATATAAAAGCTATGTACCTAGAAAAGACAAAACGACTTACAATTTGAAACGGAAGGAGTACTGTTTTTTCTTTTATGTAATTTTGAACAGAAAAAGCAACAACTCGTAAAAGATACAAAGCTGAGTTGCAAGAAACTGCAGAGAAAATATCAATGTGCAAACCCATCTCTAATATATTTTTATCTGACAGGTTCCCGACACATTTCATGGCATTCAAAGAAAACTGCTTCCAAACATAAGTGAGATGAAGAAATTCTGCTTTAATGAAAACAAGCAAACATTGTCACTACAGCACCAATAACATAAGTTAAAACAATGTTGTATTTTGTTGAGGCACCAATATGAACTGATTCCAAGAAAAGTGTCCTCACAGCAAATTTGATAACAATAAACGGGAAAAGAATCATAGTTCTCCCTTGCATTGTGCTGGAAAAGAAATAAACGAAGCAGACTGCTATTATATCTCTATAAATAAACCCCAGCATAAGTATTACAGGAATGATAAGGTAGTATGAATGTACCTTTAGTCGCCTTAGATGAAAAGCAGTGAATTCTTCCTCTCCATGGGGCAGCAGTTGCCGGAAAAGCCAACCACCAACCAAACGAACATCTGCAGAAACCTTTGACCTGCAGAAAAGGTCGACTAAAGCATCGAGCACCTACAAACAATCAATGTGTATAAATGCCAAGCATCCCACGACATATCATAAAACATAACGTGTTCAGAAAAAAGTCTCATAAAGAAAAAGGCCGATATTTTAAATGTATGTTTAAAGTTGACAGCATGTGTCCCGACCACCCTCCAAACATTAACGAAGAACTAAAATTAGCGAGCAGATACAATATAATTAACTAAGTCCAGGAGATCAGCATCTGTGACACAGGTAGGTCTGGATAAAAATTCTAATGCTACAACAATTACTTAAAACGACCTTTCTAGGTTAATCCTAATAAAGGAATTAAAATACAAGCTATATCAGTTACTGGGATGCCCAACATAGATGCCCACAGTGGTAACACAAAATCTCAATGGATGAACTGTAACATTAGCCTAGACGAAAAGTTGAAGTAATTTGGAGATACATCACATCCCACATCTTAGGATACACTTTTTAAGGTGCCTATTGACAGTGGTTAAGCCTACTGCTAGTGTATCTTACTTTATGCAATTTACTTTTACTGCATCAAGTAGATGCCTTGGCTTCTCTGTTCAGCCGTAGTTGGGAGCCGCCATCGCCAACAAGACCACCGCCAAGTTAGCCTAGGAGGCTATCGCGGTTAGGCGCATCGGTGGAGGTTGCGTTCGCCACGCCACACTGCAGCACCTCCGAGGAGAGTGGGAAGGCCTCAGCCCAGACAGCAAGTCGAGGACTTCGTGCTGCGCCTCACTGGCCTGATGGAGCAGATGGCACACAACGGCGACACCGACCTGAACCAAGAGCGTGTCGTGGATAAGTTTCTCTGGTGCATGCCGAAGAGGTACGAGCAGGTCATGGTCTCCGTCGAAGCCCTCCTCGACTTCCAGCAGCTCTCCATCGAGGACGTCACCGGGTGGCTCAAGGCGGTCGAGGACCACGAGTGCGCGCCGTCGCCCGAGACAAGCGCCATCGGAGGCAAGCTGCTGTACACTGCTGAGCAGTAGCCAGCCTTCCACAAGAGCAACAGGGAGGAGGCCGCCGGGTAATCCAAGGACCGCCAAGAGCGTCGACGTCTACCCCGCGGAGGCAAGAAGGCTTTTCTTGGATAATCCAAGGACCACCAAGAGCGCCTTGGATAAACAAGCAAACATTGTCACTACGGTCACTCTTGGATAATCCAAGGACCGCCAAGAGCGTCGACGTCTACGCCCAAGGGTGACCACGATGGAAGCGGCACCGACCGGGGCAGTGGGATGTTTGTAGACATTGACCCCGCAGAGGCAAGAAGGCCAAGCCCAAGGGAGACCACGACGGAGGCGACGCCGACCGTGGCAGCGAGAGGTCCTTCAAGGCGAACCGCGACGACACCTGCCTCAACTGCAACCGCACCAGGCATTGGGCCATGAATTGCCGACACCCACGGCGTGGTCGAGGCGATGCAAGACATGTCGCAGAAGCAGGCAAGGCCCTGTTCGTGGCGCACGACATTGTTGAGCTTGCACCGAGTCCGCCGATGACCTCGAGCTCAAGCTCGAGGAGCCACGCGCCTGCACCGTCCTCAACACCATTGCCGACCAAGAGATGATCGACAGGTGGTACCTCGACAATGGTGCGACCCACCACATGACCGGTCGTCACGAGCTCCACCGACCTCAATAGCAATGTTCGTGGTTCGGTGCGGTTCGGCGACATGTCCAAGGTCCACAGCGTCGGGTCCATCGTATTCAAGGCGAAGACCAGTGAGCACAGGGTGCTACACGGTGTCTACTACGTCCCAGCGCTCCGAAACTACATCATGAGTCTCGGGAAACTAGAGCGGATCGAAGGATGAAATCGAGCATGGCGTGTTGCGGATCTGGGATCAGCATGGGCGACTTTTGGTGAAGGTCCACGACAGCGCTAACCGCCTCTACATCCTCCACCTCAATGTGACTAAGCCGCTCAGCCTCGCCACGCGCAAAGATGATGAAGCATGGCGTTGGCATGAACACTACGGACACCTTCACTTCGACGCGCTCCACAAGCTCGGCGAGGACATGGTGTTGTGGGTATAAACCTTGGGTTACCATTGTGGGCCCTAAGCACGGGTGGCCCATCTGCCGGCTTTAGCCCAATCCGACGAGCAATCGCTCTCATCCCACCCAATGTAAGGGACACGAGTTCGTCTCGCTCGACATGGAATTCACGGTCATCATCCAACCGATGTGGCGCACCCAAGTCCCGAAGCACGACGAAGGACTCACCGCATGAGTGGATACGCCTTCTTGTCTGAAGGACGAAGTGGAGCACAGATGACCCGTGAACCACGGAACCCATACAAGCAGTACGCAGGACGGACGCGACAAGTCCCCGACCGAGCAAATGGCAGGTGGCATCACCAGGCGTGGTGATGACCCGCACAGAGGCATGAAGCCATCCCCAGACAGACATGTCGTGAGCTCCCGCCGCGTGTACAAAGGCACACGGCGAGCTGCCGGGCCCGTTGGGACCCGGAACACGACATTGATGACGACGATCTCGGGGCGGCTTAAAGTGGATTTCTAACCGCATTGTAGGCGCGCGTGGTCGCCTAAGCAACTGTGGCACGTCCACCTGCCCCCGAACGGACGCGAGCAAAGACCGTTCTACGATTCTTCAGCAAGTCATGGCCTTCGTGAGGAAGCAAGGTGCCGACGTACATGTAGACGTGGATGCACCTCGACCAACCGTTCCACGCCCCCATCTCTATTCGACCTCCACCGTATTCGAGCATGTAATCGTGCATCTCCTTGAGCTATAAAAGGAGGGGCATGGCGCTAGCCTAAGGCATTCCGATCCGAAGTCAACATTCATACTTGAGATCCGAATCAAGACACCGAACAACAACTCGCTCATACACACATACACCCACTCTCGTACTCACAGAGACCTAGGAGCACCTCCTCTCTCGACCAAGCGTATATACCCCCTGGCAAGCGAGACAAGGAATACAAGTACCGCAACACCAAACTGGACGTAGGGATTGTTCAGCCCGAACCAGTATAAACCTTGTATCTCCTTGTCTCATCATCTGATCCCGACACACATTCTTAGAAATTTACTTGTTGGTGGTTTCATAACACGGACACACGACAACCTCTACAGGCTGGTGACGCCGTCGACTCCAAGCAGCAGACGTTACTTCCCGCTGTTGGTCGACGACGTCACGTGGTACATGTGGGTGGCCTTGCTAATGACCAAGTCAACCGCTACAGACTCAATCAGGCATATCCATGCCGCAGCGGAGAAGATGAGTGGTCAGAAGCTCGGCGTGCTTCGCACCGACAATGGTCGGGAGTTCACCGCTACAGAGTTCGTTGACTAATGCGCCGACGACGGCATCACGCGCCACTACTCTGCCCCCTACACGCCGTAGCAGAACGACATGGTTGAAAGGAGGAACCAGACCATGGTGGCCATGGCCATGGCGTGAGCACTGCCATACTAGCCAAGGGGGAGGCGGTCATCACAGCTCCTGGACAGGTCGCCTACCAAGAGCTTGTAGGGAAAGACCCAGTATGAGGTATGGCATGGACGAGCACCTGCGATGGCGCATCTACGAGTTTTCGGTTGCATCTGCTTCGTCAAGGAGTTGAACCAGGTGCAAAAGCTTGATGATCGCAGTCGATTAGAGGTCTTCATCAGGTACTTAGAGGACGCCAAGGCCTACCGTGTCTACGACCCTGGCGTGCGCTCAAGTCGCGTGACGTCATCTTCGACGAGACGCACGACTGGGACTGGAGCAAGTGTGCAGACCACGCTGCATCAATGGCGAAGGAGTTCACCGTTGACTTCGAGTGGTATGTAGAAGGTCAGTGTGCACAAGGTGCATCGCCATCAACAGTTGGGACTTCACAGTCCTCGTCAGCGACCTCTTCCCCGCCACAATCACTAGCTTCGGGGGAGTCTAGGAGCTCTGCAGCGGCCACCAACTCTACCCCGTCGACCTCCCCGACCATGACGCAGAGGGAGCCAACCTCTTCGAGCCAACCTCTTCGCCAAGCTCGTCGACCTCTTTTCCAAGCTCTCCGACCTGTAACCAGGGTCGTCGACCTCTTCCCCAAGGTCACCGATCACTGGACATGCATCTACAACACCACCGCTCGCCAACCACGCCCCAATCGAGCTAGCTACACCTCTAGAGGATGAGGACCGTCTGGACGCCTTCTACAATGGCGAGCCTAAAGTACCGCACGATGTCAAGCATCATCGAGGACCGTCTGGACGCCTTCTTCGCTGCTGGACCTGAATCATGTTGGTGAACCGACCACATTATGCTAAGCGACCCAGCATGGCTTGAGGCGATGAAGCAGGAGCTCAAGTCCATGAAGAACCGGACAGGAGCTTGTCGACTTGCCGGCCGGCCACCGCCCAACCTCCTTGAAGCGGGTCTTCAAGTTGAAGGATGAGAAGGGCGCGGTCGTCAAGCACAACGCAAGGTTGGTGGCGCGGGGCTTCGTCCAGCAAGAAGGCATCGACTACGACGACGCGTTCGCGCCGGTAGCGTCGTGCTAGTGGCCCAGGAGGGATGGCGGGTGCACCACATGGATGTGAAGTTCGTGTTCCTCAACGGAGACCCTCAACGAGGAGGCTTACATGCGGCAGCCGCCTAGTTTCGTCGTCGCAACGCAGCAGAGCGCAGACTAGACGTAGACGTCGACGACCTCATCATCGCCGACGCCGATCAGGGGGAGGTAGAGAAGTTCAAGGCGGCCATGAAGGAGACGTTTGACATGAGAGACCTCGGCCTCCTTAGCTTCTACCTTAGCGTCGAGGTGTCCTAGGATGCCAGCAGCATCACCCTCCGTCAAGCTCACTACGCCAAGTGGATTCTCGAGCTTGGCGAGATGGTCGGTTGCAACTACCAGCTCACTCCACACACTACTAGCGACTGGTCGGCAGCCTCCGGTATCTCGTGCATACCCGGCCGAACTTAGTGTTCTCCATAAGGTACGTGAGTCGGTTCATGGAACGGCCCACGGTGGAGCACCTGCAGGCTAGGATGTCAAGCTCGTTCTCCGATGTGGCTAGACTACGGTCTACACTACAAGCAGGCTCCCGAAACAGCACGCTTCATAGGCTACTGCGTCAGCAACCTCGCTAGCGGCATCAATACAAGCAAGAGCACCAACGGGATGATGTTCTTCCAGGGTGACTGCTTGGTCAGCTGCAGAAGGTGGTGGCACTGTCGACTACTGGAACGACGGGAGCATCAAGGCCAACTACATTCCAACCCCTGTTCGGCTAGGTGCTAGGCGGAATCTAGGCGGGCCTAGTCGGGAGTAAGCGGAGCCTAGGCGCTCCTAGGCGTTTTCCTAGGCGGTGCCATCTACATACATATACCTTGCCATATACATCATATATACCTCTAAAACAAAAGAAAAACAGGGGACTAGTAGGCCTTTAGTCTTAAAGGAAGTCCATCAAAGCAGCCCAACTATTCAATAGCCCACCTCCCACCTTATCCTCTCCCCAGATGCCTTCTTTCCCCTCGTTCGCCCCCCTCGCCGCCCCCCTGCATCGCCACCGCCTCCCTCTACCCCCCGCCATTCGGGCCTCTTCGCTTGGCCGGCGGTCTCTCGTCCATTGCCTCTCCTCCTCCGCCCGCACACCCGCTTCATGCTCCCATTGTCGGCCGACCTCGCGCGCCCCCACGCGTCCCTACCATGGCGGGATCGCCGCCTTTCATCACAGAAATACCGGGCGAGCCTAGGTACAAGCCTACCCCCCTAGGCGAGGCGGAGGGTCATCACCTAGAGCTTAAGCGAGCCTAGGCGCCGCCTAGCCGAACAGGGATTCCGACTACTCATCAGCTCACCAAGTCGTTGGGCAAGGCCATTTTCCAGGAGATGTAGAGGAGGATCACCTAGCACTAGGCTTAGGGGGAGATTGACAACGTTAAGCCTACTAGTAGCGTATCTTACTTTATGCAATTTACTTTTAGTACATCTAGTAGTTACCGGCTTCCAAGTTGATAAGGAACCTTAGCAGCTAAGTCGCCTAAGGCATGTTTGCTTTATGCAAGGAATATGCTAGGAGTAGTGGGTTGCTCCTGCTTCATAAAGCAGAGACAACCGCACATGGTCTGTAACCAAACTATGTAAGCTTTCCATTTTCAATTCAGTCCAAGCGGCCCTCAAGTCAAACTAACCTCCGAGCGTTCAGCCTCTCGTGGTATGTCTGGGCAACACCTATAGGTGTTTGGTACATGCGCATGCTCTCAATGTAAGCAATAAAGATTCACATCCCACATCTTAGGATACACTTTATTAAGGTGCCTAGAGGTGTTTGTGCACATGCTCTCAATGAAAGCAATTATGATTATTTCTGCATTGAAACAAAAGCAATGTTTTTTTTCTGAGGATCAACAAATAAACCTGATATCTGTGAGCTTTGGAAGTCATTTGCCGTGGATGGTGACACTGTAGCCCATATTTATCCTGAGGACATTAAAATAGTTATTAAGGATGTCATGAAAAACTAAACCTACACCGTAAGTCTGGACATCAATTAGCATTCAATCCCAAACGTTAGACAAAACAGTTTATGACGTATTCCACCATGTGTAGTTCGTCTAGTTCTCTTAAATTTACTCAACTAATAACTCACATGTTCCCCATATAGTTGCATCAAGCAAAAGTTTATCACAGCGGTGCATTAAGCAAAAAATTAATTCTCCCACTAGTATGTTCATTATGCTGCTATAGACCAAGTTGATGTACAAAACAGGAGTTTGAAGACGCATGAAATTGGTGCGAGTATTAAATGAATTGTATTACCATAATCATCGTGAGTGGTTCATATAAAAAGAGTTTTGACAGTACAAGCCAAGCCATTGAGGAATATCTACTGATTTGGGATTTGGTCGAGGATGTGGTCTTGTGACATTGTGCAGGATCAACATATTTGGAAGCTGTCTAGTTTGAGCGTATACACATGCAGATCTGATTATAAGGCCTTCTTGGTGGGCAACATCAGGTTTGCACCATAGAAAAGAATTTGAAAATCATGGGCTCCTCTATGTCGTGAATGTTTGATATGGTTGGCTGTTCTTAAACGATGTTAGACAGCCAATAGGTTGGAGAAAAGAGGTCCTCATCCTCCTTGCTGTCCTCTTTGTAATCAAGCTGATAAGACCATGCAGCACATCCTTATATGTTGTGTTGTCTCAGCAAATTCGGTTGAATGTTCTCCAACAGGCTGGGCTTGAATTTCTCCATTTAATGCTGCTGGGAGTTTTTCTAGTTTGGTCGAGTCACTCTCTTAAGCAAGTGGATAAACAACTCAATGTCGTGAGGGTGATCAAGGAAGAAACTTTGTGGTATGGCAAGAGCTAAGGAGCTCCGGATTCTATTATTGGGAATAGGCTATACTTATTTTCCTTAACATGTTTTTTTCAGCCCTTTGTTTCTTTTTCCGTTTACCCCTAACTCTACCTTCTGTCTATTTTGTGTTTCTTTTATACCTGTTTCTGTGGGTTTCATCTCTAGCCTACCCCAACTAGCTTGGGACAAAAAGGCTATGTTGTTGTGTTTTTTTTTTCAGCCGAATTGTTCTTTTCATTTTAAAGTAGACGCTTATTATAATGTGTGTAAAGACCTGTACACTTTATTTCTTCTACTTTAATACACTTTATTTCTTCTACTTTAATGAAATAATATGCGGCGTATTTGAGAAAAAAATTGGGGATATAGAGCAGTAGTGTACCTGAAGCTTCCTTACATAAATATCAAAATCACTACAAATGCTATCATCAGTTAGACCGCTGCTTGACGAAAATAATTGTCTTTCAGCAAGGTCTTCTCCTACTAAAGCTTGCTGCAGGTAGAGAAGACAGGTGTCAGAAAATCAAAGTAAAATGTAGTACCATTATCAAGTTTTCAAATACGAAGGAGTAATACTAAGGCACAACTAGAACCAAGGAACACGGGACTGCAAAACGATGAAGGGCCAATAAATCTGCCTAATCTTGTTCATTTTGTAAGGTTTCATGCACCAACAAGATGAACCCAAAAACTTAATCCTTTGGGAAGAGGTGGGCAATCCACTTTATACTTCAACACTCCCCCACTCATGTGCAGCCATAGGTGCAATCGTGGAAATAAATGAGAGGACTTAAATGACGCCTCTGCCAGGACGCAAAAACGAGACATCTGACTTCGATACCATGTAAGGTTTCATGCACCAAACAGATGAACCCAGCTTAAGCCTTTGGGAAGAGGTGGGCAATCCACTTTATACTTCAACACATTTAACCTCAATCATGACTAGCTGCCTTACGTGATTTTTAATGGAAGAGGAACCCTGCACATGATATAGAACAAATTGTAGCTACTAAAAAAATAAAGAAAAATATAGCACAATAACCATTCACATAGACATCTACAAACAAGGTGTCAGAAATTTAGGATGCTAACAACATAGTAGACTAATGTTGAGGAAAATATGGGTGCATTCTATAATTGACCACACTAGAGTAAGAAAACAAGTAAAAGAACTGTTTTTCTCTCAAAGTGAGAAGGCAATAGTACTTACTAATAGAAGTTTCTTATGTTGCTTTCTTTGAGGGAGGATTCCAAGTGCATCCAGCATTGATTCATCAAGTTCTATAAAGCCAACAATTACTTGCATTTATTTTCTGGGAAAGACACAGTGAAAAGCATACGTTTATGAGAAAATGTCAAACACACCTTTGGTTTGCAATAATGTAGCGAATAAGCACAATGAACCCAAAGCTTGTGAATCATCTCCTTCTGTGATATAGGACAGCAAGTGTTCCCTGAAAATTGCAGGAGTCAACACACATGTACAATAATCTGATATGTGCCACCTCGGGCCACCCCTGCAGTATTTTCCGCTCAAAAAAGTAATCTGATATGTGAACTGCGGAAAGGAATATCTAAATAGTATGCTAGTTGTGATGAGGAGCATACTACTACAACAGCAACAACATAGCCTTTAGTCCCAAGCTAGTTGGGGTAGGCTAGAGATGAAACCCATATGAAACAAGTATAAAAGACCACACACACAAAGGCATAAGACAAAAGGTAAAGATGGTAGATAGAAAAAGAAACAAAGGTCACAGTTCAGGCACGCTGATAGTGAGCCTCCATGCGCTTCTATCCATAGCTAAATCCTTGGAGATATTCCACTCCTTAAGGTCTCTCTTAACCGACTCGTCCCAAGTCAGAGAAGGACCATTTAGCAAGAAGCTAGTAAGGACTAATGAAAGCTTTGACTACAATCCAGGTAGAGGTACATGTTAATACATGGCTGTTTGCTGTTTTTAAACATGGTTGTTTGCTGTTTTCTAACATGTAGAGGTGTTTTTCTTTTGTTTTAGCCTCATGGTGGCGGTTGTATGGAACTGAAACACCTGCTTTACAGAAGATGGCTACAAGAATCTTATCTTTGACATCAAGTGCTTCTGGTTGTGAAAGAAATTGGAGTGCGTTTGAAGGGGTCAGTACCTTTCTACTATGAACATTTCAGCAGCAATGTAATTAAATTACACAACTAAAAATGCTTTTTTTTGTAGATACACACTAAGAAGAGGAATAGGCTTACTACAGCCCGCCTTGAAAAGTTGGTCTATGTTCAATTCAACAACAGGCTGCTTACTAAGAGAGAAAAGATCAAGTCAAAGAAAATCACAGATGTTCTTTTGAGTAGTAAAACAATTGAAGCTCAAGGTTTTCTCCAAGAGGGTGGAGATGATCATGCATTAGTTGTCTTCAGAGATGAGGACGAGATGGAAGCAACAGGGATACCTTGGGATGTTATTGGAGAGGCAATGGGAGCAGAAGAACAGCTTGAGCGGCGTAGAAGTGGTAGACTAAGGGAGGTCTATGCAGGAGAAGAGTTTGAGTCCGAAGAAGAAGAATTTGATGAAGACAACTATGATGAATGATCAGAAACCCTATTGAGCTGCAGCCTGCAGCTATGTGACTATGTCTGTGTGACTGTGTGTCTTATTTTGTGGTTGTGCTGTCCTTTATTTATGGTTGTGATTTGTGAGAACTAAGAACTATGTGCTTGCGATTTGTGAGAACTAAGAACTATGTGCTTCAGTGCTTGTGCTATCCATTATGTGATTGTGCTATCCACTTGTTTGTGCTTTCAAATTTGCAATTATTAGCTGCTGCCTGATATGGTTTGATGGGGAGGTGGCTGCAATCATTTAGATAAGTGATAACTTACTGCTTTTTTTTTTTCATGAACCACTTGGCCCTCTTTTTTATATTTAGTTATTTACTGCAACCTACATATCCAGCATTTTTTTTTTGCTATTTTTTCCTATATATATATAATATATATTTTTTTCATGAACCACTTGGCCCTCTTTTTTATATTTAGTTATTTACTGCAACCTACATATCCAGCATTTTTTTTTTTTTTGCTATTTTTTTCCTATATATATATAATACTAGGGGAACTAGCGTGTTGTTGCGGGTATGAAGAAGGAATTTAGATGGATTAGAATGTTAATCACAGAAAATTAAGAAACGTATATGTATTATACCTATAGACGTATAGGTGAAGGGAATTTGAGGTTATAATTTAGACGACAATTTGAGGTTGTAGGTTAGGTAAGATGTTTGAAGATCAATATCTATAGAGAAAAATGTGAATATTACTAATGGCATATGAAGTCAACAATTTAATTTAGCGAGGACGATCGATAGATGGCCAAATTCATTGTAATGGGCATACATATAATTTATGAGCTTCTAAATACATGTGGTTTTAGCAAAATAAAAATATACTCTCCATCTCAAATACTTGATTTTGTAGCATTTAAATTGGCATAAGATATCACTATAGCCAAGGCACGGTCGTTCACTCGAGTTTTTATCAAAAAAAAAAGGAAAAGGAGGTCTACCGATGGCTACATAGTGTATTATTGAATAAAAAATAAAAAAACTATCTAGTAAAGGAAAACGAAAATGCAGGAATCGGAATCGCCCCGTCGTTCTCATCCGCAGCGGCTCTCTCTCTCTCCACGCCTTCCGCCGCCTCCACCTCCCGGCCGCCGCCGGGCTCTCCTCCTCCCCTCCTCCTGCTCCTGGTGCCCTTCCTCCTCCCCACCACCAGCTCCTCCCGCTCCTCCCTCCCCTGCCGCTCCTCGTGCTCGCGCGCGCCAACCACCATGACGTGGAGAAGGAAGCGCGGTGGGGCCGCCGCGGGCATCCCCGCCCAGACCAAGGGTGGCGTGGCCCTCCCTCGTTTGCGCCGGGGCTGGCCATGGAAGCGGAGTTACTCACCGCGCCGCCGCGGAGGCGGCTCGGGCGGACTCGACGCACATCAAAATCAGCCGCGCCGCGGCGCGTCGCGCGGCCGGTGCTGCTCGTTCGTCGCGGAAATCTCCGCCGTGGCTTCTCCCAGCGATGGGCAGCGAGCTTCGAGTTCTTCCCTTTCCTACGCGATTGAAGGATAGCACCGAAGTGGATCTGGCCAGTAGGAAGGCAGGGCAGCCTGATGCAGAAGAGGGCCACGGGGCAGCGGAGAACTCAACTCTCCTGTCGTCGGCGTCGATGGACACACAACGGAGGTGGTAAGAAAAGCTATTTAAAGACAAAGTTGTGCGATGTGGAAATAATTTTCTATGCCCGCTCGTTTCATGGGAGTCGAAGAGATCGGCGTTTTCGTGATGGAAGCGACGGTTCATGCATGCGAGCCGCTTCGTTCCATAGGAGTCGAAGAGATCGGTGTTTTCGTGATGGAAGCGACGGTTCATGCATGGCGACGCCAAGAATCCACTAACATGCTATATTTCAGTTACTACTCACGGGAGCCAATCAGGAGGCTGAGAACTCTCAAATAAACCCCTAGTGGGGGATAGTCTTATTGGAGGTTTAGATATATCAGTTTTGCCTAAATTGGCAAAACGCCTAGATAAACGCCTAGGCTCGCTTAATCCCGACTTAGGCTCTAGGCTGCGGGTCACCGCTTAGAATCCACCTAGCGCCTAGCGAAACAAGGCTTCTGAATCAGCATTTAGTAAAGGCGGTCGTGTTCTTGATGATTTCAGGAGCTCACTCACACCAACAATGGTCGAGTGTCTGATTTGCCCAAGTGGTTGGATTTGAATCCAACGTTGCTAGTGTTCAAGAGAATGAGGAAAAAACTGCACAAGGTTGAGGAAGGTAAATTTTGATGTTACTTATGTCTTTTATGTTCTTCATGAATCATGATTCATCTCTATATGCGCTAATGACTAACTTGCCATCACATTTCACTTCTTGCAAAACTTGGAGTCTCTGTTTTTGAGGCGTTGCGGCGAAGCGAGGCGCCCGACCCCCTTCACAACGCCTAGGCGTTTGTGGCGGACGCCTAGGCGACGCCATACTCACATCATAAGGCGTTGTAAACTAGAATATCCAGGGCATATATACCTTGTTTGTTCCCAATTCTTTTGCCCAGATTCCTTTCTTCCCAATATTCAGGGCAAAAGCAGAGCATGTATGCTATATTTAGAAAAAGAAAGCAGAGCACGCATACTATATTTAGAAGAAAGCAGAGCACGCATACTATATTTAGAAGAAAGCAGAATACACGCACATTTGAGAGACCACAAACAGAGAGGAGGCAGGGGATATACCAGGCGGAGGCTGAGCAGCAGATTGCGGACGAGCTGCAGGGTGCGGCTCCACTCGACACAAGTCCACTCGACACGGACGAGCGGACTACAGGCCGGCTCCGCGGCAGGGGCGACCCGCCGGTGGAGGAGGAGCAGCTGAGCGGAGCTGGTGGTCCGCCTGCCACCTTCTCTTTTCCTCTCCCCCCGCATTCTCTTTTCCTCTCCTCTGGCCCTCGCTGTCGCTGCAATGGCACGCGCGCAAGTCGATTTCCCGTGAGCCGCCCTATCTATTTACTCGCGATCGATTTCCCACGCATCTCGCTCGATTCCCGCGTGCGGTCGACTTTAGCGGACGCGGGCTATATGTGCGCGAGCGCGGGCGATTTCCCGCGGGCCTGCCTGCTGGTTTCGCGCCCTTAACCGGTAATCGACATCCAGCGTCCGCGGCGTGGGGAAAGGTGTCCGCCTGACGCCAAACTACGATTAGGCGACGACTAATTGGCCTAGGCGGACGCCGTACCACCGAGGCCGCGGCGTCTTCGACGCCCAGGCACTCACGCACGCCTTGTCGCCTAGGCAACGCCTAGTCGTCGCCTAGGCGACGCCTTAAAAACAGAGCTTGGAGTACTCGCCATTTCTAAGGAAACCAGTCTGGAGTATCGAACTAGCACCTATCAATAATCAGTTTGGAGGAGCGTTGTTGTGCTGTTGCCTGTTGCCTTGTAATATTTAAGTTTCACAAGTGTTGAACTACTACTTCTGTTGTTTGTTGTCAGTTGGCTGCTATTTGATGTCCCGAAGACCTGAACTGAACTTATGTTGGTTCAATTGTTGTTGGTTTGATGGCCTGTTCCTTGTAATGCTTGAAACATGTACTGCTAGTTGGCTGCTATTTTTCCTGTAATGGTTGATGTGTGAAATAGTTTGCTTTTATATGTTTTTTATTGTGAATAAACTGCTCTGTATCCCTGACAATGTCACTGTTGATGGGTTCCTGGAATTCTATTCAGTGTTCGGTGCCGAAAACCAAGGTCCTTGGTTTCTCATTTTTTTTACAGCACCGACTGGGTGTTGGTTTTACAAAACCAAGGTTCTTGTACACCGAACAAACCAAAAAAAACAAATGCCCAGTCCTATGGAAGCACCTTTTCAGCTACAGTAACATACCTTGGTGTGTTGCCTTGGCAGCAATCATTTGGCGGTGAATTGTTGGGCAAGCGTTTCCAACTAACAGAAGACAAAAGATTTGGCTCATCCTCATGTGATTGCTCGACAGCAGAGGTGGTGGTGCAATGATTCTCAGATTTGCAATTATCATACTCAGATGTATACCCATTAGGTGTCCCTTGCTTCCTATCATAAGGGCCATCAGGTCGATGAAAAAGGGCAGCAGCTACGGTACTTGCCATATCCTTATTTTTAAAAATGTGCAGTATACAACAAAGTAGATACATGGATGTAGTGACACTTAAGTCCAAATCCTAGAGAGAAAAATTATAATAAAATATATAAGAAATAAGAAGCCAATGCAAAAGTAGATGAGATAATACGTAAAATGTTTCTCAGCACTTACTGTGCTCTGCCTCTGCAATGACGGGAGTAAGAACCGAAATACCAGAACTTGCAAGATATTTTCAGTGATGAACCTTTCAAGATCAGGAATACCAGAAGACATAACATCACTGAAATAATACAGTGTGTCTTCAATTTGCACAATTGCATCTTCAACAGAAGACATTGGCAAAGAAGAATTCGAATTTCTGCAATAAATAATCCAGCATAAGGTATAAATTTAACACGAAAAAGCCCATTCTAGTGATGCCGCTGAGTTACCGTGAGGAACGTGAAACCATATCCAAGTCAATGCACTGCTTCTGAAAATGCTGAACCATGTCTGAAAAATAATCTGACAGAGGCACACGGGAAACGAACCTGTTAACAGATTCATCTCCAACTGAAAACAAAGAATTTCCCAATAAGTAAAAGTGGCTGAGATACAGGACCTAAGCATTCATAATGGACACCAAGGGCTTACCAACTTACCGTGATATACATTGAGTGTCAAGGTACGTATAGCAACTCGAATCATGCTATCCTCATGAAAAGCAAACTTTAAGGCCTCAACATAAAGAGGAAAGGAAGTGACCTCATCCTACATAGAACAGAGGAAGCTAGTAAACAAGGGATCTGTGATGCACAGCAATCCTCTAAAGCTCAACTAGTCCAAACTTTTAGTGGGCAAACAAATGAATGATGCGATTAGAGTAGCCAGGTGAGACAAGCAAATAATTAATATGGGTGGCACCACACCCCTAGAAAAACAGGGTGAGCACAATATGGGTGGCACAACCCTAACTGGGTAACAACATTATGGGTGGCACACCCCCTAGCTAAACAGGGTAACAATAATATGGGTGGCACACCCCTAGCAAAACAGGGCAAGAACCAGATCTATAAACATTGCCCACAGCACACTCGTATCCCAAACTTAACCACGGTAGTGCCATGGTTCTTATTTGGGCATATTTATCATTAAAGTAATAAAATGCTGCTGCTGACCTCAATAACATGGCAACAGGGACAAAATACTCATTAATTTCTGCGCCTTTGTCCACACACAATTCAGTCTTCCTATCAAGGCTGTTCAGGCTGATAATGGCACTGAGTTCGTTAATAAAGCCCTCGCCACCTTTACCTCCAGCGACATTCACCTACGCCTCTCCTGCCCTTACACCTCATCTCAAAACGGCAAGGCTGAACGTATCATTCTTTCTTTGAACAATATATGCCACACACTAATCATCCACGCTCACATGCCACCCAAATACTGGGCAGAGGCGCTAGCTACAGCCACATATCTTCTCAATAGGCGCCCCTGCTCAGCCATTCAGCACAAAGTTCCCTATGAGCAACTCTTCCAGCAGCCCCCAGACTATACCATTCTTCGTGTCTTCGGTTGTCTCTGCTATCCCAACCTCCCCGCCACCTCTAAACACAAGCTGGCCCCCGTTCCACCGCTTGTGTCTTTCTCGTACATCCCTCCTCACACAAGGGCTATCGGTGTCTCGACCTCACTACTAGACGGATCATCATCTCCCGTCATGTTGTCTTCGACGAGATGCAATTTCCGTTTAGTACTGACCCCACCAGAGTGTCCCCGAGCTCTCTGACTTTCTTATTACAGGTCCTACCGCGCCGGTGCCCTGCACTACGGCCACGGCACCCCCTGCGGTCGCTCCGCCACAAGCCGGCGTTGAGCAGCCGCGACACCGAGCTCACTTGGAGGAGCTCGCTGAGGACCCCGCCATTCTACAGATTGGCCCGGTCCTTGCCCCCGCCCCGGCTGGTCCTGCTCCGGCCGGCCCTCCACCTCTTCAGGTCTACGTTCGGCGGCGTGCTGGTGCTGGTGCTCCTGCCCCGGCCCCTGCACCGCCCACTCCACCGACTGTGGAGGTCCCCCTACCGGCCCCGATGACGGCCCGGCACCTACGTTGTGGCGGGGTCTCAACACCTCCGCTCCTACCGAGCCGGCCCGTGACGCGCCTCCGTTCGGCCCGGCTTCCCATCGTTACGGCTTCCCACCATCTGCTCACATCATCGCCGCCTCTACTGCCTCGCCTATTCCCCGTGACTACAGAGGGGCCCTTGCCGACCCCCAGTGGCGCGCGGATATGGCTGAGGAGTACAAGGCTCTCGTCGACAACAGGTGGCGGCTCGTTCCCCGGCCTCCCGGCGCCAACGTGGTCGGCAAGTGGATCTTCAGGCACAAGTTCCACTCCGTTTGCATAATCGGCTCGCCACAAGGCTCGCTGGGTCGTCCGCGGCTTCACCTAGCGCCACGGCGTCGACTACGACGAGACGTTCAGCCCCGTCATCAAGCCTGCCACCATTCGGGTCGTCCTCAGCATTGCTGCGTCTCGTCGGTGGCCTATCCACCAGCTGGACGTGAAGAATGCCTTTCTCCACGGTCATCTGCATGAGATGGTCTATTGTCAACAGACCCCCCCGGCTTTGTCGACCCGACGCCCCGTCTGTCTCCTTCAGCGCTCCCTCTACGGCCTCAAGCGGGCTCCTAGGGTGTGGCACCAGCGCTTCGCCACGTACATTCGACAGCTCGGCTTCGTCGCCTCTGCCACCGACACCTCCCTCTTCGTCTTCACTAAGGATGGTGCTATTGCCTACTTGTTGTTGTACATCGACGACATCGTCCTCACAGCCTCTTCGGAACGCCCGCTCCGTCGCATCATCGACCGCCTTCACTCTGAGTTCGCCGTGACGGGCCTTGGGGAGTTACATCACTTCCTAGGGATCTCCGTCACTCGCTCCTCCGACGGGCTCTTCCTCAGCCAGCGGCAGTACGCGGTGGACCTTCTTCAGAAGGCAGGCATGGCTGAGTGTCACTCGACGTCGACACTTGTTGACTCTCGTGCCAAGCTCTCTGCCTCAGAGGGTGCTCCTGTCGCCGACCCCACCGCGTACCGGAGTCTTGCCAGCTCCGTCCAGTACTTGACGCTTACTCGCCCCGACCTGGCGTACGCTATGCAGCAGGTGTGCCTCTTCATGCATGACCCGCGCGAAGCTCACCTCGCGCTGATCAAGCGCATCCTTCGATACGTGAAGGGCACGCTGTCGGCTAGCCTCCACATCGGCACTGGGCCTGTCGACAAGTTGATTGCCTACTCCGACGCTGATTGGGCAGGGTGCCCAGACTCCCGCCGCTCCACATCACTTCACATCAGGCTTCTGCATCCCGCCGCTCCACATCACTTCACATCAGGCTTCTGCATCTTCCTCAGCGACAGCCTGGTGTCCTGGTCGTCCAAACGGCAAACCACGGTGTCCCGGTCCAGTGCGGAGGCCGAGTACCGGGTTGTTGCTCATGTGGTCGCAGAGTGCTTCTTCAGGAACTTCACGTTCCCTTGAAGGTCGCCACAGTTGTCTACTGTGACAACGTCAACACCGTCTATATGACGGCCAACCCGGTCCACCACCGCCGTACCAAGCACATTGAAATCGACATCCACTTCGTCCATGAGAAGGTGGCTCTCGGAGAGGTTCGTGATCTCCATGTGCCGTCCAAGTATCAGTTTGCTGATATCATGACAAAGGGTCTGCCAACTTGTTGTTTGAGGATTTTCAGTCCAGTCGGGTAATAGATATTATTAGGAAACAACCAGCAGCTTGAGACTTGACTGCTACAGCAGTCAAGGTCTCCTCTCTGTAATTGCTAGGAAAGCCACTGATTGTGGCTCTATAAATTTATCCAGCAACACCCCACATTTGGGTGTGGTGTTTCCTCAGAAAAAATGTTGTGCTACAATAACTGTACACATAAAACAAACCAAGAAGTACGAAAGGGAACATAATAGAATATACTTAGCAGTCCAAATAAAAGAAGCAACGAACAAGGCTAGAGTATCTGTCTTCCAGAAGTTCAGATATTATACATTTTTTGTCTTCACGAGCAAAGAAATTGTATTCTTGTTCAACTTCCCACTTATCGCCCTTCATAAAATGGTACCAGGTAAGCCAATACATATAATGGTCAGTACTAAAACTAATGTTATATAGGCAGATATTACGAACCGCAGAAAAGATATGTAGTAGGATAACATCTCATCAATTTGAAAGTCAAATGGATATGTAATCAAGAAGTTGATGTGCTCATTGCTAAAAATGTAATCTGCAGAAAACATAGCCAGTTGCATATTACGCCTTTCAACTATCTGCATTGCAAAAACTGAGTGGATGCTGCAAAGTAGGAGAACATACAAATTGAATGTTCATTTCTCAGATTTTGAATCATGATACCCATTGTCTGTAGCAGTTGGAGTGACACTCTTGACAGCTTAGAGATCCTTAGGACACGAGCGAATTCACCCATGATCTGTTTCTCCATAAAATATCTGAAGGAGATAACAATAAATAAATAGAACCAGAGCAAATTTCCTGCAACACTTGATTGTTCAACACTTACTCAAAAAACGAAGGATCATGCTGGTCACCATATATCATAAGTTCCGCAATTGATCTCAATGCTTCAATCACAAAATCCTATATGACAAACATCAGCATCAATGGAACAACTGTGAAGTCTAAATAAAGTTCAAAAATATTAGGATGGCCAGCTAAACCTGCCTTATTAGTTTCATTGACAACATGAACCTTTTGTAGCTGGTCTGTTAGATACCTGAAGAAAAAGATCTGACTTATCACAAAATATGAAACAATTATGATGACGAAGAAGAATTTGAAATTTTTGCACATAACATGAATACAGAGTCAAATTACAAGAACTTTTTTACATCAATCGCATCAAGGAGGGAAGAGTAGAAAGGTAATGGGATCTAAGTTTCCGAAAAACTGAAATCGACCATATTGGATCTATTTTGATATTTTTTGCAGTGGATTGTATTCTTCAACAAACAATTTCAACACTGACAAAATACGCAATCAAATGCACAAACCAAAAGATAAGAAGAATACACAAAACCAAGATTCATTTTTTGTTCTAATAAGCTCATAAAAGGGTATTAGGTAGCAGAAATATTTGAGTTTATGTGCTATGTACAGACTATAGACTGCTGTTGCTGATTAACAATAAAATGGGCATAACGCCAGATCTTTTATGCCCAGGTAAAGATTACTGCAGATGGAAAGTACAGAGTTACATCATGTACACTTCATATGTGTTTAGTTTCTATATACTCCTTTGTCCTCAATTTGTTTCTGTAGACAAGAGACTCCCTACCACTACTACACTCATGAAGCAAAAGAGTAGCATGGACGTGCGGTCACGTATCAACTTCTTTCTTTCGGTAAGATCCTCTTCCATTTGTATGAATGGAAAATTACTAGTGAAATACACTTTAATCTTGTCTGTGGGGTTTCGTCGCTTTGCTGCTCTGCTTTGGGCCATGTTTAATAAATTAAGTGGAGCTTCTGTAATCCTCTTCTAAGGCTTAATGCAATGATAGCAACTCTCGTGCATGTTTTGAGAAAACAAAATCCGGGCAAGCAACGACGCGGATCTACGGGCGGCTCCCTCCTGTGACCTAATTCGACCACGTCGGCCGTCGGGCCAGGGAAGGCTGCTCAAGGGGTACGCGACTCACCGGAGCTCCTCAAGGGATAAGCGGTTCCTAGTGCGCCAGAAAAGCCACATGTTGGTGAATCCGCTCCGCCCCGCAGCGATGGCGATGGCACGGGTGCGGGGAGCGAGCTCGGACTCGGAGCCACAGGAACCGGAGCGCGTGGCGGAAGGCCCGTCACGAACGTGCGCGGGCCACCACACTGCAGCCGCCGGAGGGGGAGCACATCGCATCCGCGGCGACGGTGATCGCCGGCGGCCGGTGCGCGGGGATCGCGGGTCGAGGGGTCTTGCTTTTTGCCTTCTCGATTTTCCTTTTCTTTTCTCCTTTTTCCCTCGCCTTCTCCTTCGGTGTTGGGTATCGTACTTCCGCTCGGCGCCTGGTTGCTTCGTGTGAATTTTTTTTGCATTTTGCACCTTTTTGAAAACATTCTTTGTGGATAGGGCCCCAATAAAACTTTCGCTCAAAATATGCCAAAGCTTTGGCGCGTTGGGATAGGCTTCGTGTGAAATTTTTGCATTTTGCACCTTTTTGAGAACATTTTTTATGAATAGGGACCCGGTGCAACTTTCACTGAAAATAGGCCAAAACTTTAGCGTGTTAGGACAACACGCCGAGTTACGTTACTCAGTGCCTTTTGGCAGCGCGCCGAGGTACGCCACATCAGGGACGACCCCTGGTCGCGAACTCCACGTTAGTTTGTAGGGTCCGGCACCTCGGCGTACTGTCCTGGTGTGCCTAACCGTATACATCGGCGCGCAATCAATTATCACCGAGATTTCACGTACTGGGCTGGGTCTAGGGACGTTTGGCGTGTGTCACACCACATTTCTGAGGTTTCCCTAATCACACATATTTGCGTCAGGATCACGCACAAATACGCCTCATTAAGTACAGATATGGTATTAGTAACTATACTTTTATTTCTATTGAAGAAAACATGGTATAAGGTTCGGGTTCACCTACCTCGGCCATAGGCCGTGAACCTATCAGAGATCCTACGCAGCACCTATAATAGGGCTCCATTCATACAGGCAAGCTTGGAGTGCGGACAAACCCTTGGACTTACTCCTCTTGTACGATCCTATAACTCGATTACAACATCCTCATGTAGCTTCTTCATGTTCGTCTCCGTCTTCAAGTATCCTCCATGTGGTACCGTCCATGTGCCGTCCTTCGTGGCTCGATTTCCTTGGATACGCTCCTACAGCTGTCATTCTAAAAATAGAAATAGAGGGGTGAGTACTTTCGTACTCAGCAAGTCCCAACCGAGAGGGTGGAAGGTTACCATTAGGGGTTGGGCCCTAGTAGAGCTTAACTACTCTCACTAGTTCCCGGGTTAGTTAATTATTCACAAAGCTCAGGTTAACAGGTCACATACCAGATTATGTTTCTAATCACGGATGTTGCGGCCTAGCATTTGCCCATTCCAAGGACGTGGCTATTCGAATAGATTTGAGTCACTCTGTAGAGGTTGTACAATTTTCCCACGCGATGGACCAGCTCCTTCCATGATCAGTGGTTAGAATGGTCCAACGAGATTCCGTACCTGCTTGGGCCGTTGTTGGTATTTATTAAGTGCTAAAAGAATATGAAGGTTCCGCAAGCGTGTGATAGAGCCGACCAATTTATAAGAAATCAAGTATAATTCGCAATCACCGAAGCAATCGCAGTCTACACTTGAGTCCATATAAACCCGGTATTCTGGAAATCTCCGAGTGATTTCAAACTCATCAACATTCACAACCAAGATCGTTGAGCTCGGTAGTAATCCGCAGGTATTTCAAACCAAATTCAACATATATTAGTATCAGAGTGCGGTGTACCATTTATTACAAACTCAGGTTCACAGTACGGAAGCAGTAGTTTTTGAAAACCAAATAGTCTTTAGCGGAAATAAAGATAAGGTAGTGTCAGATACATAGTCAACCCTGCAACAGCATGAGACAGGGATATGGAATGCCTTGCCCTGGCCTTACTCTTCATCGACAGGAAACAAACAAGTCTTACAATACCCATGGTACAAATGCTCACCTGCAACAACGGGAATAAAACCCTGAGTACAAAAATACTCAGCTAGACTTACCCGACAAAAATAAAATAAAAGACTCCAAGGATTATGCTAGGCTTTATCTGGGGTTCAGCTGACTCACATTAATTTCCAAAATAAAGTTAATTAGTGAGCCTACACATGCTACTTATATTTTCCAGGTTAAAAAGGTTACTTATTTATATATATAACCATAGATTCTGTATAGTCAAGATTAATCATTGCTCAGTAGAATAAATAGCAGCATAAGTAACTTGATCATTAAATTATCAACAGCAACATGATAATAACATATATTGTAATATTAAAACTACGATGTCGTGGAAGCATCCCGGGTTCTCACTAACCAGGAGAGATGGCGATTCGAATCGATTTAGACAAACCAGCTGGCGAATACCCTGACATAAACCAGATCTACTTTGCAAAGGCAGACCTAATCACTCCCAGGACATTAGGGGACGTAAAGTCTCGATCCTGCCGGCTACCCCCTCCTTCTCGGGCCACCAAGTGAGCGCAGCAACGAAGACGACGCTTCGTGCGCATCTGCTTGCGCCCAATCAATCCCAACCGACTACCAAAGGAGGAGTGATAAGCGGGCAAAGCCGGCCCCTAACATTCCACGAGCTTCGCGGCTCATGACCCCGCGGAGCCTACTATATGACAGGTACGTTCAACTTCCGACCACAGCCCGACAAAGGATAAGTCCTTAATCGATCAGATGGAAAGACCACAAAATCCATCCAATCTAAGCATGTTTTATTTTTCAGGTTCTCAGCAGCAGCTTGACCATCACCCATGTGATTGTTCACAACATTTCCTCAAGTGACCGGAATCACTGTCTACTGCAATCATGATACTGAGCATTAACCTAGACTCCTAATATAGGATAAGGCAACTTTCGGCAAGGATCTGTATGCATCAACGGTTTCAACCATTTCCTAAACTTAATGCATGAAATAGATAAAGGACTCAAGTCAAATTAATTCAAAGAATAGGAAAGGCAGAATGCTTCGGGGCTTGCCTCGCAGGAACGTAGCAGGCACGTGCTCCGGGCACTCAGGAAGCTCGACGGTCGACTCTCCTCCTCCGGTGACCTCTTTCGGTTGGACTCGAGGTGGTGAAGCCCCCGGCCCCGCTCCTCGATCGGCTCCTCTATCACCTCTCCCGATCCCGAGATGATGCATATGATGGAGAAAAGAAATGGTTACGATTAAATAATTAAAGACTTGCATGAAATAAGATTTGTATGACGAATGAATGTTTCATGATGCATGCTATCAATAAGTGGATATCTCTTCCGTAGAAACACAATTAATTCTACACAAGAAACCCTACTAATCTACATCAAGCAAACACCCTAACTCACAAATCACTAGAAAATGGCAGCTAGACATCTTTGTCACTAAAACGATCCTACAAAGAGTTCTACAACTCCAAATTCAGTGAACAAAGACTCTATGGAAAGCTAACAAAATTTCCTACAAAACATTCCATACCACCTTGACCTGATTCTGACATTAACAGCCTCAAAAACAGAGAAAACAGAGACTCTGTTTTCAGACAAACTCTCACTTAAAACACTCCCAAATAAAATTCTCAAGCATGCACTCCATCTAAAACTTTTCCAGCAACCATGGCAAGTTATAATCTACCAAATAAACCTACTGGATAAGCGAAAAGATAATTTAAAGCACATAAAATGATATGCCCTAATAATCACTACTCATGCACACTATACTTTATATAAATGCTAGGAATAATAAATTGACCAAACATCCAAAGCTACCAAACTAAGCATACCAACAGGTCCTATTCATGCTAGGAACAATTAGTAAACCAACCAAAACACCTCACCTTAATATAAACATGCATTTCCAGGATATTCTCTATGCAACATAAATATGGTAAATACATAACTACTTGAGAAAATTCTACAAAAATTACCATAGCATCCTACTGGTCTAACAAGGCTACCATAAAAATTTCAGGGCAAGATCATGTACACACAGCCCTACACAAAAATGACAAGCTAGCACTAAATCTATGCATGAAAATACTTTGTATTATGAAAAGTGTCAGACAACAGATTTCTGAGTATGATAAGCTTCTAAAACCTATCAAAACCAAACATGCCAAGTCTCACATTCAAAACCCTAGTATTTATTTTTCTATAAATTTCCAAAGATCACATTGAAAATAGCACATAAATAGAAAATCACATTTCTTCTACAGAACATACCATGCATGATATTTTTCCTGGACTCTACTCACAAAACTAAGAACATTTTTACAGGAAGCATATTTTTATCTTGCACCAATTAAAAGATATGGATTTTCTCATTTTCCATGCATTTATGGCCATAAATATAACTCTATATAAAAGTTGTCGAGAAAATAAAGTTTCATATTTTTATACTGTAGCTTATCATCTAACAAGCATGACAAAATTGTCCCACTCAAAAATACCTTAAAATGACCAAGTTATGATTTTCCAAAGCTTTTCATTCAAAACGGAAAAACAGAAAAGATAAAAGAAAAAGAAAACGCGCGTGGGTCCCGCGTGTCGTCGACACGCAGAGAGGGCACGGGCGGCGGATCGGCGACGGATTCACGCCGGCGATGACCAAACCACGCAACCAACTACTCTAATCGCTTCTACTCGGACGAGAGGCGGACACGATGGTACCCTTGGTTTGCTTTGGAATGGGCCAAAACGACGGCGGCGGCGGCGGCGGGCGGCGGCGGCGGACGGGCGGCGGTCCGGCCGTTCGGTGCTCAATCGAGCAACCTAACTCACGTTCTCGACTCCACTTGACCTAACTAAGACATGCACGAAGGTTATAAGCTCAACGGAGCAACGACGGCGACAAACCATGCGCGAGCACGGCGGCGGTCACGGACACAGCGGCGGCGACGGTGCGTCCCGGCTAAACGACGGCGAGATCCACTCAACCATCTATCTCACAAGCTCGAGCACATCTAGGCGAAGCTAGAACACGCAAAAGCAAGACCTAGACGCGACCTAAAAGGCTCGGACGCGAGCTCGACCCGACGGCGGCCATGGCGGACTCGACGGCGAGCGGCGGCGATGCGAGAAAGAGCTCGATACCTCGGCTTTTACCTTGTTTCGACGATGGCTTTAGGTAGAGCAAGACATGGCGGAGCTAGGGATTCGATTTGGGGCGGTTTGACGTGGTGGTGGCGACGGAACGCGGCGGCGAGCTCGGAAACGACGGCGGTGAGGCGCGGGCGGCGCTTCGCGCTCTCGGGCGGTGGCGGCGGCGGCGGAATCGAGCTAGGGTTAGGGCAACCCGTTGCCCGCCCTTTATATGCAGCGCAAGACACGGGCACGCGTGATCCGGGCCATACATCGGCGGCGCGCGGCCACGCCGACGCCGACGGGCGCCGTCGGCCGGCCGCCGCCAATAGGTCCCCCCCCCCCCGTTTTTACGAGTCAGCCTCGGTTTTTGCTCTGTACATCGAGATTCGTGTGGAATTTGGAAAAACTCAAAACAGCGATTTTGTAGAGAATTTCATAAGCTACAAAACTCTCAATATGAACTTTTTCTAATTCGGCCTAGATTAGGAGATAAAAATTAAAAACAGCAAGGTCATCATCACCAACTCAAAAACGAGTTTGAATTCAAATCAAATTTGACCCAAACTGTTGGGCACTATTTGAACCACTTGCAAACCTTTTCACATGAAACTCATAGAAGACTTTTTGATCTATATAAAGAGTACTACATTTCATAAATAGAACACTTTGGCTAGAAACCATTCCATCATGCACTTTTGAAAAGAGTTTCAAAATGACTCAAAGAGGGTACAAGCTCTAGGGTAGATTTATAAAATTTTTCTAAATTGAAACACAAGCTCAAACATGGTCCTAAATTATGTCAAAAATATAACTAGGCACAATTTAGGTCCAAAACCACATTATAGCTAATATCCCATAGTAGCTAGATCAAACAAGCATGAAATGAAGTCAAATTAAAGTGAATGCCACTAGTAACATGATTATGCATGAAATGATGATTATGCTATGCAAATGATCATGCAACAAGGTGCTTAACACCTAGGGTGTTACAAAGCGCACAGAATACCATTGCAGCTTTTCCCTAGGAGAGTATTCTAGAGTATCGTATCCACAGGGAAGCTTTGGCTAAAGAATCTAATAACTCACAATCATGCATCTACTAATTTAGCAAACCACTAGACTAAAGTAAGGGATAATTGATATGGTAAGAGTTATGAACAATACCACACAAGAGAATTCTTATGATGAATGCATAGTTAACAAGTTGAGAGGATAGCGGGAGAGATCAAGGTTCCTATATACTTCTCTATTACTTAGGTTCTATGATAGCAATCATACTAATGCACTTTGGAGCAACGGTACCTTTCCGGCTGTCGAATAGACTGGGAAGGGTTAGCCGGGGGAAGGCCGCCAAAAAGCTCTACGAAACACCGACCCATACGTGGTGGACTACAAAGGCCTGACAGGGCTATTGCCCCTGGGGCTACCACAACTATCCGTAGGTTTGGGTGCAATCTCAGGTAACCTATAGCCTAGACACCAAGTCTACACTATCAATTACTACTCTAGCTACCTAGCATAACTAGAGCCCTTAATACAAGCGGAGATCCCATGCAATAGCATAACAACTATACTTAACCATATATGAAAGATATGGAAGTGAATAGAGAAGATAAATATATGAATCATAAGTCTTACAAAGAAAGGATACAAGACATACCAAACTCTGTAGACATCTCTAGAACCGGAGCATAGTTCCACTCTCCCTAACTCTCTAATTGCTAATCTATTACATTGGAGTGTCTAGCCCTAATTCTCTAGTATGGGAGAGAGGTTGTCCTCACATTGGGACACCTCTATGACCAACAGGTCAAGAGATAATGAATAGAATAAATTAGGGTTTCACCCTGGGGTCAGGGGGTCTGCTTATATAGCCCTTGGCGATGAACGATGGCCCTTGGATCAAACCGACCTTCAATAACGGTATGGATGCAACCTCAATGTCGGTGGTAAACCGCCATAGAAAGGAGAGACCGACAGGTGGGACCCACCTAGCGGTCGCCGTGATTAAGCCTGGCGGCCGCTAGGGGTGGAGATCACAACGTGATCTCCTTCCTCCTGGTGTCTTCTGGTATCTTCTAGAGTGTTTTAGTCCACATTTTTGGGTTGAGTTACTTCACGGTCAAGTCTTGTCATTGTATGGGATGTAAACTCTTAGATTTCTCATCGTTCTTATCTGCTTTTATCTGTTCAGTCCCTACAAAGTCATGGAATACCAAAACTCGTGGAAATATGTTAGTTAAACCCCTAGTCTATGTGATTATTCATTTTAAGTCCTTATTCCATGTTTAGTTGACTATTAATATTATGTTATAACATGTGTCAACAAGTTCCCCCAAGCTTACCCTTTGCTAGTCCCTAGCAAAGCCAAGCTTAGCAATGGATCAGAAGTTGCTACAACGCTTTCACACCTCAAAAGTACACATGCTTTCAAACAAAATTTCTCCTCTATATTAGAATAAACTTTTTCAACCTTCAACTTACCCATATTACCTTTAACCATGGAGCTTATAGCCTTTTCTTAGGATCTTAGGCAATTGAAAGATAGAACAATCAAGTCAAGCACTATGTCTTAAACTCTTTGTTCAACTATCATTCTAGAGTTTTTTTGTAGGTTTTCAAAATAAAACTCAAAGTTCCTTAGTATGACCCTTTCAAGTCTCATATTTGTGGTATTTGTGGATCCTCACTTAGGCAATAGTGATGTGTTGCCTTTCTCTCATGATATGTGGTATTTTTGGAATAAGGCAATAGGACACTATGCCTTCTTCTCTCTCACCCTTTATCTAAAGATTATATGTGGAGCTCATAGGTGGGAGAAGACTACATCTACTTACTAAGCATGTATTGTAAGTTCAAGCAATGGATCCAAAGTCACGAGTCATACTGCATGTGCATGTGTATGGTGTAGTGGAATGAATATGATGGTAGGTGTATGAGGAGAATGAAGTGAAAGCCTAATTCTACTTTGCTCCTGTAGGAAACATCTCTCTCTCTTTAGGACTTTGAAAGTATTTGGGAGAACTTGGGCTGTATACTCTTTCTTTGTTTCTTTTTTTTATGGAGAGGCGGACATCTAAGTACCCATTGTTTTATTGCGGACACTTGTCCATTTTTTAACTCTCCTTTATTCTTCTCTTTTTTTAGGGAGGTAGGCTCTACTCGCCCGTAGGACACTTGTCCATTTTTCATCTCCCCTTTCTTTTCTCTCTTTTTTTTCGACTATACAACCAAGTCTCCTTTTGCAATAAACTTGTAGAGAGATAGAAACAAGGATAAATGAGCTTTACGAGATGTGAGCTAAGTGGATATGTGTGGGAAATATTTTTGGTTGCTCTCTCCCAGGGTAGGAGTAGAACATTTTTGGTGTTTATATGGTGGATGCTTTGTGGATGCGTACTTCTAGGGTTGAAGTAGCATAAATGCAAGTGGAGTAGAGTGGAATGGAGTGGAGTGTGTGCATGAGTAGCAGTATGACAAGTTTCTAAGGGTCGACAAAGATTGACCAAACTCGATGCAAAGCATGCAGCCTATATATATGTCAAAGGGTTTTCCTAATCTAGGGAGCATGTATATATGCCTGTGGTAGGAGGTTCAACACTCTTGTCATACAAGAACTTATCATGTGCACTTTTAATTTTCAGAAGATAAATCTCCAGAAATTTAGTATCACTAGGAGTAAGATAAATAGTAGCTCAGACTCTTATATATCATATCCGTCAATTACCTAGAATTCAGAACAGGCATTTGCTACCCATAGGTTTCAGGTTCAGAGCAAATCTCAAGTCAAAGTAGTTGCATTAAAAGCTCGAGAGAAATTAAGCTTGAAAGGTAGGTACTTGAAAGGAATTATGACGGAGCAACTATTCATCATCTCCAAGGCTAGAGATTATCTTCATTGTTTATTTTATTCTCACACTCTAATAAAGACTCTTTTTATTTAGTTTCCTTAATTATACATCTTTTTATTTTTTTCTAATAAAGCAAACAAAACTATATATAAGACAAAGAGATACTTATCTGGATACATGGGGGTTGCCCTCCCCCAAGCTGGATGTTGACATAGTCTTTGATGATGATGTGGAAGTAGAGGTAGACAATGACGATGATGTCATCCTATCATGTCTCTCTTCCTTGAATCCTGCTGAACTCAAATAAACAACAAAGCTAGTGGAGCTAGTTAAACGTTAGTGGTTTTAGCCACTTAGCTTCTTATTGCCAATGATTATGATCATTCCTTTAAGACAATAGTTCAGCAGTGTTAATATTTTTTTGGATTTTCTATGCAAATAAGGATGATGATGCATGCATATTTATTTTATTTTTATGCAACCACAATAAATATCCTTGTGGGTTGTTACACACCACAAAATTACTCACATGGGGCTTAGAGTTTTTCAATGTATATGCAACAAACAAATATTTATTTTTCTTTTCTAATGCAAGGCTAGTGCTATAATGTAAATATGCTAAAGGAAAATAATTATGCAATGCAAGGAGATAAATATGGATAACTACCGATCTTACCTTTTCGATAAGGGTTTAGTGTTTTAAGTCCTCTGAACGAGACTTCTTACCTTGTTGTTTCCTTGAGCGTATTATCTAATATCGAAAGTCGTGCTCCTTGAGATATTGAAGGACGGCGTCACCCATGTTGTTTGCTGGTCTTATGAGTTGGAGTGAAGCATTGATGTTGGACATAGGCAGCGTCTTGTTTAATATGCATGCTTGTAAGACATTCACTTGTTGAATTTTGGAAAGACTGATAAGCTTCTCCACCTTTTGCTCAATGTGTGTCCTGTTTGCAAAGTCAAGGTAAAGATCAAGTGCATGGGCTCTGTTGGTGGGAAAACACCAACCAAACCAAAACTTCATTCATTCTTCCCTAACCATAGGCACAATAAACAAGATAGAGTTGATTTCTTATACACTTTTCTTAATCCTAACTTGGGTGACAAGATCATAAGATTGAGCATGAATGTTGCGGTTAAAACTTTTGGTGGATTGAAACAAACTCCTTGACTTTTTGGAAGGGTTTTCTTATCTATAAATGATGTATCAAAGGCATGATTATGATTATCTTCTTTCAAAGCAAGGTGTGCAACATTCTAGCTTGCATGATTAGGACTATGAGATCAAGAGATAGGAACAATTAAAGAAACAAAACAAGTTGAGCTAATAAAGCTAGATCAAGCAAGGTTGTTACTCCAACATGTTTGGTTCTTTATTTATGAACAAGCCATAATTAAGGTAAAGCTTAATTAATGACAACTTACCTCAAGATGTTACCTTATTATTGGAGTTGGTGGTC
>JADLZK010002085.1:0-105729 GCA_015847255.1 Hyparrhenia diplandra
ATGGGCACTGCCAGTGTACGTGTACAACCAGCTGCCACAGCCATAAACCGCCGGACAGCCCCGGCAGCGGTAGGGGGCAGTGGCCGGCCCTCCGCATCGTCTGCATGGCCGGCAAACGGACGGACGTCCGGATCTATGCATGAATCGGCCGGCAGGTGGGTTTTTGTGCCCAAGCTAAACTACAGTGGAACTTGATCTAGCATGCATGTACGTACTCCTAGATGTGTACTAGGGGTGAAAAAGGTACTGCTCCTCTCTCTCTCTCTCTCTCTCTCTCTCTCTCTCTCTCGAGTGTGTTTTCGTCTAGTTCAAGATTAAATCCTGATCCATCATTTGCATGACAATGAGTGACATGCGTGAACGCTTGCATGCGGGGCTCGACCCATATTATATAGTGCTCCTTTCGCGAATCTCCCGCGGGGTAAGAAACGACCCCTCATAAGGCCTCGAACAAGCTCCAATCGAGCTCAACACCGCCTCAACCTCCAAGCCGCTAGGGAACCAAGCAAATTCCTAAGAGAAACAAGATCCCACAGCTCCTCCAAGGATGAAGTGCCTCTAGATGCAAGCAAACAAGCAAATGCACTTCTATCTCTCTCAATCTCACCCAAGATTCGAAGTTAGGATCAAGAGATGAGTGGAGGGGAGTATCTCAAGCTCAATAGCAAGTGGGAGTGTTCAAATATGCAAGAGGGAGCTCACAAACCTAGCCATCCAAGTATATATAGAGCCCACTCAAAAACATAGCCGTTGGTGCCATTCTGCGCACTGACCGAACTCATCAACCGGACTGACCAGTGAGTCTGGTCCAAGCGTCCGATCACCTCTAGCGTGCGTCCGGTCAGATAGGACAAGCCCCTTGGCCCCCGGTGACGAGGGTTCTCGCATGGGTCCGTCCATGCGTCAGGACCATCAAACCAAGCGTCCGGCCGAGGTCCAAAGTTGGGTCCAAAAACATGCTCTCTATATGTCGACCGAACCCGCTCGACCGGATCGTCCGGTCCGAAGGCGGCGTCGATTTGCCAGCGTCCGGCCGCTCCTTCTGCGTGTTTCTTCATTTTGTTGTCGCCTTTTGCTTCACCTTGCTTAGCCTCTTGCCATAAGTTGCGGTAAAGACGTCGAAAATGATCTCAAAATCATGTATGTTAGCATGTCGCGATCGATTAGGCAAGAATGAAGTTAGTGCTCTCTAGTCTATATGCAATATGCAAGTCAAATGGACCTAGAAGCACTTCACCAAAGGATTAGTCGCGACATCCCCTCTTGATAGTCGGCCATCTATCCTATAATGTGATCACACTCTCTATAGTATCTTGATCACCGAAAGAAAACCCTATCAAGTTATATCTTTGTCTTGATCTCTGGGTTCCTTCCAAACCAACAATCCGAGCTTAACGATCCATCATGTCCATCATCATCGTCCATGTTCATGATCATCATGCTCCACGTCATCTATGCAATCCTATCTCTCAAGTCACACTTAGAGCAAAGGATTAGCATAACAAAAGTGTCATCAATTTCCAAAACCAAACATGAGATTTCAGGCTCACGCCTGCACGTCCGCTTGGAGTTTCTCGCCACCGCCACCGCTGTTGGAACCTCGCCTTGCTCCCTCGTCTACCATGGTGGGCGCTCAAACACCGCCATTGGAACCTTGCCTTGCTCTCTGGCCGCCGTGGTTGCACGTCCGCCGCTGAAAAACCACCGCTCGAACCACCAGTGCTACAGGTGCTTGGCCCTGCCTCAGAGGCAAAGCCTCGCCTTGCTCCCTTGGCGACCATGGTGGGCACTCGACCATCACCGCCGGTCACACCTTCTGACCCGGCGCGGATCTTTCGGACTACATGTTGGTGGAGGGGGGGAGGGATCATCCTTGGAGGAGGGGGTGTCGCCGCGAAGTAGGAGGAGAAGGGGAGGGAGTGCCGGCCAAGGCTCAACGCCAGTCCGCTAGGGGAGACTCCTCGACACCATGCGAGGCGAAGTGATGCGGTTACAAGTGGATTGATGTGGTTACAAGTGAATGGATGCGGTAACAACGCAGTGGATGAGAAAAGGGGAGGTGGGATGGGCTTGATCGTGTGACGAAGGTTTTGCATGCCTAGACATAGGCGTGGGGCACATCTACAGGATCCTAGGCGACAATTAAAACGGGATGAGCCACGCATTTGAACGGCGACACATAATATGGGGCGGATGGAGTATGTGTTTGGAACAATGACAAATAGCCAGAATGCGTGCGCCATCACCACTAGTTACACTCAGTTTTCAATAGATCTCTGAAGTGCACAACATAGAGATGGAATGATAATAGGCGTCTCTGATATTGTACCAGACAACAAACATCATAGATGGATGTGTACCCAAAACTCGTTTGTGAAGTACGAACGTACCATCAAAGATGTGACTAGTTAAAGCTCATCGATGATAGGACGCTCACCTATCACATACGAATCTTTACTAGGTCGTACCTAGGTACAAACTAGCCCTATTTCATGTTGTCACTGGTAATGTTTTGTGATCTCCGTTGACTTAGCTTATGAAGATGATACATTGTGTAGTGAAAGGACATCAATGGACTTTGATCCTACATCAGCTCCTGACTAGGGCCCATATGTGATGATTGGTGAAATCGGACTTAAACCCACATGAGCTAATGTGTATGGTTGAACCTTCGCCTAATTCACAAAAAAAACATAGAACGTCATATGTATACCACCCAACATCACAAAAATATTCTAGAACATCGATTCACACTACATGAACATCACTAAATATAGCATAGAACGTCATATGTATACTTCGTAAACATTTCAAATATCATGGAAATATAAAAGTAAATAGCAAGATAAGTGAAGTAACTAACTATAGTAAAATAAAAATAAAAATAAGAAAAAATGTCGTCAAAGATCACAAATACATCCTAAAACATCATTGTATGCCTCTGAACGTGACAAAAATATATCGTAGAATATCACATTTCTACTCATGAACACTAAAAATACATCATGAAACATTACACTTATACTACGTGAACAATGTTGTTACATGCCTCATAAAATAAAAAAAAATAAACAGAAAATTATAATATAAAAAAAATAAATAATATAAAAGAGTAAAATAAAAAAAAATAAAAAATAAAACAAAAGGTAAATAGAAGAAAAGGAAAATGTGAAAATTGAAAATAAAATAAAAACAATTAATTAGGTCAAAATAAAAAAAAAATGTACAAAACAAAAATCAACTTAATGAAGAGATGAATCAAATACTATATAGTAAAAAAAAAAAAAATGAAAAATACACAAAGGAAATAAAAGAAAATAAAAAACCAATAAAGAAAAAAAAAAAAAACGCAACTACCACTAGCACCGCGTTGCGTATGTGCACGGGAAACTCGCGTACTCACGGTACCTGGGCCACCATCCCACACTTGTATCCGTGGTCTCGGGTGGGCCGATTCGCTCATGGGCCGCGCAACAGCAGTCGGCGAAGGTGGTCAATGCGCACTGGGCGAGGATTCGCCGGATATTTTTGTTCTCCCCTCCCTATCTCCAAGGCCGCAGCCGCTCGCTCCCGTCCTCCTCCTCTTCTGGTTCTCGAGCGAGAGAGGGAGAGAAGCGAGTAGTGCCAATGGCGGGCGCTGGCTGCCACTCGCTCCCTCTCGCCGGCCTCACAACTCTCTCCCCGGCGCTCTTCTCGCGACACCGAACGGCCGCCCCCGTCGGTGGAGTGAGCCTGCCGGGCGAGTAAAGGTGAGCTCTCCGTTCTGCACCTATGGAACGTGCTCACCCTACTCGAGAATGGTCTGCAAATCTTCAGGATTCGACACTGCTCCCCTGAAATATCTTCTCTGGCAGATATATAGACCAAAATATGCCTAGTTTGCTGTTTAATTTTTAGTGTTCTTGGAGAAACATAACAGCCCTGGTTGAGGTTCAGGCTAATAACTTTGAGTTCTTGGCATGCCTTCGCTTCAGTGCAATCGCAGATCAGGTGTCTTGCCAAAGATGAGGATTCAAAAGGATGCACAGAAACTTCCAAGGGCAAGACGGTAAGTGTTGCCTTCTCATGTCCAGTTAGTACAGTTCGCTGAACATGTGCCCAACTTCAGTAGCCTGTATACAACATTAGCAATGTTAAGACTGGTCCTCCCTTTCTCACTGCTTTCTTTTCCAACTCTACAATCAGAGTTAAGAAGAGATGGGTAAGAATTGAGAGCATGTCTCATATTATGAGTAGCAGTAGTATATGATAGCCATGTTTTTACTGTCAAAGTATCTTTAGAATCTGGACATACTATATTCTAGTCATCGGTGTTATTTAGAGTACAAACTGAAGAAGCATCAACGGATGTGTTCAACTGAAACTACCAAAACATCCCAAATATTACTAGTTGTGGTATATATGCCCCCCTATTATGTTGTTTGAGTGTTGTGACCACTGACAAACTTAATCCTGATTGCTCCAGAGTTGGGCATCATGATCACCAATATGCATCTCTGTTGTTTTATTTAGCAATATTTTTCAGCAGCATTTCACTTCCCTTTCGTGGCAAGTATTCTGATGCACCATCTACTATTATACAGGATGAAGAAACTAGACCTTCATCAAGACGAAAATGTCTTGTATGTCTTGGTGCTGTTACCTTGATCAGTGCAACAGGTCCAACAACGTGTACACCAAACGGACTTGCTGCGGATATGAACACGCCTGGGATACAGAAAGCTGTTTGCAGAAACTGTAGTGGTAGTGGTGCTGTGATATGTAAGTATCTCACGGCACTTGCTCACTTTGCCTGTTCTTTTTGTTGATGTTGAGTGACTTCATCAGTTCCAAACTCCTAGTCCTACCAATAGGGCATACCTTCAATAGGAAATGGAAGCTATAGAACCAACAGTTTTGTTCACTGGAATAGCTAACAACTTGTGTATGCCATTTATATGCAAATATAGTAAGTCATGCTCTGCACTTCTCATTTCAGTTCAAGTACTCATCTCAATTATTTAGGTAAAATTTACTAATTAAGAAACAACAACAGTTCTAGTTTTCAGTGGCTAACCAGAATACTATTTTTTGGCACAAATGAGTTTATGAAATTGTACATGTCGATCCAATTTATATAGTAAGTACAATTTTTTTCTTACCCGTATTCATGTCAGGTGGTTCAGTGTTGGCAAAACTACAAACTTGTTACTCGTTCTTGGAGTGACAATTCAATTTCATTTGCTTTCAGGTGACATGTGCGGTGGCACAGGGAAATGGAAGGCCCTGAATCGAAAGAGGGCAAAAGATGTTTATGAATTCACAGAGTGCCCAAATTGCTACGGTAAGTTCTTTTATATCATTTATGTGTTTAAAGTGTATATATGCAGCACATGTAGTTTCAGATGCATGCCCTCACCCATGAAAATCCACCATCTTCAATATTTTATATTTATAATTCAAATAATAAACACTGAACATATTGTTGATGTTGTATATTTGAACATTTCAGTAAGAGTAAAATGTACCACAGGTCCAATAACTTATGAAGGGCTGCCAACCAGGTCCAACTCTCAAAGTGCATTTTGGGGTCCTTAATTTTTTTGTTGTGGATTGCATGTCCATAGCTGTTTGCTTGGTAATTTTTCATTCATTGAATGCCCATAGCTGTACGGTTGCTTGGTAATCCTCAGGGCATCCACGTGTGTGCTCATCTACGAGAGGATCCGTGACTCAAGAGGACATGGTGGTGGCCCAGCGGTGGCGGTGCCGTGCTGTAAAATTACCAAGCAACCGTACAACTATGGACCTACAATGCACAACAAAAAAAGTTTAAGAACCCAAAAATGCACTTAGAAGGATAATTGTGCAAGATGAAATTCCTCCAAAAGTTAACAGACCTGTTGTGCATTTTACTCTTTCAATAATTTTCATGACCTTTTTTTTTTGAAGTTTTTACTAGATTTAATCATGTGAAGAATCTCTTTAGGCCGTGGGAGTTGGTATGCCCTGTCTGTCTTGGAACTGGCCTGCCAAACAACAAGGGACTCCTCCGACGCCCAGAAGGGAAGCAGTTGCTGGACAAGATGTACAACAGCAAGATACTGCCAAGGTCGTAGATCATCCTTCACCAAGCCCAGGATTTTGTTGAGCCATCGCATAGGAATGACATTCGAATCAATGTAGCCCTAGTAGAGTGTAAATTTTTTGTTAGCCGTTCAACAAAGATTACACACATATGTAATTACCTTTTCTAAGCGATACAAGAAAGTCAAAGCAAGATTGATGTGGTCGTCCAACAGTGGGAAAGCTAATAGCCACAAATCATCAGAAGAAAGATGAAAGGAAGGAATGGATCGATGCGAGAAGTGTTGGACATCGGGATGCACTGACCGTAAGAGAGGACGGTGAATGCATGATAACTTATTCCAAGATTGCTATCGGCAACGTACAGCGCTAAATGTGCTACGGGAAGAAGCACATCAGAGACTCTAATTTGTTGCTTTTCAAGACGCAAAACATCTACGGAAAGAAGAGAACCACCTTATTTTTAGATCATTGGAAACTATTTTCGTTAGTCATGAAGTTAACAGATGCGATCACAGACAAGTTTTTATCACCGCTTAACAAAGGAGAAGACGATACACACTTTTGTCTCTGATCGAGAATCAATCAATTATATCATAAATAAGTTTCGCAAAAAAAAAAATCATAAACAAAAACAAAAATAGCACATATGTTGCTTGCTCATCTTTGACCTCCATTGGCAGTTTCAGTATCTTTTCTTGTCATCCTTAGAAAGATCTCCAAGTGGTTTGGCAAATTGTACTTGGCAAAAGTTGCAATTTGCCAAGTCCATGAGATCTTTTCAAGTTAAATCAAACCTCATCTCCAATGGTTTGGCATTTTTAACTTGCAAAAAACCCAAATTAGTGGCTGCATGCGACATACATGGGAGAGAAGCAGCGATTTAACCTTGCGGGAGAAGAGTTTTGCCAAGTTGAGATTCACTTGGCAAAATATGCTATCGCGGTTTTGGACCCTCAAATGCCAAGTCTCACCAATTTACCAACCCAAATGTCAAACCATTGGAGAGAAAAATTCATAGATTTTGGCATAAATATGGAATACCAAGCATAAATGCCAAACCGCTGGAGTTGCTCTTATCCTTTCTTTCTAAGGATAGTTTGAACTCTTGTTGTCTCCAACGATCATCTTAAGCCACCTAATGTTCGTATCAGGCCTTTGGCCTTAGAAGACCCGCCCAAAATCTCTATCTTCAGTCTGACTTGGCTTACAATCAAGCAATTCCGCACGTAGCCTTTCATTTTCCGCACGTAGCCTTTCATTTTCTTGCTGCAACTCTACTGTCCTGACCGAGCTACAATCACGCTTCTCTACGGCCGCACGTATGCTTTTAATGTCTTGCTTCATCTCTATCTTTTCCGACCTTTTTTTCTCGACAAGGCGTAAGCGGATAAACTCAACACCACCAGAATTAAAGCTACTTTGGGTGCATCTTCGATCCAGTCCCCACTGGGATCTTGCTTCTTTGAACAAGTAGATGTAGAGAATCGTCTAGAAAGCCCATGGCGATTGGAGCTGGCTGCAAGGAGACGGCCATGGTGTCGAAGGCGCTCCTCCAGTGCAGGTGCAGATGGAAAGCGAGGCGGTGCGGGGGACGTCTTGGCAGCGACAGATCGAGAGGAACGCAGCTCCTGCCATTGCCATGCCCACCAACAACACCGATGGATTGGATCTTGATCGTCTTCCTTCTTGGCCTGGCGATGCCAGATGATTGTTTATACAAAGAGAAAAATCTAATCGAATCGAATCTCCGAATAAAGGCTGGCTATGCTAGGGTTTTTTGTGATTTGGGTTTTCCTAATCTTCTCCTCTCTATTCGGCTTCGGCTGCTCTATATATATCTACCGTAAATCTCGCTTCGGGATCGGAACGGAGATATAGCAGAACCCGTTCGCCTCGCCTCTCCGAGCACTACGGAATCCGGCAATATCCCGTGAGCAAAACCGTTTCCCATGAGCTCGGAGGAAATCATCACGAGGAAAACACGAGGATATCCCGTGAGCGGGGTGAAAACATCACGGGAAAGAACCTACCCACGGGATAACCAATTTCCCGTGATGGAAAGCTCACGGGATATCACTCGACCCTTTTCCCGTGAGGAGGCTGCTCACGGAAACGCACACGGCCGTCAGCCCAGCCCCGCTCCGTCACTCCATCCACTCTTTCCCGTGAGAACTCCGTCAAGCTCACGGGATACCTCTTTCCCGTGAGCAGGCTTTTCCGTGGGCTGAACAAAGGCCTCACGGCAAAGGGGACCCTTTCCCCGTGAGCTCCACATCCCGCTCACGGGAAAGACGCTCACGGAAATGTTTTTTTTTTGGATTTTGATCTCCAAACTTTTTCTACACTTGTTGCACATCATATGACACTCAATATTAAAGTTTGGTGAATTATTGACTTCATTTGATATATTTAGGTAATTATTCTCTTTTATGGGAATTTATGAAATCAGGCCAAATTTGAACTACAAGTGCTTCAATTTTTGAAAAAATTTAGTAGAAAATTTATATTCCTCATACTCAACACAATGTAAGGCCTTGCATTTATAAAAATAATGAAATCTGGAACATCTTAGTACGAAATCATCAACTCTAATCCCCGCGTTCGATTGGTCTACAAATTCTAGAAAATAAACCGATGTGCAAAAAATCATGAAATTTGATAATCTATCATGATATCTTGTGCCGAGGCTATGATAAAAACTTGGAACGTTTAAGCACAAGTTGGCACGTACGATGTTCACAGGCTCCAACATCTACATTAGAAGGTTCATGTTTGTTGAGAGTGATCTAGTGTGATTTCATGTCAATGTGACGATCAAGTTGTGGTTTGGCTACGAAACTTTTCTATATGTAATAGACCTCAAATATTGTGTCATGTCTATTTTCGAGAATTTTTTGGATTATTTTTGTAATTATTATAATTTTTTGTTGCAGTTAAGTAAATGCAAATAGAGATAGAACCACATGAAATAATGGTCAATTTTTTGCGCAAGGATGAAATTAGGATTGGTGAGTGTATGTGGAAAGGTATTTATGAAGTTATCATGATCAAAGTTTCAAAATATATATGCTAGAAAAAGAAAGAGAAAGAAATAAAATTTATTTCTGGAAAACTCCTTTCCCGTGAGTTGTACACGGGAAATCTAGGATCTTTCCCGTGATCCCACGTGTACGGCTCACGGGAAATCGTTGGCGGGACCCACCTCGGTGGCGTGGCAGGATTAGGGGTCACCTTTTTTTTTTTCCTCTTTCCCGTGATGGATGCGGGGGATCACGGGAAAGGAGGAGTCTTTCCCGTGATCCCCCAGATCCATCACGGGAAAGCGTTTTTTTAAAAAAAATTAAGTCAACCCGACCACCAGCTCCCCACCCACTCCCCACTCACACTCTAACACACACACACCCCCACGCTTCGCCGCCGCCGGGCCGCGGCCGCCGTCCGCCGCCCCGCCTCCGCCCGCCGGCGACCCCGCCGCCCACCGTCCGCCCCGCCCGCGGCTTAGCCCGGCCCGCGCGCCCCGCCCCCCCCCGCGCCCCCAGCGCCGGCCCGGCCACAGGCCGGGCCGGCCGCCCCCGGGGGCCGGCCGGCCGCACCCACGCCGGCGGCCACCCGCCTTGTTGCCCCGCTCCCTCCCCCCCGGGCCGTCCGTGCCGGCTTCAGCCCCTCCCTCCTCCCTCGCGAGCTGGGCCGGGCCCCCCTCCCTCCTCTCGCCCCACCGCGCCGGGCCGGGGGTGCAGCAAAGCGCCCCGGGAAGGAGTAGGGGAGGGGGGAGGAGGGGAGGAGGGGGATTAAGGAGGGAGAAGGGAGAAGAGAGGAGAGGAGGGAGGAGGAAGGAGGGAGTAGGGAGGAAGAAGAAGAAGGAAAAGGAGGAGAGGGAGGGAAGGAGGAGGGAAGAAGGGGGAAGAGGAGGAGGAAGAAGGGAAGAGGGAGGAGGAGGGGACGACCGCCCCACGTTGTCCGTCTAGACCCGCCGGCCCTCGTTGCTCGGCGCCCCTTGTCTTCGACCTCGCGGGTTGTCGGCCATCGGAGCCATGCATGTGACTTGTTTGTGTCAATATATATGTGGTTGTCGGCCATCGTCTTTGTGTGGTTTGTTTGCAGGTATTGGAAACCTCCCCGTGCGGTGGGAGGTTCTGTCGAAAAATTTTCAATTGATCACGTGTGCTTCTTTTTATACGAGAGAGGAGCCCTACGGAGCGGAGTTAAGTGCCTTGCGAGCCGGCGGAGTCCCTTGGCGGCCCCCGATCTTCTTCCTCGTCGGGTGGCGACTCCACCGCGACCCTAGGTATATCCCCTCCTTCCGTGCCATGGTCGTAGCTAGATCGCGGCTCCGTTAGGGCGTCTCCGTTCGAAAGAGATACGGTTGGAAGTATCCCCGCATACCTATAACCGTATCTATTGGGAATTGTCCACGTTTTTGGACGGCCAGAGGATGCGTAGATGAGGTCCGTTCCATGCTCCACTCTGTCGATTGAGTTTCGGCGGCATCTCCCCGTTGTTCTTCGAATACCACGGCTCCCCCCTCCGGGGAGGACGTGTATTCGGAGAACAGCGGGAGGTCTTTGCTCAAATTCTCGAGATAGGAGTGGAGCATGGAACGGACCTCATCTCGATCCTCGGGTGGGATTAGGACCTATCTTCACCTACTAGATGGTAGGATTGTTTGTGTAGATGCCTTTGCATTCTTATATTCTCATTTGAAATGATAGAGAATGGATGACGTCGGCGTGGATATACGATGGCCGGAGGAGTTTTGGAGATTTTGACCGTGAATGGGTTAGCAAGAGCGGTGCTTTTCGTGGATTATGCTTTTGCGGGAATGCTCGAGGTGCGAGTAAGGTTTGGTGTCCGTGCAAGAATTGTGACAATAAAAAAAGGCAAAGTAAGGAGGACATGTCTAAACATCTTCCCAAGTATGGATGGACGGCGGGCTATAAGCGGTGGATCTTCCATGGTGAAACTGGCGTATGAGGGACGAGGTCGTGAGGCAACGCATCGATGATCTTGCCGATGCGGGATAGGAGACATGATAGATGACTTTCATGCCGGTAACTTTGAGCAAGGACTTGGGGATGAGGGGAGGAGGAGCCGAGAAGAAACAAGAAAGGCCTATTATACCATGTTGCAAGCGGCACGTAAAACCCCCTTCACGACTATTGTGAGGTCTCCAAACTAGATGCCATTTCACGCCTTATGGACTTGAAGGCCCGATGCAATATTAGTCGAGGCGGCTTCACCGACATGTTGACGATCTTTGGGGGTTTGCTTCCGCCCAGTCACGTCTTTGCCAAAGAACATGTATGAGTCGAGAAACTCCTCAAGGTACTCAAGATGCCATACGGCAGATACATGCTTGTGAGAACGGGTGCGTCTTATTTAGGAAAGAGTACAAAGATGATACGACCTTGTCCAAAGTGTAAATCCTCAAGGTTCATAGAGGTAGACCCGGTGAAGGCGGTGAGAAGAGGCGACTTAAGGTCCCCGTGAAAATCCTACGGTACCTTCCCTTCGCACCGAGGTTACAACGGATGTACATGACCCAGGAAATAAAGCAGATGACATGGCTCAAAGATGGGCGTCGCTACAAGCCCGATAAGATGGTACACCCATCCGATGCGAAGCATGGACCCATTTCAACAATATTCATCGACAAAGCTATGGAGGCTCGTAATGTGCGTGTTAAGTACTGGCAATGAGATGGGTTCAATCCTTATGGAATGATGGCTGCCCCATACACTTGTTGGCTTTGTATTCGTTATCCATTGAATACGCCTCAGTTAATACGCTTTCAACAGAAGAACATTCTTTTGTCTTTGATAATTCGGCCACCCGGGGAAATAAAATGGGTGTGTTCATAGAGCCTGTGATTGATGAATTGATCAAAGGTTGGAATGAAGGGTTTTGGACGTACGACCAGAGCTTTGAAGAGAAATTTCGGGATATGCGTGTGGTACCACTACTCCTTGCATGATTTCTTGGCGTATGGGATATTACGTGGGTCGGTGTGTGCACGGCAAGTTCCCTCGCCCAGTATGCAAAGGCGGCTGTGAGGTTCACCTGGTTGAAGAAGGGTGGCAAGTATTACTGCGTTCGACAAGCATCGGCAGGTTCCTCGCCTCGACCATGCTTTTCGAGGCTAGACAAGAAGAACTTTACGAAAGGTCTCCAAGTTATGGACCCGAGCCGAGGATGATGACATCTGCCGAGGTACACGCTCAAGTGGATTCCCTTGTGGTGATGAAAATGGTGTCTTTGTGGGTTATGGCGAGCATCATGCATGGACTCACAAGTCGGGATTAGAGAGGCTCCCTATTATGATGACCTTCTTCTTCCACATAACCTTGATTTAATGCATCTTTGAAAAGAACATCGCCCGAGTATTTTTTGGAACATTCATGGAAACTAGCAAGTCAAAGGACAACGTTAAGGCTAGAATTGATCCTGGCGAGTTGTGTGACAGAATCGAAGCAAGAAATGAAGCCTCCTAGCAATGGCAAGAGATGGAAAAAACCTAAGGCCAATTACGTGTTGAGCGGGCCCCAAAGGAGGGAAGTACTTGCAATGGTTTGAGAAATTAATGTTCCCCGATGGGTATGCGGCAAATCGAGGAGGGGAGTGAACTTATCTACTATGCGAATCAATGGGCTCAAGAGTCATGACTACCACATATGGATGGAGCGGCTTCTTCGGTGATGCTTCGAGGCTATGTCCCCGATCATGTCGGCATGTGATGGCGAGTTGAGCAATTTCTTCCGGCGACTTTGTGCTAAAGAGTTATCTCGGACCACACTAGAAGAAATGGAAAAAGTGGCACCTGTATTGGTACGTAAGTTGGAGAAGATATTTCCGCTTAGGGCTTCTTCGTTCCGATGGTGCATTTGATTTTGCACCTTCCATACGAGGCAAGGGTGGGTGGCCCGCACGTTTCGTTGGTGCTATCTTTGTTGAGAGAGAGTTACGAAGCATGTTCGGGGGCCATTGTAAAAATAAGTGTAAGATTGAGGGTTCCATCGAGAAGCAAAGGTTCGGCGGGAGGTGTCGAGACTTCACATCAAAATACTATGGTGACAACCTTCCTAGCTCGCATTATCCACCCCCTCGTTACAATGTCGATGAAAATGAATCAACCCTCGGCCTTTTCAAGGAGAACTAGGGCGTGCAAGTGGTTCAAAAATAAAGATCTTGACAAATCGAGAGTGGATCGGTATAATGAATTATATACTTTTCAACTTTGGACGAAGTGCTTCCTTACGTCTGATAAGTCACAACTCTAAGCGTACAACCAACTTGTCTTGTAGTACTTAATATCCCGCATCCAACCCTTTTGTCTCTCGATGGTATAGGAAATTTCAAAGGCAATCTTGGCGTCAACGAGCGCCGCTCGAAGCACATGAATTGGACGCCCCAGAGACGAGGTTTGGCAATGGAAAACCAGATTTCATTAGTTGGTTCAAACGCCGGTACTGTCCAATTCGTGTTAAATAACGTCTCGTTTGATATGCTAACGAACTGTCTCATTTTATTTATCCCGCTTGAGCTTGCGAGTACGACCCGATCCGGGTATGCATCCCGAAGCTCATACAGGTTGCCAATGGCTTTGAGACCGAGGGGTTAGGTCATTTTACGGTTATGATGTGAATGGATATCGCTACCATACAACGAGCTATGAGCGGGAATCGACCAAACCGAAGAACCACAAATCCGGTTTTTCACTAAACGTGATGATGGAACTAGCACTAAAGGTTATTATGGAAGAATTGAAGAAATATACGAGCTCCATTTCCCGGCTCTAAACGGCTTGCTCTGTCGTGTTTAAGTGCCATTGGTTCGATCCTGAAATGACAAATTCGGACCTCGAACAACTTGGGATTGTTGATTCGACAAGACTCCCGGATGGCCGGAGATGATGTCTACATCGCGTGGCTCAACATGCCACACAAGTTTATTATCTCCCATGGTGTTGCCCAGCACGACGAGCGGCTTAAGGGTTGGGATGTTGTGCGAAGGTATTGCCACACGGTAGACTACTGTCCCAAACAGGGGACGATTACCATTTTAATGCAAACACATATGAGGGAGAGTTCTTCCAAGAAGATGGGCTACAAGGTAAATTTGTGATAGAAATAACCGGGCCTTTGAAATGGAAGTAGACAATGAAAGTGTTGTTGATGATGAGGAGGACGAGGAGGTTCGAGATGCGAAGGACTTACAGTTACTTGAAAAATTACTTAAGGACAAATGCGGTGTTGACGTCGTTCCTCCTCCCATGGATCCCGCCAATCTTCATATGTTGGAAGGCGTAGACATGGATGATAGTGATCATGAGGATTATGATCCGACGGTCTTGAAAATCGTGACAGGGGATGAGGATTATTTCTAATACATGTAATACTATGCATCTCTTAATAATTATGTTACGATTATTGGTTTTCAATCTCTTCATAATTACGTTCTATTTAATTTTGCATTTTTACTAATTATCTATATGTATTTGCAGGTCATTCAAAAGATGCCTCGAAGCGAATGTGTTCAAGAGAATGACCAGGAGGTTCGAAGTGTAGCCTCGCTAGGGCAAGGGCGGGACGAAGGGGAGGGCGTCGAGCCGGCACCACCCCACGGGGGGGGGGCGAGGGGGCGGGCGTCGTGCACCCCGACCACCGTCGCCACCACCGGTGGTGCACGAGGAGGAGGAGGAGGAGGAGGCGGAGGGGCCGAGGACCTCTCGGCGTGCCGCACCACGCGGACCGCTCGGCGTCCGCACCACGGGGAGGGGACCAGCCAGAGTACGGAGGGGGGTTCCTCTTCCTCCGGTCAGAGGCGTGTCTACTTGCGAGGCCCCTCCAGACTCCCGGATCGACAACCTCGTGAGGAGCAGAAACCGACCATAAGACCAACACGGCCAAGGTAATTTACTTTACACTTTAGCACTACTTTCTTATTTTTCGGGTTTCAAAATCGTAATAGGAACTAATAGTTATTCTTGATCATTTGGGCGGGGTTTTGTTGTCACCGCGAACTCGGTTCAAGGACGCTTGAGCCCGCCAAGACATTCTTGGTGTTCGGTGAGATAGCACTACCCGGCCTTATTAAAATCGACGGAGAAGAGTATGATGTCACGTCGTTCCACCAGTACGCGGAATTTCTGGACAACTATGATGACGATGGCATTAAATATGCTAACAAGGCTGTTCGTGTGGTCAAAGAGTTTTGGGTAAGTCTATGTCAGACTTTGTACAAATACATCGCTCCAAATTCTAATGTTAGAAATAATGACTTATTACATTGCTTCTATGTGCGTAAATACTTCAAGTGCGAGGAGGGATACGAGGAGGCCGAGGCGGAGGAAGTGGCTCTAAACGCCTTTGTTTCAAGCATGTGGCGGACATGTGACGAGGCAGGCACGCGGCCGGGCCGGGGACGTGGTGTACGCGTTAAAGGAGAAAAAAGAAGGCTCGATAAGCATGAATGGAAAACGCTGAATCGACCAAAGAACAATACATGGAGGTAAATATTGAATGCTCATACTAAGTTTAATTATGCTTAATGTGATTTTTATAATGCGTGTTATACTTGGTGTCTTGTAGGTGATTAGGAGTGGTGCTTGGTGCATAGGCGTTCTTTGGGAGCTTCGGGTGGACAAGTGGGTCGATACGAGACTTTCGGGGACGCCCTAACGACTACCGAACGGCGTGCCATGATGCCGGTGTACCACACCATCAAGGCAACCTTAATCTCGCTACCTACCAAGCTAGATATGTAAGTGTTATCCAATTCCTATTTTATGATGTGCAACTCAATACTTTCTTACCATTCTAGCTACTTTTCTTTTTTTCGACACGGAGCGCAGACACATGGCACGCCAATCAAGACGCCGAGGCCTTTGCTAACTAACCCCACGGGCAGGTATATAAAGATCCCGTGGTCGTCTTCAACCCCGAGGCCGGGCCCGAAGCCTACACCAACCCGACCGCCACGAGAAGATCAAGAGGGGTACACCGGTGGCGAGGGAGCAAAAGATGGAGAAACCTTCGATCCCCGCGGCCACGACATTCGGGGGGACATCGCCATGATCGCCGGAGGAGGCAAGAAGCACGGGCGGTACTATATAGGTGATAGCGTTATCAACCCGCACAACACAAAAGCTATCGAGCTCGAACACGCTCGGGAGGCCCGGTGATACGCGAGCGGCCAACCACTTACCGTGCTCACGGTCTCCGGACTTGAGGTTTATATATTTTTATTTAAGGTTCATTTATCGTTGAATACTATTTCTCCGTGTTCTAACTTTGTGTTGAAATAGGCCCAGATAGAGGAAGAGAGGAAGCGGCCAGGGAGGAGGCCGAGGGAGAGGGAGCGGGCAAGGGCTGGCGGAGCAAGAGAGGGCTCAGCTTTTGCGGAGCAAGAGAGGGGCGAGCAAAGACCAAGAGCATGGAAGCTCTCATGGCGTACCTCCAAGCGTTGGTGGCCAGGGTTGGTGTGCGCCGCCACCGGAGATCGTCTTCCCGCCACCGCCCGTCTTCGTCCCCGCCCGTCGTCGTCTCACCGCCCGTTCACGGTCACCGTCGATCTTCCCTCCACCGCATGGAGCCTCTCTGTGAGTTTGTCTCCGTAACTCGAAATATGCATATATGAATGTGAATGGATATGATCCGGAGTTTTGAATGCACCATGAGATGTGCACGTGGACATGTGGTTCTCGGCCATCGAGCCGTTGTTTTCTTGCGGGTTGGAAAGCCCCCGCAAGGGGAGGTGCTTTGCCGAAATTTCTAACTATTTCTCTTCTTTTTTTGAAGTTAATAGATTCTACCTTCAATTTTGTCTCACAAATTTCTAACTATTTATCTTTGCCTACGTGCTTGGGAAAAATTCTCATGCCTCGAACCCAACTCGAACCAATCTCAAACGGACCCTTGGGAACGCGCCGTTAAGAAGATTGGAGGCCGTGGCCGTAAATTTGTCATGATCTAGGTTGAAAACTTGTGCACTTGAACTTGTGAACTTGGATTTTATGTGAGTTTGTGAACTTGTGGTTGCACTATTGGACATGTGGTTGAACTTGTGACTTTGTTGGATATGATGTAATATATATGTGGTATTATGGATTTATCGGAGCCATATATGTGGTATTATGGATATTATGAAATCTGTGTATGTATATATATATTTATATGTGTCAACAATGTGAACAAAAAAAAACAAAAAAAAAAAAAGGTCAATTTCCGTGAGCCACACACGGAAATTGACCAAATATTTCCCCGTGAGTGGCACCGCTCGCGGGAAATTGACCAAAGATTTCCCGTGAACGACATTGACACACGGGAAAGGGAGAGGATATCCCGTGAGTCGCACCGTTACGCTCACGGGATATCTCGAAAACGCCGTTTCATGCCACAGGCCACGTAGGCCATAACGGGTTTTACCCCTCCCCGTTGACGGGTGCCACCCCCCTCCCCGTTAAGTATATCCCGTGTGCTAAATGGGATCACGGGAAAGGATATCCCGTGGGTATGACCTATGTTCACGGGAAAGGGCAATTTTCCGTCGATTTCGTTCCCGTCCACGGCTATCCCGTGATTTACCGCCGGGATAGGCTTTCCCGTGATGAAAACGGGCTTTCCCGTGTGCGAAGGCCCTCACGGGAAATCGGCAGGTTCCGGTAGTGGAGCCCGCCCAAGCACCGATGGTATATGCCCACAATCTGCCTTGGAACTGACCTGCCAAAAAATAAGGGACTCCTCCGACGCCCAGCAGTTGTTTGACAAGATGTACAACGGCAAGATATTGCCCAGGTCGAAGATTACTCTTCACCAAGCCCAGGATTCTGCTACTAGTTTACTACAGCGCTAAATGTGCTACGGGACGTTTGTCAAAAAAGAAAAATGTGCTACGGAAGAAACGCATCAGAGACTCTAATTTCTTGTCTTTTTCAAGACCCAAAACAATTGCCTCACTCCTATATCTGCACTTGTGCATCGAATCAGAAACTCTATTTTGTTGTGCACATCGGGGACGACCATGCTAGAACATTCAACATGCGATCATTGATCGATGGTACACCCATATGCTAATGGCCAAACTGTACTAAACGAGCAGATGTATTTTGAGTAAATGACTGATTCTTAAATAACCTTGTATTTGTTTAAGAATCAGTCACCTACTCAACATATATACAAGAGCACGTTTAGTATGGTTTGGCCACTAACATGGATATTTAGGCGATCATTGATCGCGTGCTCGAACGTTCTAGCAGAGATCGGAAACTTTCAAAACAAAATGGACAAGAGAGAGAACGTGCAGAGTCATCCACAAGGAGGCGATGGCTTTGGCTTTTGTCACCCTATCGACCTATCTTTGGGCATGCCGGTGGATTATGGAACGGCAACTTTTAGAGGGGCACGGTGGCGGCTTAAATAGTATAGACTCCCTCTGTCTGGATACAATGAGATGCACCATTCATCGTCTGAAGTCTGAACCTAGACGGGTGCATTGTCAGGATGCTTAACCTGCCCTCTGAACATAGACGCTCAAAAGTAGTACCACGGTGACATTAATTGCGTGATGGAGGGAGTAAGTACTATCTGGGAAAACTTACAGCATTTTTAGGTTCTCATTTAGACCTGGGCTTGTATGAGGAAGGAGATTATGGCATCCTCTGGCGAGAACGAAGTCCAGCCAGCACAGAACAAAGCATTGGCTCCCAGTTTGGCATACATTTACCTCCGTCTTCGACCCCACCCCCCACCACCTTGAAATAGAAACAGGCCCCCGCGTGCCGCTCTCGCCGAGGGCGACTTCGGGTGGCGACGCTTCGCCGCGCGCCGAGCCCCCTCCCTCTCCCGGTCCCCTCCGGCGCCGCCGCCGCCCTCTCGCGGCGGCGGCGGCCGCGCAAGACGCTCAAAAAGGCGGTCGCCGCGTCCCTCGGCTTCTCCCCACCTCCCGCCCTGCCCGCCTCCAGCCTCCCCTTCACCTCTTCCCTTCCCGCGGCGGGCGACGCCAGCGAGCTTGGGGTCGGCGTCCCAGGGCGCCTGGGAATGTGGCAGTCTGGCCTTCGCCCCCCGGATCCGCCCCTCCTCCCCCCGCCACCTCCCTCCTCTCCGTTGCCGGCGGCGGCGGCGGCGCCGCGCTCGCCTCCGGCCGGGCGGGAGCTCCCGGTCGGGCCGGATCCGGCCCCTCGACGCTGGATTCGCCTCCCTCAGGGCGTATGCCGGTGCTCCCGGGTCGCCCGCGCCGGCCAGGTGGGTCGCAGGCCGTGGGGCCCCGGCCCGCTCGTGCTTGGCCGGGCCGGGGCGCCCCGGACGTGGGCGGCACCCCCGGCCGGCGGGGCCGCCTCGCCTCCCTGGCTTCGCTCGGCGTGGAGGGACGGACCGTGCGCGCCGGATTGATCGGGCTTCCCCAACCCCGCGTGCCGCTGGTTGGGCCCGACTACACTGGTGAAAACCCCGGTCGGCTCCTCCGGGCCGGCGGCGGTGGCGCTCCCACGCCACTCACCTTCCCGAAGGCGCCGTCGAAGATGGTTCGATGGTCCGGTGTCGGCCGCGTTCTAGGGCCGGTCCCCGCGGGTGAGGTTTGCGCCATGGTGGCGCGGCGACGCGGCGGCTTCCTCGCACTCACCAACGCCGTCACGGTGACGTTGTTGGTCGAAAGTGCGCGCCGTTGTTGCTCTTGCTCCACCGTGGTGGTGGGGTGAATGGCGACGCCGTCTCTTCACCTTCGAGGAGATGCGGGTGAAAACCCATCCCTTTTGGGGGACGGTGTCGGGCGGCATCCCGGCGTCGTGTCCTTTCCTGAAGGCGACACCGAGCATCTCTTTCGCGGGTCTCCGTCGGTTTGGGGGCCGGTTTGCCATGCTTGTCGCTCGTCGTGCTGCGGTCCGATTGCGCTTTCTTGCTGCTCTCCGCTCGGTTGGCCCCCATTTGGTTGGTCGTAGTGGTAGTCTTATCGGTGCTCCTCGTCCGCGGTCCCTGGTCCCCGGTGACTTCGGAGGGTATCATCATGTCGGTGCCCCTCGCCCGCGGTCCTAGCCTTTGTGACTTCGGAGGTGTATCTTCATGCGGTGCTCCCGCCCGCGGTCCCGGCCCGATGACTCGGGTAGCACCCGAATCCCAGTTCTTCTACGGCCACGATCGCTGCGGGTTGCTTGGTGTTGAGCTTTCACGTATCAGACTTGGCTTGCGGGATTGTTAGGTGGAGGGCCTCCCGCCCCCGCGTTTCTTGCTTTTCGTTTGTGTTTTGGACTTCGTTGGTAATCCTTGGATTACTTGCGAATCCTTTGTATCGGTTACCTTGCCGTTCTATCGGCTCTTCTTCTTAATGAAATACGCGTGAAGTCGTGTTCTCGAAAAAAACATTTACCTCCGTCTTCGCTACTAAAAACTCCATCCTCCAAGAACCCCATAAGGTAACGTTTGGACGCCGCCGCCATGGCCAGTTTTGTATAACTCCTTCAAATGAATACATCGAGACCCTCGAGATCAAGGCGAATTATAACGGATATTAAGGTGTTGTTTGGTTCGGTCTTTTCAAAGCCCACAACGATTTACAGCGCTAAGAGATTAGGGACGATTTGTCGGTCTACAAACACCATCATTTTATCTTCGCTCCATTCCGATAACCTTCATCGAATCCACGGTTTCGGTGAAAGCGCAACCAAACAGAAGACGCAATCAGTTGCTTGCAGCAGGTATGGGTGGAAATGGTTTCTATTTATGCTGTCATTCCCTTTAGATGAACCAAACAACACCTATTAGGTGCCATGGAGACATAAGGAACCTCACTAGAGAAGGTAGTAGAAGGCCGACAAACTCTCGATGCAGACCATCTCCGACAACAGAGTCAAGGATACAATGAAGCTGTCAACGGAGTTTAAATGAGCAGCTTCCAGCAAGCCCATTGTGGCTAGCTTGCTTGCTTCACAGGCAGAGCGACAGCAAAATGTGACGCGACGCAGCAGGCAGCAGACTTGCCTATCGATTCGGCTACCATAGCAACAAATCGGCAAAAAAAAAACCCCAAACAAAAGGCCAAACTTGAGATTTTATTGGACTTGCCACAGTCGATGACGAGTATGGCAGAAGACCGCAGGAGATCAATCAACAATGTTGAGATGTCAACTGAACTACCAGCAGCAGTATCTACTCCCAACGGTCACAACGGCGACTTCAGGCCTGTACATTGTTTGCGGCAGCATATTTGATCACTGTCAAACAACGATAAGCATAATACTACCACACACACAAAATAAATCTAGAGTGGCGGATTGTGGCAAGACACAGGGATCTGCTCGGATCGTTACTAGAACTCGCAGCGATTCATTTGCAGTCAAAAAACAACGAAAACACAAAAACCGAGTATATAGCCACTAAAACGCTTCACACTGACTGACTGACACAATAATGTCCCATTTTTAATCACAACGAGAGAACCAACCCCTTCAGCATCAGCAAAGATGAACGTTGAACTCATTTGTGTCAACACCAGAACTGTGAGCAAGTAACAGTAGAGCGGTGAATAACAGGTGTCTTTAAACCCCCATGATATGCTGAGTTTTTGTGTTTCAGGACATGAAAAAAACTGGGTGAGTAAAACATAGATTGCTATGGCATTCATGGCCTGACTCCGTAAAAATTTGAAATCCAACTTCATGCCAAATAGCCTCTTTAGATCCCAAAACCAAACACTCCGCGTATCCGCTGGAATATGAGTTCTCTCCAGCCTCTCTCCGTGTTCTCGACCACAGTTGAATTCCCATACCTGCAGTTGTTCAATGGCAAACAGATTATTATGTAAGTACAAGAGAATCAATCAATTTGATGATGAAAGCATAGGAGTATCAACATACTTGTCTTCCTCTGGAATATCAGTTTGTTTGAGCTTTATGATTGTAACTCCAGACTCAGGCTCATCAAATGTCAACCGGACCTGCATTTCGAGTTTGAACAGCACAATGAGAAGAGAAGCATTGGAAAGGAGAAGCATACTATAGTAACATGGCCAAAATAATCCAGATGGTATGTACAGGAAGATCATAATCATAATAATTATAGACGCCTTGTGCACATAATTAAGCATCTACTATATCATATCTCAAGCGAAATCCTACATTCCTACAGCAATAGACAAAGAGCAGCATTGGAAAGGAGAAGAAAAAATTAGATTGCTAAGTATCTAAATCCACAGGCTAATCACAGCAGGTCTACACACACATTCCAAATAAGATATAGCCCACAACCCCAAATATACATTATGCATTTCTCAGAGGCGTTGCATACCCACTGCTGAAATTAAATAGTTCATCTGCTAAATTACTGCCAATCAATATAACAATTACACGACCCTACAAATGAGACATTCACACAGAAATATTGCATAATCACTAAAGACAATTCACCAAACCGTTATGATTGATTACTGATTACTGATGAACTCAGGATATAGATAAATAGTGCACATTGCATGATTCCACATAGTACACAACTAGCATGTTGATCATGTGTTGGCAACCACTCCATCCATCCCCGAAAGGAAATCTCACTTCCCACAAAGTCAAACAATCCTAACCTTGACTAAATATTTATAAAGAAGTACTAATATTTATGGTACATGGTGTAACAGTTATCACTAGATTAATTAATCATGGAATATGTTTTCATAATAAATATATATTTGATTTGAAGATGAAAATGTTGATAGTGTCTTCTATAAATAGTCAAATTTGGAATTGTTTGACTCCTCATGAAGCGATACTTCCATTCTTTCTGGAAAGGAGGGAGTACATGCTCAGTAGAAAGTGAGAAAATCCAGCAACCTACAGTGCTCGATTAGAGAGACCTAGTTGTTTTAATAATCTGACAAAATAAACATTATTTTACTAGGTGGTGCTATGTGCGTTTTTTAAATGCTACTCCCTCCATTCCAAATTATAGTTTCCATTTGTCTTTATCCTAAGTCAAATTTCTCTAACTTTGTCCAATTTTTTTTGAAAATTGTACTAACTATTATGTGTTAAATAAATGCACTATCAAACCAATATTACATAAAAAGGAATGCAGTGAAAATAATTTAATGTTTGTAGATGCTAATAGATTTTTCTATAAACTTGGCAGGAAATTGACTTAGGATATACTCCCTCCGTCCTAGGAATAAATGTACAATCTGTGATTCAAAAATTTTTCCCACAAATGTTGGCCACTGTCATCTGACTGAAGAACAGTCTGACTGACGGAGGAACAGCTATGAAGATATAACCAAATAAAAAACAAAAGAAACAAAGCACCGGCGCTTCCTGTCCACTCATTCATCTGATTTTGTTTTTAAAAATAGAGAAAAGAAGAATGACGGAGGCTCTGGAACGCCCCTGTCCACCGTTAAGCTCGTTGCCAGAGCTAAATGGAACTATAACATTTGTGGAAGGAGCTACATGAACATTAGTTGATTAGTGTGAATCCTTATATTGATGTTCAAATTTGAGTTCAAAATGGGTGGAAACAAAGATATGGCTCATCAAACTTGTATTTTAACAAACTATAGTCATGAAGAGCTATTCATCATGGGCTCATATTATTTGTGTCCAGAATTTGCTGTGCTGTAATTTAGGCATGCCAAACTGACTAAGGTATGTGTTTGGTTTACAACCCTAGGTGGGGCAGCCAAACAATCTTAGGCGTCGTCGCAGTGCTTCGCCACAGCAACTCTTGCTGAAAGTGTGGCGAACGATTCATTCGCTGCAACTTTGCGGTGACGACGCAAGACCACTGACTGTACTCCATGGGGAAAATATGGCACATGACGTCAGCCCGAGGGGTAAAAATGGCACCTAATGTTGACACGTATATGCATATGGCGTAAAACTGCAACCATGCACAGTGCCTTTCCTCTAGATATTTCTCCACAGATTATCTCTCCTTATTTCTTCACAGTTGGGAGAAAAGAATACCGTGGCTACTGTTATATCTGCTAATCTAAAGTTAGGCATGCTAGTGAACTAAACACCTCATTTTTTAGGCAAAGTTGGCATGCCACTGCTCTGGCACATGCCTAACCTTATCTGCAGCAAACACTCTGGCAGTCTGGCTATGAACCAAACAGGCCCCATATCTTCCCCAACACTAAATTTCAGCATCCAAATTTATGTACCTAGATTAGTGAGCATACAAGAGCAATAGCAAAATGATTAGCTGACATAGGTACCCAGTCATGGCATGAGGATCTTACCGAGGAGTACAAGCCGTCAGGCCAGCTTCCAAACCGCCACTTCTGTGCAATCAGTTTCCCTTCCTGCAGCTCCTCATTGACGCCAGTGATGGAGCCATCAAAGAGGCTAAATTCCCCTCCAACCTCTCTGCTGATCCTCGCATTGCTCTGTGTAAACCCTTTCCATCTGTTCTCATCCATCAAGATCTCATATATGTCCTTTGAGCGGCAGTAAAACTTCTCGGTCATCTCAATGGTCTTGAACCCCTCCTTGTCCTTCCCCTTGGCCTTCTTCTTCTCCGCAGCCGGCGCAGGAGCCACCACCTCTTCCTTCTTCGGCGGGGCAGCGCCAGGCGTTGCGGCGGGGACCTTGGCGGCGGGAGTTTTCTTGGAATCGAGCTCGTCCTTGGCCGGTCCACCCTTGGCCATGGCAGCGACGAACTCGCGGATCTTCTCGAGCACGAGGGGCTTGCCGCGGGCGAGGAAGGCGTCCTTGGCGCGTTTGGCGAGGGGCGTCTCGTCGCCGCGCACGGTGACGCGGAGCTCGGGGTCCTCGTCGGCGTTCTCGTCGGCGAGGTAGGGGGACCTCGGCGGCGCCGGCGACCTTGAGGGCCCCGGACTCCGAGGCAGCGGCGGCCTCGGCCTCCCAGGAGAGGGTGAGCGAGAGCTCGTAGCCCGGGATGACCTTGCCCTTGCGGATGTTGACGTAGGCCTCGCCGTCGAGCTTGTCGAGCGCGACGGTGCGGAGCGTGAGGCCGCCCTCGCCGTCGAGGACGGTGAGGCCCGCGAGCAGGGAGGAGAGCCGCGCGCGGGACCACTCCAGGCAGTCGCGCTCCGCCCAGTGCCAGTTGTGGACGTTGGTGCCGTCGGCGCGCTCCTCCACGATCCAACGCCTGTCGCCCTCGCCGTACTTGGCCATGGCTGCGCGCGCGCGGTGGAGGCGGGCGGGGCTTAGGGTTTGGACGGGCACGGATTCGTTTGGATCTGCGCGAGGCGTGGAATGGATGACCAGCGGAGACGAGAGTTTTTTTTAGAGCACGAGGCGGCTGCTTCTGGATGCTTCGGTCGTGGATCGGAATACTCTCGAAGCTGAGGGGCAAACAATGGGGAAGGAATCTGGTAGCTTCCCTTTATAGGTGTCCAACGGGCCGGCCCGGTGCGCCCGCGGGCCCGCCGGGCCGGGCGGGCTGGCCCGCTGCGGGCCGCGCCGGGCCGCGGCCTCCACCGCGGTTCGAAGCCGCGCGCGTCCTCGCCCATGGCCGGGCCAGGTGGGCCATTTTATACGCCACGAGCCGGTCGGGCCGGCCACGGCCGCCGCGGCCGCTCAAAAAAAAAAAAAAAAAACAGAGGAACTTTCGTCGCCGCCGCGGGCCGCTTCCGCGCGCGCGCGCGGCGCTGGCGCGGCAAGCGCACGGCCGCTCCCCGCCGCCCGCCGCGCGCAAGCTCCCCGGTCCCGCAAGGCGGGGCTGCGTTGGCAGGGGAAGACATGGAGTAGACGGGGCCCGGGAGCTAGGTTTCTTGTTTTTTTTTTTTTTTTTTTGAGGAGAAGGTTTCTCGTTTGGTGACATGGGCCTTTAGTTGTTTGGGCCATAATTGTTTGAGATTTCTATGGGAATATGATGGGTCATTGCTTTGGAATTTTATCAAGGGCCGCCACGTAGTTGGTCCGGCCACCGGGCCGGACCGCCACCGCGTGCCACGGGTCGGGCCGCCCGTGGTCTGCGACATAACGGACGGGCGGGCCAGTACTGGGGCCATTTTGCCGCCTCGGACCGACCCGGCGTGCAGCGGGCCAAATGGCCATCTATACTTCTCTTCCACCTGGAATACTTTCTAAAAAAATTCTAACAAACCCGTAGAATGAATTTAGAGCAAATGCTTGGTCCTACTCCCTCCATCTCAAAATAGATGTCACTTTGTAGGATGCGTCTTCTGGTCAAACTTTTTTAACTTTGACTAGGTTTGTAAAAAATACGTGCAACATTTAAATTTACAAATAAATTTGTTAAAAAACTAGACTTAAAGATCTTTCCGATGATACTAATTACTTAGCATAAATATTTATATATTTTAATATATAATTCTTGCGGTATTTTGAAAACGTTGACTCCTCGGGAAGCGAGAATGGCATCTATTTTGAGATGGAGGGAGTATTGGGGAAGCTAGAGAATTTTCAAAAGTCTGCTTTGCTATATTCTTTTTTGAAATAAGAATAGAAAAGTTTAATAAAATATCATCTATCGCTTTTTTTCGTTATATTTCTAAATATTAACTTCCTCGTCAAGATTGAGTTAAAGCATCTCAAGTTTGACTAAAGTATAATTAAGCTTAAGAAGCTTTAGCTCTCCAAGATTCTTAGAATGACTTACAATTTGGGATGGAGGGAGCATGAAACGTGAAGGTTTTGTTGTCAAACCTTAAACCGGGGAGGATGGTGGTATGTTGAGAGATGGATGGATGGATGGAAATAAGTAAGAGAAATATGAAATTTAAACGTTGCCCTTTTGATCGAGGGATAGAAGGTATGGTTGAGTATGTGATGTCTAATGGGTATGTTTATAAGGGCTTGTTTGGTTGCACACACAAAAAAAAACTAAAGATATGATTTTGCCCATTTGGATAGAAGTAAAAATCCGAATGAGAAATTGTACATTGGGATCGAATTGGTCCCCCCCACCCACTCCACCCACCCACCCACCAGGGTAGGGTCTAATTGTTTTGGGAGAAAAACGGGGAGGGTAAACCCCCCTATTTAAGTCATTTTATAAAGCAAAGTCCGTAGTTGCAAAAACAAGGAAAGCTAAAACAATGAAAGCAAGACCTAAAGAAATGATTCCCTTGATGATTTACACTTACGAGTTGTAAGAGCCTCGAGCTAACCCCGTCATGACCCGCAATTGGGCCAGCCGGTGACGGACTAATTGGGCTCGACGCGACGGCCGCCGCCCGAGGGGGCGAGTGGCACGCAGCGACGCTAGGGGCGGCGCCCCTTGTCGCCGCCGCCTTCTCCCTCCCCGTCCAAATCCGACTACGCCGTGGAAAGGTCCCTTGTGGTTTTTGGTAATTGAGTGTCAACATTAGGTGAACTAATATGTGTGATTGAGATTATACACGGGAGGTTAGTTCACATGTGATGATGCAATGAAGGAGCTTATTGCATATGAAACATGACATGGAGTCATGTGGCCGAGGTGGTGAAGATCAAGACAAGGCTTGGCTTGATGGACCGGTTGCAAGTGTGAAGGGCAAGTCGAGGGACTTGGCGCCGAAGGACCGACGCAACGGTGAAGAGCAAGTGAGGTCAAGATCGATGGACCAAGAAGGTCATGTGATGATATGAAATGGATCATATCATTCTTGATCGTGTTGGTGTATGTGTTGCATCGGCACTTGAAGATGGAGCGGAATGGAAATGCGTAAGGCAAAGGTATAACCTATAGGGCATTTCATTTTCACGGTCATTGGAGCTTAGAGAAGTTTATGACCGGGTTTAGGATAGATGGCCGTACTATCAAGAGGGGCAAACTTGTTTGCATATCGGTCATCTAGTGCCACTTGAGCGATCTAACTTTGCGACGTGTTAGGATCGAGTGGCGTGCTAAGAGCTAACCCGGCCTTTGAAAATGATTGTGAAAATGCTAACACACATGCACATGGTGATGTACACTTGGTGGTGTTGGCACATTTGCAAAGGCGGCGGTGATTGCAGGGTTGAGTTGGGTTTGGGAACCGCTCATCCTCCCACCCGAAGCTTGCGAGAGGCGGGATTCGGCGCTTTCAAGAAAATGAGTTGCATATTTTCTATTGCGTGGGATGCAAGTTGGGGGTGAAAACATGCTATCCCTCGTACTCAAGTTTGGTATACTTGATGGGTAGCATGTCGAAGCGAAGGTGTCGGTGTTTCGTGAAGTTTCGCTAGAAAATGGTGGCCGACGCACCGACCGGAAGCACGCCGGCGACCGGACGCTCCGTTGGGTGCGTCTCGCGAAAGCTCGCGGCCGGATTTCGCCGGACGCGGGGACCGGACCCCGGACGGAAGCTTCCGGTCTTTCGGCCGGGCGTCGGCCGGACGCATGGAGGTGGGTGCCACTGTGGGCCCGAGCGTGTCGGTTGTGACCGGACTCACGGCCGGACTCGGTGAGTCCGGTCGGTGCGGCCCGGTCGTAGCCTTGAAGCACCCCAACGGCTCTATTTTGGCTTGTGGCTATAAATAGATGGGGTGACCGGCTTTGGTCGGTTCTTTGAGCACATTCTAGCCTTGGTGGCTTGTATTGTGGTGCTTGAGAGCCCTCCCACTCACATATGCTTGATATCGTTCATCCGATTGAGTGAGAGATCGAGTTCTAGTGCGTTGCGTTGAGAGATCGCATTTCGTGGCACTAGGTGATCGTGTTGCAAGCGGTGTGCTTGTTTCTCTTGGAGGTTGCCACCTCCTAGACGCTTGGTGGTAAGAGACTTCGTGAAGCACGCAAGGAAGCTTGTGCGGTGCTCGAAGAAGAGATTGTGAGAGGTTCGTGCTCACCTCGCGGGGATCGTGAAGAGCAACTCTAGTGGAGCGTGTCATTGAGCTACCACACTTGTGTGTGGGTTCAGACGGTGCCCTACGAGGGATTGGCTAGAGAACTCACATCGCGTGTGAGGGTCTCGATCGAGCTCCCAGCTGTGGGATTTGGCACTGGCCATTAAGCTTGAGAATCATCACCGGGTGATTCGCCAAACCGTGGAACCACTAAAGTGTTGGTCGACACAACGAGGAGTAGGGGGAAGTTGGCAAGCTTCCCGAGACCTCGGTAAAAAATCACCGGTGTCATCTTGTGTCCACACTTCACGGTGGTTTGCAATCTCTTCATCTCAAGCCTTGTTCTTACATTCATATATACTTTGTGTTTGTGCTTGAGTAGAGTAGTTGTAATTATCTAGCTTGTGTAGCTTGTTTAGTTACTTTGCTTAGCTTGTGTAGCTAGGTAATTTGAGCCTTTGGGTTAGGCGTGTGTTGCCTTATCTATTGTGCATCTAGTGAGCTTAGGGGCTTTGTGCTTTTGCTTACTAGAATTATGTAGGAGCTCACCCTTGCTTAGAGTACTAGTGCTTAGGTTTGTGTGACCTTGCATTAAAATTGATTAGGAGCTCAAGCTAGGCTTGTCACTTCACTCTTCTTGTGTAGGATCTTTTGTGAGGTGATTTAGAGTCTTAGTTAGAGGGGTGAAGTCTTGGCTAGACCGATAAGTTTAATTCGCATTTGTTTCGGTTAGCCGTTGCGATTAGTTTTTAAAAGGGACTATTCACCCCCCCCCCCTCTAGTCCCCATCTCGACCCTTCACTTTGTCATCAAGTTAGCATTATCTTAGATAATTTTTGGTGTGTAAAAGGGGATATTACAATCTATAAGGAAGACCCTTATTAGGAAATAAATAAAAGATTGCTTATAAAAGGTATTTCAATCGTATAAGGAAACCTTATAGAGATTGCTTAGATTACAAGTCCCACTAGCCGGGCTATATAAGCAAGAGGCATGTAATCTCTAGGGGATAAGCAAGCAATAAAAATATATCTATCGTTCGCACCCCGCCTCCACCGCCACCGCCTGAGCCCCGCGCCCACGCGCCGCCCACGACCCGCCGCCGCGCCGCCCCCCCCCCTCCCCACGGCTCCTCCTCTCCAAGCAGTTGCTTGTGATGCCGCTCGTCGCCGCCGGCGAGAAGCCGCAGCCCCCTACGCCATCTCAGAAGCTCCAACGGTCGACGAACACGTGTCAATTCCGGCTCAATCTAGCCGGAATCTGACATAACCTTTTCTAGCGACCAAGAGAAGTTCTCTTGTTGTAAAGAATTATACTATTTCTCGTTGTCCAAATCGACCAGGTGGCAAAACAATGTGCCCATTGGTCTCGCTGTGATGACTCGTAAATCTCAAGATCGTTGATCCAACCCTAGTCTTTTGGAGATGCCCATAGAGATAGGGTGTTTTACGCTATACGTCTACTAGGTTCGTGGCCCGTGCGTTGCTACGGGATAGCTAGACTTCTGTAATAAATGCATATGGATCGCACGATAAAATAATAATAAGGAAAACCTAAATATTGATATTAAAGTCAATGGGGAAATCAGGGAGAGCGTTGTCGCAAACTCACAAACTCTATTGTATAGACATTTCCGTGATGGGGAAATCCTTTTAATGACATTGAATTAAATATATTAAAAAACAAAAAGGAATTTTTGCCTCACTACATGGAAAAACAAGTATTTCACAAACTGTCACTCTTAAATTATGTTATGATGTTTTCCTTTTAAACAATTAGTCAAATAAATACTACTCCACTAATCGCCATACAATGGAAATATATACTATAACTTCTGAAATTTCTTTTGACTAAATTGATTTGTAGTTTATGGACGGAGTAAAATGATGGCCAACTATCAAATTAAGATCAAATGCCTTGACCTATGCAAATTAAGATCAAATTCTTTTTCCCTTGTCAGTAGAAAAATTAGTCAACCAGATTACATCCATTACAACCTAAATCACCTAGCACATGACTCTTCTATGGTAATTCTAATTTTCACAGAAGAAAGTAAATACATCCATCTACGATTAGTGTTTCCATCTGACAAACATACAAAAGTTTAGATAATAGTTCAAACATCTGATTTCCTAATTCATATTGGAGAAAACAAATACATCACGCTAGAGAGAAACTAGGAAGGAGGGAGAAGCGGCATGAAGCGAGGAGGCACAGTGGACGGTAGGGAACCGACATGACACCACGTACCTCTCGCCGGTGACATGGTGCATCCAGAGGACACCACGCCGCCGCCGTGGCGATCGACGGCCCCGCCCGACTTCGGTTCGGTTATTGAGGTCGCGACACTCGTCGCGTACGTGCCGACGTCTCTGGTGGCACGTACACTGATCACACGCTGAATAGGGTCGTCGAGGTAGCGTGGGTAGGTCATCGCGTCGAGCGGGCATGACTCCTGTTGTTGGAGTATGAGTATTACGCCCATGAGGCTAGGCCCATGAGGCCCATGTATGCAACTATATGACTACCCTTCTAGGGTTAGCCCTAATTACATGGTATCGAGCGAAGGGTGCGCATGATGTCGGCGGTGGAGTAGGCGTAGCCGGTGGTGAGGAGGCCACCGGTGGTGTCTCTGTCGTCGGTGAAGAAGACACCACCGGTGGTGACCGTGCGACGACCAGGACGGAAGAGAGGCCACCCCACTGAGACGTGTCGCCGGTGTACCACCCCGCCGTTGCTTCACCGTGACCCCGCGCCATGTTCACCCGATGGTGACGCACGACGCGGCGGGTACTCTCCGGTCCCGGCTCTTGCGGCGATGCCCGGCGACTCGCGGTGTCTCCCCGGTACCCTCTTCCGTTCCTCGCGCGGCCCCGTCCGACCCCTCACTGGCGCCGTGCAATGGAAGAGGAACGTAACTCTCCTCGCCAACCAGACTTGGGATCCGGTGCCCCGCCCGCCCGGCTCCAACGTCGTCACCGGCAAAGTGGATCCGGACACACAAGCGGCGGCGAGATGGTACCGGAGCGGTACAAGGCTCGTTGGGTTCTTCGCGGGTTTACTCAACGCCCGGGGAGTTGACTATGATGAGACCTTCAGCCCGGTGGTGAAGCCGGCCACCGTCCGCACGGTGCTCTCACCGGCTCTTGCCGCTCCTCGGCGGTACACCACCGGATGTCAAGAATGCCTTCCGCATGGGAGCCTTACCAAGACAGCTTCATGCTAGCCCCCGCGGGCGAACCCCACCGAGTACCGGAAGTCTCGCTGGTGCACTCCCGTACCTCACCTTCACAGCACCGGACATCACCTACGCCGTGCGGCCAGATTTGCCTCTCACATGCATGATCCCTCGAGAGCCCCACCGACCGCTCTCAAGCGCCTCCTCCGCTACCTCCGCGGCACCGTTGACTACGGGTTCGCTTCACCGGTCTCCTCCATCGAGCTGGGTGGTGTACACCGACGCCGACCGGGGCGGGTGTCCCGACACCGGGCGCTCCACCCTCGGGCCACGCCGTGTCTTCCTTGGCGGCAACTTGGTGTCGGGTCGCCTGCCGTCACCGGTCGCCTCCGCTCCAAAGGCCGAGGCGGAGCACCGCGCCGTTGCTAACGGCGTGGCCGAGGCTTCGGCTTTCGGCTCCTCGCCGAGCTCCACGGCCCTCTCCAGACCACGCTGGTCTCATCGCGACAACGCCGCGCGGTCTACCTCTCCACCAACCCCGCGGCAAAGAGAGGACCAAGCATGTGGAGATCGATCTACACTTTGTCCGCGGATCGGGTCGCCATCGGCGGTTCGGTCCCGCATGTCCCGACCACCTCCCGGTTCGCCGACATCTTCACCAAGGGTCTCCCATCCTCGACCTTCACCGAGTTTCGCTCCAGCCTCAACATCACCCCGTGGCTAGTTGCGGGCCTGTGGGGGCTCATGTGTTGTACTTCTTTTTCGTGTCCGTCCCCGCAAACTCCGCCGCGGACGGTAGTTCGGGCCGCGGGGGGTGTTGGAGTATGAGTATTACGCCCATGAGGCTAGGCCCATGAGGCCCATGTATGCAACTATATGACTACCCTTCTAGGGTTAGCCCTAATTGAGGAATCCTAATTTCTACACCCTTCCGTGACATACCCGGTGCCACGCGTGATGGCAAAGTGGTTTTTGGGGCAATGGCGGCGATCGCGGTGGCATCGATGACGTCTTTAACGTCGGGTCGGCGGCGTCGGTGCGTCCACGGCATCAAACGGAATCGGATCGTCGGGATATGGCAAGGTCTCGCGGCGGCAGCATGGTCGGGGCGTTTTTTTTTTTTTGTCACGAGGGGCACTCCGTTGTTGGCTCCATTCCTTTCCCTTTATTTATTTCCTTTCTTTTTTTTTTCCTTCCTTTTCACAACCAAGGGGCATTTATTTCCTTTCTTTTTATTTCCAACCAAGGGACGTAGCAGGCGGGAGAGGAGGGGGGGGCACTCAGTTGGCTCAATTCCTTTTTATTTATTTCCTTTTTTCCCCTTCCTTTTCACAAACCAAGGGGCATTTATTTCCTTTCTTTGTATTTCCTTCCTTTTCACAACCATGGGGCATAGCGGAGGGGAGGGGGTCACATTTCTTTCCTTGTAGGCGCAAAGGGTTGAGATCACATGGAGAGAAATAGACGGACAAACCAACGATTGTCGCACAAAAAATAATCTTCCTTTTGTTCTTTTTATGTTGTAGAGATATGTTATCGTTTCAAAAAAAAAAAAAATGAGAGACTTGCCAAATCCACTCTATCAATCACCTCCAAATTCAAGTTCTAGGTCACACCAGCATTGTTATAGATCCAACAATGGAATGAAGGTATTGAAAATTCTTCCTCTTAAGAATGTTTGTGGGCCCATCAACAACGGGGAAGCCGCGCCACCTGCTAGTGTGTATGATAACAACGAGGTTCTTGTGGTGTATGACCACCTTGATTTAAGTATTTAACTTGACGTGAGTGTCCGTACATTTATTCTGAAATGTAACCATGCCATTCTTATTTGATTCAAATTCTCCACACGATATAGGTGCTCATGTTTTTCTACATTTTTTAAAAAAATTTAGTGACAGTTGTTCTTTTTGTTTGATAAGTAGATGATGTGCATGTAGCTAGAGGCATGCGGTGATGTGTGTCCGTGATTTGGAAACCGGAGAACAAAAATCGGCGCTATGAGTGAATCATCGGCTGGATTTTGGTCGACGACCAAGACCGGGCGGGTTTAGATGGCAGAGATTTTTTGCCACAAAATTGCAAATTTTTAGACTCTCTCTCCATCACATCACATTAAATACACCAAAAACATATGTTCGGAGCGATAAATGTAGGTAAAAAAATTAACTATTACACGATTCATTTGTTTATGACGAGAGCGAATCTTTTGAGGCTAGTTAGTACATGACGGACAATGTTTACCACAAATAAACGAAACGTCGCTACGATGTGTCCTGCAGAGTTAAAACAGTGCTTTTTGCTAAAAATTTTGCCAACTAAAACAAGCGCCAATTATCGGCCGAAGAACCAGTCCTATGCCCAATCTGAGCGAGCGAGCGAGGGGAAAACAAAACACCGCGGACGCTGGGAAACTACTCCGCGCGCGGCCGCATCCGCATCAGCATCAGCTACCGGACAAGACCGCGCCGGCGATGACCCCACCACAGCATTTTCCAGGCCCAGAATTTCACGCGGTGACGCCCACCCACGGAGGCAGGCAGGCACAGCCAGCCCGCACGCCACGGTGACGGGCCCCGCGCGCCGCCCGGCCGAAAGGCCCGACTGCGGCCGGCTGCGGAGTGGAGTGCGCCCGCAACAAATCCCAACCCCAAGTCTGGGTCAGTCCCCCAACCAAAGCCGAGGAGGAGGCGACGACGCGGAGGAGTCCCGGACCCGAAGGCGGAGCCCCCAAGCCAGAACCCCACGGCGAGGGGGTCGGTCCCGACCATGTCCTCGTCCGCGCCTTCCCCGCCCGCCGGGGCGCCGCCGGAGACGCCGCCCCTGCTCCCGCCCCCACCCCCACCTCCTGAGTTCTACTGCTACGAGTGCGACGCCACGGTCGCGCTGCCCGCCGAACCCGCAGCTCGGCCTCTGCCCGCTCTGCCACAGCGACTTCATCGAGGAGAGCCCCTAGCGCGCCGTCCCCGCCTCCTCCGCCGCCGCCGCCCCCACCGCTGCTCTTCTCCGGGCTCCTCCTCCTCCTCGCTCTCCGACGACCCTGACGACGACGACGACGACTTGGATTTCGTCATGGACCCCGACGAGGCGCGCGCCTACCTCAGCCGCCTCGTCCACCGCCACCGCCTCCAAGGCGACGGCGACGGCGACGGCGGAGGGCCTTTGGACGTCGCCGCCGCCGCCGCCGCCGTCTCCGTGTTCCAGCAGCACGTCCACCGCCCCCGCCCAGGCATCGGCGGCGGAGGGGAGCCTCCCGCCACGGCCGCCTCCATCGCCGCGCTGCCCACGGTCGAGGTGGCCGAACCTGCCTCCATCTGCGCCATCTGCAAGGACGACCTGCCCCTCGCCTCCGAGGCCCGCAAGCTCCCCTGCGCCCACCTCTACCACTCCTTCTGCATCGTCACCTGGCTCCAGATGCACAACTCCTGCCCCGTCTGCCGCTTCCGCATCCCCTCCGCCGCCGCCGCCGCCGACGAGGCCGCGCCCGCGCCCGCGCCGTCGGAGCAGGACCCGCCAACCACCACGCGGATCACCATCCGCTTCACCACCACCACGCGCCGCCGCGTCCGCGTGACCACCACCGATCAGGCGGCTCCTATCTCGGCGTCGCCCACGCAGCTCGCGCAGGCTATTACAGGGGATGGAGCTGCTGGACCTGCCAATAGCGGCGAGACTGTGTCGTCTCAGTGGCCTCTGCTCCACGAGTCCGATTCGGTCATGTCGGAGGCACGCGAGGGGGATCCCTTTTTTGATTGAGCCCGATGTTCCTTCCAGTCGTCAGGTAAGAATATAGCAGCAATTCTCTCAACTTTACGCGCGCTAAATTCGTATTGTATCCTTGGAGCATGAATTGAATTGCTTTGCTGCAGTAAACTAAATCGTTTTAGTTAGTGGAGTCAATGGTTTAGGTATTTCTATGATAATTGATCATCATGTGGCGTAGGTGTTGTTACATTCTTTTTTCTATATAGTCTTGTACTGTCTCCTAGATGATCAGGATACGCTTCACTTGCTCATTTTCGTACGGTAGAATTTGAATAATCAATCGCACAAGTCTGAATTCTGTGGATACCGCAAAATCAAAGTTTGTCAATTAGATGTTTAGGTGCTTTCTGCTGTTAATTACATGAGCCTTTTTTCCTTGTGTTGTTTAAGACTATGCACAGATATAATCACTCTTATAAAATTGATATTACTTTATGTTGATTTAGCTCGGCGTCCTTAATTGAATTTAAGCATTTGTGCTTATAAATTATAACTTAAAATCAAATCATCTTAGTCATTTTAAGTGAGCATTGGCGTTCTGCTGTTATTTTAACGCTAACGCGAGCATAGGCTAAGCTGATTGTGGTTAGTAATTACCGTGCAATACTGTGCATGCTATCTATTTGGAGGTTTAATTATTATCATCCTGCCTTTTATGTTTATAAGGCTAGAAGATACCTTTTGTTCTGCTGAATTTGGATTGAAGAAAAGAAATGGCAGAGCAAAGCTAACAATATTGATGTGGATTTAGGTGGTTTCTCACATTGTTTGATGGATTGAATGCACCTGTTTCATTTTTTGTGTTGTTTACAATCAATTCCAGTTGTTGAATTGAAGTTTCTCTAGTATCTTGTAGCATTGATTATCTGGATTAGTATGTTTTTATTGGCAAGGTGGTAGATACAGAATTTGCAGATCTGCCTTGATTCCCTTCAAAAGAGTGAAACTAGTTCATGCTACTGTATGTTGCTAGTTTAACAACCTTGATTCCTGAATCCCCTTTTCTTGCGTTTAGCTCTAATAAATCTATTATCTTTTTATTGGTCATTTGCTAGTTAGTTTCTTGACACCTCCATTATTTCTTTGTTATGCTTCTTGTTCGGCGCTTTTCTTGTAGACTTCTGGTGCAGCATGAATATGTCTACTCAAAAATCACATCTCTCTGATTATAACAAAATTTTGCTCATGTCCTTGTATGAGTGCATCATTCTTTCTCTATTGTCACAAAATTCTGTAACAGCTAATTGTCTTATTCATGTATGAAAAACTGAGCATCACATGCACAAGCTTAGAGATTTACCAGGACTAGAAATTTTGTGCATCCGACAACAAAGAGATGAAGTAGGAGGATACACGTGTACTGGCCTTGGACACCTTACATGTCTATCCACCTTGTGATTGATTTTTCTTTCAAGCTTTTATTCTTACATCACCCTTTAGAATAAGTTAGCCAATTGCTTCAACAGATACATGCTGTTATTTGAAGTAACTGTGGACCGCTTGACTTGGGTTGCTCATGTGAGCTTGCTAAGAAAGCTGAAGTACACTGCTTTATGAGCGATTGAGTTTGCTAGTACTTCACTTTACACATCACAGAAAGTACCTTTATACTGCCAGAATTAGTTGGCACAAAGAAATGTCTATCATAATTTCTATTTTTGATGGATAAGGCATGTAGTGGTGGCAAACTTGCTGGCCAACAAAAAAAGCAGGGTTTCTCCTGTTGTGGCATTCGTCAACTTGTGTAATGAATAAATCCTTTCATGTTCATGTAGTACTGAACTGATATTTTAAGAGAATAAAGCTATAGGCGATTGGTTCTTAAAGTGCCGCCCAATAGCATCCTTTGACTTTTCCGATCCTAAGATCCATTCTTATGTGTTACGGTTTTGCTGTTACTATCTGTTGTTCCTTAAAGCTTGTGAAGTCTTTCAGTTGTCGTGCTCATATGCTTCTGCCCTTTTTCAGATGATAAGGTAGCTGTTGTTAGCTGTCAGCCAACAAGAGTAAAAAGGAGGCTACCATCTGCTTCCTGTCTTTGTTCGGACGAGGTTTCTCGCAAGATGATGGCATGTTGTTACAGCTGAACTAAGTTGTCCTGTTAGGAGAACAAGAGCATTCGTTGCATGGGTTTTCGGTGTCTTGTATATTGGTGGTTAAACATATTTATTCATAATAAATATAGTGATGTACAATATGCAGTATTTCGTTTTCCTGTTACCCTGCGACTTGATCTGCATTGCTAGTTAAATATGTGAATGCATTCGAGTCTAGTGGGTACGGATTATACTCTGTTGATGAAGCTGCCTTCTTGCTTGAAGGCGAGTTAGGCTGGGAAGCTGGGATTGTAGCAATTAAGTTATGAGACCCCTGAATTCTATGTTTGTTTGATGGAAGGTAAGGTTCCATCTGGTTGAATTTATGACACATTCCTCCGCATACAAATGATGCTACTCCTATGTCATATTCTTTTGGTAGCTACACTTTTATGTGTGGCCAATAGATGTGAGGATCAGACTTTAGCTGCTATGTGCCATGAGGACTACATGCATTCGATTGGAATCAAATAAAAATTGCTGTCACGGCTGTACTGGTCTTGTGCATACTGTTAGGGGATGTACTGACATAGTTATGAGCATATATACATCCGAAAGCAGGACAAGGTTATCCCTGCAACTATCATGCCTGCCAAATCTTGTCTCCTCAACTCAAGCTATACATACATCAGAAGTAAAGTGCAGGTTGGATCCCTTTATTTTGGAGGAATTGAAATGTACTTAAGAAATTATGCTATTTGGCTTAGAATTTAACATTTCACAACTTTCCAAAGTTCACATATAAGCCATCTTAAATCCATAGGGTGGGAGATGGAAAATTGAGAATCTTCTTCTTCCACAACTATAGTTTATGCAGTGAATTATTGAATTTAATTCTAAAGATCCAAACGGAGGCTAAAAAATTCAGATTACGTTGAAGAAAATGCTTCACAGATATGTAGCTCTTTCCCAGAAACATGAACGAGCAATGTTTGTATATTGATCAGTCACCGCACTGAATGACCGTGCTTGGATTTCTGAGAGCTCAAATTCAGGTGGTCAATGCAGCAGAGTCCGAGTGAAGGACCCCTTATTCTCCGCAGATAGTTTAAAAAGCAATGTGGAAGACTTGGGGCACCAATGAACCAATCGAGTCACTGGCCAAATCAAATGACTAGAATGAACAAACAACGAGCAGCAGCTATTGAAGCGATTGCAGTGGACCAAGAACATGGAATCGTTTAAGAAGACCGCACGCACACGATTTTAGAAGCATATGGAACCTTTACGCTTTATGTAGCATATCATGGGCATGGCTTAGATGGATAGAATAGATAGATAGATAGATGTGAGAATCTTGTGATCGATCTCTTTTTGTAAAAGATTCCCATGCCATGAACAAAGGTCCAGACGCCTCGTCAAGTTGCCTGATTTGTACTAGTGCCATGAACTGGGGACAAAAGGTTTCCTCACAGTCACCATTTGTCTGTCTTTCCTGGAGCGTGATTCGTGCATGTTTCCACCAATGTCTAGTAGGTTTCTTTTGGGTAAAAGGCTCAAAATAATCGTCTCGCCATGATGTACATCTAAACTGTGTAATTAGTTATTTTTTTTACCTACATTTAATACTCCAAATATATGTCTTTTGGTGTATTTAATGTGATGTGATGGAGAGAAAGTGGGAAAAAAGGTTAGAAATTTTAGCAATCTAAACAAGGCCTCAGTTTTTTTTTTCGCTCTAAGCGAAACTCCATCCCCATTAATATTGACCTTTCTTTATCGTTAGAAGAAAGAATCTGTGGACAATAGTTAAGCAGCACATGCCCCTTGCTCTGAATATTCTGACGGATACGGCTGCAAGGAATCATGAGCTTCATGATTTCAATATCCCCACATTCGTACCCTGGATATGTAGTACTGTACTCATTCTCTCTAGATCCTTGTACCTACACTAGCTCGATTGTACATTTCCGTTGAATTCCTTAATTATGGTCTCGTTGTGGGAAGTGAGAAGCACTCTTGTGATGTGAGTTTTTCTTTACGACTGTACTGCCCAAGGTCTTAATTTTCAAAACATGTTCAGAACAAGTTTTTTTTTTTTTTTGTCACTAATCTCCCACAGAAACACTCTATGGCTGCTCAGCGCCTCACCCGGCTGGGCTTCCTTTTATGCGGTGCCAAGATAGAGGCAGGGAAGGAAATGAGTGAAAAGAAGGGAGGCCCATCTCCAGGGAGGCCCGCTAAGGAGACAGCGATTTGATGGCCATAGCGCGGCTTGCCCCCAAATTCCAATCAAACAGTTGGAGGCAGGCAGCGGCGAGTGGGCATCCACAGATCCAATATCGCCGGCGGAGCGATGCAGGCAGGCATTCAAGATGCAACGCAATCATGCAGCGGCAGTGCACCACGGTGTCTGATCAGTGTCCTTGCTGCCCTCATCACATCACCCTGCACTGCACGCCGGCGAATGGGCCATGTCACGTGCCGACCCGGTGCCAAACCGCACGCCCTGAATGCATGGCTTTACGCTTTACGGGAATGATTTTTTTCAAATTCGAGGTGATCTCCGTTTCTATTTTCAGATACTCCTTGCGTACAAAGTGTCGTTTTTAACTTTTGTCTATCGAGTTTAACCATTTATTTTATTTAAAAATTTCTGTAAATAATAAATTAAATAAATAAACACTAAAGTATCTCGCATGATAAAATAAGTCATAATAAAATAAATAATATTTATATAAAAAATTTGAATAAACGAGTGATCAAACAAGATTATACGGAAATCGGGGTGACACTTTGGATGGAGGGAGTACAGAATACAAGAGCGATTAGAAGTAACGTCAGATCAGAAAGAGAACAGAGAAACCTTTTCGTTTTAACGGTGAAATATTTTTAAGTTCGGGACTGCACCAGAAGACTTTTCGTTTAGCGGAGGGAGTATATGAATGATTTGGAGTTCATGTGGAGCTCATGTGTAAAACCGTTTGCTCCTGGAAGCATCGGCAGAGCAATGTCCTTTCTCCTTGCTTGCTTGGGAAACAAAATGATGGTAGGAAGATGAGAACAGTGTCCTGTTGCACTGTGGAGAGTGCAGAAGATGCGTGGCCGCTGAACCTTTCCACAGTGAGTCAGTGACAAGCCAGGGCGGGCAGGCTGCTCTGCAGCGATGGACTTTGAAGGCTCATCAGATCAGAGGCAAACTTGTGGCGGTGGACAAACTGTGCGGGCTTCGGTCTGTCATCTGGAAGGCACAGTAGATGATTAGGTCATTATTAAATTTGGGCAGCGCTTCAGACGGCTTTGTCACCGGGTCAGGTCAGCCCTACACAAAAAACCTAATCATGCATCATCCGTAATAAAAGCACAGACATGCTTAACGGCAGGCAACATCTTGATCACTTGGTAGCATGCAGCATGGTCTCAAGTCACGCTCAGCTTAATCACCTGGTGGCCCATGGGCCATGATCTGTTGTTGACCTCACCGGTCACCACCAGTGGGGCGTGAAATAACACAACCACTCGAGCTAGTATTTCGCATTGGAATCCTTCCTGCCCTAAATGCCCATAGGTCATAACTTGAGGATGAAACTGGATTGGTTGGATCCTAATGTACTTTCCATTATGAGATTCAGACCGAAGTGGATAATACACGAATGCATACAGATGCGAATGCATAAAGAATCTACATTTCTTGGATTGTGCTAATTTAAATATTAATAAACGCATAAACGGCACGGCGTCACGTCCTCAAAATTCGGATTGAGATTGGAGAGAAGTAGCGCCGTGCCACGTTCACACCTATCCAAAGTAAGTTCAGCGACACTCACATAAACGGCACTCATAAAGGAGCTGACAACAGCACGGCGGTGCAGTACACGAGTAAAATCTCGAGAAAAATTTTCGTCCCTGGGAACGCGTGCGGCGCCATAATTTCGCAAATCTGCACCTTCGTACGAACCGCGAACTGCGAAGCAAATGCACTTCATAAATACTACTACAGTGGTGACAACACTCTTCTGCTCCTTAAAAAAACGAAACAAATTCCTTCATCATCATCCTAAAAAACGAGCTTAAACCCTGAGCAGCCATTCGTGCTTAACATCAACACTTGATGACGTTCTTAGATACTAGCAAAATAGGAAACAAAAAACCGTAAACAGAGAGCAAATCAAGGTTAACGCCGCCGTCCCAGCCAGCCAGCCAGCAGCCTCATCGGGTTCTCGCATCCCAGCCGTCGACGTGACGGCGACGCACGGCCTCGGAAACCACAAAACTTCTCACGAGAACCAAACCCACGGAGGGAGAGATCGATGAGACGGGCGCGCGCGCGCGTAAGTATTTACAAGCAGTTGCTCGCCGGCGCCGGCGGCCGCGGCTGGGATGCCAGCGGGAAGCTTCGGGTGGCCGCGAACAGCGCGGCGAACGACGAGGGCCGGTGCTCGCCCCGCACGACGGGTGCGGCGGCGGTGGCAGCAGGCGGCGTGGATAATGATGCGGCAGGTGGTGCCGAGGTGGAAGCAGCTGGGTTGGGGCCGGAGGAGGCGACGCGCTCGCAGGACGGGCACATGGACAGGGTGGTGGCTGGCAGGCGCATGAAGAATGGCGGCGTCGCCTTGAGCGCGCGCAGGTCCGCCAGCTCCTTGTGCAGCCGCCGGTTCTCCTCCGTCAGCGTCTCGCAGCAGCGCTTCAGGTACTCGCAGTCCACCTCCGTCTGCTTCAGCTTCGTCCTGCATGCGATTGCCGTTGCCGGCCGGCCGGAGAACACAACAATGTCAGCCTCGTGGCCGGAGGGAAGCCAGCTATCGATCAGGAGCAGAGATTTTATTATTTTTTCTGTGCATGCACGCACCTGGCTCGGCGGTTCTGGAACCAGACTTCCACCTGTCGTGGCCGGAGGTTAAGCTGCTTCGCCAACGCCGCCTTCTGCTTCTGCACGCCGGCCGGTCACCGGCGACAAAGGTTAGTCTCGACGTCAAGACCAACAAGGCAAAGTTTCCATGGATCGATCGATTGATTGATTCTTACAGGGTTGAGTGTGCTGTGCTCCTTGAAGCTCTCCTCGAGGAACGCCGACTGCTCCTTGGAGAGCCGCAGCTTCTTGCGCGCGGACGCGCCCTCATCCTCATCACTCGCGCGAGACGACGACCGCTCGCCGCCGCCGGCCTGCGCCACGGCGTGGGCGCGTGTGCCGCCGCCACCACCCAGGTCTAGCGGGAACGAGCCCGCGCTGTCATTGGGCGACGACGACCTGCCCGGGCCGTCCTCGTCGTCGTCCAGCGCCAGCAGAGCGCTCGCCGGCGCCGCCACCATCGACGACGGCGCACGGTTCACGTCGAAGCCGCGCGCCTCGGCACGCCCTGCAGCATGACAGAAACCTGCAGGAAAAGAAGAAGAAACGAGACGGCGCTCACCGGCGGTCAGTCACGGCAGGCACCACCACCGACCCAACAGAGAAAACCAAGAATTAATCCCAAGAAACAGGAAGAAAGAACGCGGCTCGCACCGGCGGCGTCCGAAGGAGGTGGCCAGTGAAGACCGAGGCTGCTTGACACGAGGCTGAACCGCACCGCTGCCGTTGGCTCCGGCGTGGCCGGCGGCGCCGCCCACCACCGCGTTCCCGACCCCGCCGCCCTGGTTATTATTCCGCTCCCGGCCTCCTCACCCGCCCTTCCGGTTCTGGTGGCACTGCTGATGGCTCCAATCCCGACACCAAGCCCAAGGCCCAGCTCCGGCGCCGCCGCCCTCCCGGCGTCCGGTACTGCCGCCTCGCCCAGGCTCAGCCCCAGCTCCATCCCACCAGAACCAAGAAGCGGGTTCTGCCGTGTGTGCGAGACACTACTGATAAGAAGAAGAGGAGAGCGTGGCAACGGCGTGGAGAGAGAGAGAGAGAGAGCGCGAGCTCAGTTAGCTGAGGTGAGTGACGGAGCGAGGTGCGCGGCGAGGACGGAGCGGGGGAGTTTGGTGTGGTTTTGACCCTTCGGGACATGGGTTTGACGAGCGCACGTGAGTGGCCCGGCAAAAGGGAGCAGGCAGGGGGGATCGAATCATGAGGGCAGGATTAAAACCGGCAGGACGCGCGATGGGCATGAGAGCGCCCCGTGCGTGGGCCGTGGTCGCCGCCGTGCTCTGCTCTCTTTTCCGGAGGCCATGCCATGGCATGGCAATGGCATGGCGATGGCATGCAAGATGCAGCGCAGCGAGAGCGAGGGCGGGCGGCAGTGACAGCAGCATGGGCCAGCAGCCACTAATGATTCCGTTAATCATCACCGTGGGCGTATCTTTCCCCTTTGGTTAGTAGCGCCCACGATCTTTGCAAGAAAGCTGGGAGGTGCAGATGCAGCTGCCACCGAGCTCCGCCACCGCCTCCCTCCGGCCTCCGCCTCGGATGTGCGTATTTCTTGGGGAGCGTATTGTTTTTGTCCCAGGTGCTGCCATGAACAACTTGCAGCAGAACTTCCTTTTCACTACTCTACTGTATTATTCTTTCCATTCTATCAGACCATCGGCCCCGAGACAAAACATATATACCCAGGAAAACGTTTTTAAGATTTCCTGTAATTGGACACCAAAAGAAGTGTGTATTATACTACCTTATTAGATGCAACAAATTACGGCAGACAGACAGCTATACCCTATACCATTCCGTCAAAACACGTGTATTATTTTTTCTTATAAATGGATTTGACTAAGGGGATTGCCTAATAATATGAACTAGTCTTTCAATACTTATATTCAGGGTATGTTTAGTTCTCCAACTTTCTTTAATTTTTTAAAATTTTCATCACATCAAAACATTAAATTTAATAAAAGAACGCTTGTATGAGAAGTATGAAATGTAGGTAAACAAAACAACTAATTGCACATTTTAGATATACATTGTGAGATGATTCTTTTTAAGCCTAATTACCCTATGGTAGGATAATATTGCCATAAACAAAAAAGTGCTACAGTGTTTTTTGATTCTCTCTGGTACCAATTTTTAGGGATCTAAACACATCCTCACATGGACTAGTTTGTACAATTTTTCGGGGTTCCATCTCCCCCCTTTCCTTTTTCCAAGAGTGGATCTATACGGATGTGTAGGGGTGTGTTGGTGAACCCATGGAAAAATGAATAAGAGTAAATTACGTCCATTATACAAGTCATATGGGTGCATATTAGTCTAATAACTTGCAATATGCTCAATCTAGTACTGATAACTTGACATATGGGTGCGGATTGGTACAACAAATTATAAAATGGTCAATCGATACAATAACTTGATAGTTGGGTGTAAACTAGTCCAAAACTTTTTAAAATGCTTACCTTAATGTCCAAATCGATGCATTACAAAATGTTATCACGCATGCTATATGATTTGTTTAATACGCTGTCATTTGTAATTTTTGGACTATAAGTGCACCATTTTGGCAAGGTAGTACGATAAATTGAGTATTTTACTATAAAATTATTGGTCTAAATTGGTTATTTACAAGATTTTAGACCAATTTCACCCATTTGACAAGTTATTATAATAAGTTGAGCACTTTATAACTTGTTGGACCAATCTGCACCCACCTGACAAGTTAGTGTAGTAGATTGAGCATATTACAAGTTGTTGGATCAATCTACACCCACTTGACAAGTTATTGTATGTTGGGTACAATTTACTAAGTTACTAGTAGATATTTAACAGTAGAGCGCTAGCGATCGTGGAACCGAACACTGCACGTGATGCGCCATACAAATGAGGAATCATCTGTGTGTAACTTTTTTGCAAGAAATCCTTTTCTAAACTCCAAGTCGTAGACGGCATGATGACGACTCGTTGTTCGGATATAGTAGACCACGACATGATAACCTCACCTGCTCACTCACGCACACACACACACACTCACCTTTGAACACACTAATGATTCTGCGGGCTTGTCGCCCTACCCTAGCTAACCATGCTTAATAAACAAAACCTAGCATGACTGCATGAGTATAGCTAGGATGTGGTTTGAGAGCAAGCCAAAACAGTTTCTTGGATAGATAGATGGATGATGGACCACGCACGGCAGGGCAGAGGCAAACACAGACGACGACGATGCGCATATATGCATGATGATTACGGCCATCAAATCGATCCCTGGTCCGTGGCCATCATGGTCACGGCATGGTGTCTCCTGCCTGCGTGATTGGAGTGTTGCGCAATCGGCGATGCTGCTGGGGGAACCGACGGGTTGGTTCGCTCGCTCCAATCATGGAGGAACATCATGGTGTCGCCCCTTGTGCTCACCCGTGGTCGCGGCCAAACGTACGTGGATGTGTACTATGATGATGATGATGGCCGGCGATGCTTGCGGTTGGACGGTTGGCAATCAATCATTCGCCATGGACAGTGTCGTTACTACTACTACTACTTGGGTTGGACCTTGTCTATGAGGCGTTTCTGTACGTGTACGGCCTCGTAGTAGTATAGGAGTACGCGTGGCTTGTTAAGATGTTCTTGTCACGCCAAAAAGAGACGAACCGTGCCTTAATTGAGGCTCGATCGATCGTCCTGCCAGATGAAAATTGCGCCTGATTGATCTATCTTCTCACATGAAACATGCTAAGCTTAGCCGTAGTGTACTGCAGAGTGTAGACCCGATCGAGCATGCCGACTGGTCCAGGCCTCCTACCTATCCGACATCCGTGCACCGCACCGCGCTGCCCACACCTCACTCACAGTTACGCAGGTCACGGCGGTGACGCGGTGTGGTGTGGTGTGTTTACGTCTCCCTCGTTCCACGCTCACACCACGGTCCACACGGCTGCTACGTGACGGGCCGGATCACGCGCGGGGGCAAGCCGGCGTTAATGCCCGGCCGCGCCGGTGGGGTCGCCGGCCGGTCACCACGCACGGGACCTGACGCGGTTCACCGATGGAGCTACGGAGCGTAGTACAGTAGTACTCTGGTGCCGAGCAGCCGAGCCCCAACAGCCACGGAGGCGCCCCGATCGACCCGAGCGAGTTACCCCTACCACGGCCAGGGCCACCGCTGCACTGTCACGCCGCGCGCGCGCGGCGCCTGTCGCAACGCCTGCTCAAGCCCGTCTGTCGCCGCGCGCGCATTGAACGCGGCGCCAGGCACGGACGTACGTACCGCGCCGTGCTGTGCTGCTGTATGGTCTGCGCCTGCGCGCGCGGCGCATGCATCTCGTCGCCTCCTGCCTGCGTGTGCTCGCTGTGTGTCGCTGGTCCATGCCCTGTGTGTGTGGGTTGCGCTCGCGCGCATGCAAACGCCAATCTGTAGCCGCACGATGCCACGCTTCCTTCTGCTTTGCCCCCGGACCCCCCGTCGTCGTGCTGCACCGGCCGGCAGGCAGGGTGCACCAGTGCAGCCATGGCATGGCATGTGCGGCAGTGTGTAGTGTGTAGTGTAGTGTAGCCGTGCGTGGCTGGCTGTCCGAGTAGTTCCTCTCCCTCTCTTCCACCACCATGTTTCAGCTGCTGCTACACGCGGCGAGGGCATGCACGCAGAGATGCTGCACCACCCACCCGCTGCATTATCTTTTTGGCGTTATCTTTTTGGACGTGATTTCCGTTGCGTTGGCTTCGCCTACAGTACACCTTTGCTTGCTTCGTTGCAGCCTGCCGGTCTGTTGGGTGGTGTAGGAGTGCCCAGGGAAGGCTACGGGCCGTGCCGTCAGAATTGTAGGCCCGGTTCGAAGCTCTAGGCGAGGCCTAAATCAAAGTTCCATATATAACAAAAATAATGCATATACAGTATAGAAGATGTGATATATGAAGAATAGTACCTTTTTAAACTAATATTCACTTGAATAACATCATTCTCTTAGTGTTCTTTGAAATAAAATCTTCAATAATATGCTCATAGTTGATCTTCTCGAGCAATCCACTCTCAAGTGCTATCATAGCCAAACTTTTTAAGTCTTTCTTGTGTCATTGTAGGCGCAAGTATCTTCATATAATTGGGTCAAATTCTGCCAACATCTCTATCAAGCCTAAGAAATTTCCATTGCTATCTTCATATAGTTTGTTGTTAGTACCGCGAAATGCTAGAGTGTGCTTGGCAATAAATTTAATAATGCAAACAGTTCTGAATAATACTTTTCTCCAATGGTCTTTTCCTTTCTCAAGTTGTCGCTGAGCAGTTTTGTCAATACCATCATTACTTTGCAACCTACTACATAACTCATACCAAGTGGTCATATTCGAAACATGTTCTTCACTTGTCTCATGCTCTTTAAGCCTAGTACCGAGATGTATCCAATCATAATACCCCTCATTTGCCAATTGACCCTTTCTATGCCCTTTTGTAAATAATTTACAACTGAAGCAAAATACTTTGTCGAGTTCCTTAGAATAGACAAGCCAATCTCTATCGCAATGCTCTCCATTTGGTAGAATTCTAGTATAGAACAATGCAGAAAACCTTCTAGAATATTTATCCTTGGGACCTTTCGAAATAACAAGTCTCTTCTAGGCCCCTTTTGTGCTAAAATATCTATCATTTGTGGAGTAAGTGAATCTCGGTATCTTGGATCAAATATATCGGTGAAAAGAATCACCAATATCCTCACTATCGGGGCCCTGCTCATTGTTATCATCATCATTATTTATTTCATCGTTTGGGTTATCAATAGGAACTTCATGAACCTCAAGTACGGGACCTTGATCTTGATCAACTACCTCGTTACCGGAAATTAAAGCACGTTTGATTCTTTTACAATAAATCTATCCATCGCTCCTTTTCGAGATTGAGTTAACTTCTCAATTCTTTTTGTTTCTTCTTACGCTTTTGGGAACCAGATTCAAATTTTCTAATTCAATTTGAGGAAGACATGGCTTCAAAAAATGAAAAGAATAAAATTAAAATTTCAATCTATGAGTGCTTATGATAGGAAAAGTTTTGAATTGAAAGAAAACATTACCTGTGTCTGCACTCCCGTAGGGTTAGGGCCTCCGCGTTGGCTTCAGGCTTGCTTGCTTTGCTAATCTGCTTGGCCACGATAGGGACGCAGGGCCGGCGGCGGCGATCCGCTTGGGCCACGATAGGGCGTGGGGCCGCCGGTGGCGATCTCCTTGGCCATGATACGACTGAGATGAGCGGTCAGCGAGAGCGACTCTCAAACTTCTGCGCATGTGCTTAGCTCTAGTCTAATACTCCCTCTATCATTTTTATAAGGCGTCTAGTCCAATATCCCAGATACCAGGAACCGCAGATAACAAAGGAGGAAAGAGGACCACACAGCAATGAATACAAACCCGATGTTTGCATGCCGGCATGCAAACTGATGCAAACGCATGCATGTGCGCATGCATCGTGGATTCAAGCAAAACAGTGAATGCATACCGTATTAAATGTTGCACACCTATTTATCTCCACCGATTAGAATCTTCGCGCTAACAAAATCAAAACACCAAAATCTGCTGGCGCATTACATTTCGTAATGGAGGGAGTAATAGTTAAGAACTTCTATTAATAGACTTTTTTTTTTTTTGAGGCCCCGAAATTTTGGTGGCCTATACGAGCGAACCGCTCGCACACCCTCCGCACGGCCCCACCATCATGGCTAACCATGCAGCTATGCTATGCAGCTCGTGGATCGGCTATCGTCGGTCTGTTGGGTGGTGTCAGACGCACTGTATTGTCTGATGAGAGCCCATAGTGTAGTGGTCCTGTGCTGTAACGTACTATGCGTACGTAGTACACATGTGTATTTTATACGTACGAGCTGTAAAATGAAGCAGCAACATGCTATTATCTCTACAGTAGTATCTTGTGGACAGTAACGCATACGGAGAACTACTGCTCGATGGATCTCTACTCGCGTTCTCCCACCCCGACACTGCGTGCGTCTCTGGTCGACGGCCCCGCCGAACCCAGGCCTTGTTTAGATGGCTAAAGTTTCTAACTTTTTTCCCACTTTCTCTCCATCACATCACATTAAATACACCAAAAAATATATATTTAGAGTATTAAATGTAGGTAAAAAAAATAACAAATTACACACTTTAGATGTATATTACGAGGCGATTCTTTTGAGCCTAGTTACTTTCCATGGTAGGATGATATTTACCACTAACAAACGAAACGCGCGTCTTTACGATTAATGCGATGTGACGTTCGGTTCCAAATATTTTGCCATCTAAACAATGCCCCACACGCATTATTCGAGCCGGGGTCCGCGGTGGCGTGGCGTCGCCGGGCGGCCGTCCGGTCCCGGTCACCCCACCTGGCCCTGGCCCTGGCCGGCCGCGGCAATTATTGAAGCCATGCAGAGCAATCAAGTGCTTCGCGGAGACCCATCAGACGGACAGCACCAGTCGGTGACAGACAGACAGACAGCGGCCGGGCAGGCGCAGTGGTCTCGCTCCGGCCGGCCCCCAGCCGATGCTACTCCTACGGACCTACCTCGCGTCGCGTCGCCTAGGGACGCCAGGGAGCACAGGTGACGCGTGAGGCCCCCACGCGCTGCGCTGCCCGCACTGCTCCGCTCTCTCCTCTCCCTCCCCGTCGTCGTCACTTCACCGCCGCGGGCGGGGAGCCCACACACCCACGGCCACGGCGGTGCTGCGCTGTGCTACTACTAGCTATCTACGGTCACGTCGTAGCTGCTGTTAACAACACGGCACACCCAAAAGGAAGGGCCAGGGGAGATCTTTTGACCTCGATACATCGATCGACCATCGATCGATTCGTGGGGATCTTGAAGAGCATGCAGCTGGGGCCGACTGGTCGGGCCCGGCCTCACAGGAGGACGGACGCGCGCAACGCCGCCGTGGCTGCGAAGGCCGGCCGGGCGGCGGCGAGTGACCGGTTTTCTTGCCGTTTCGGACGCGCGCCAAATGGTGGTGGTGGTGGTACTGGTAAAAAGAGATTTATTTACCTGTCTCGGCGGCAGGAACACGAGGAGGGGTCGGTGAAATTCGACTGCGACGTGCGCGATCTCGGATCGACGTCCCATGTGACGCGTGCGGGCAAGGGCCAGCGGAACACGTCGATCTGGTAGAGCGTCTGATGGCGACGCAACGGTGCGCGTGCTGTGTGTGTTCGGCCCAATTGTACGTACGTGTGGGTGCCGTGTGAACGAGTACTGAGGACCTTCCTGTGCAAATTGATGCTTCAATTCAGGGCACTTCGTTGCTTTCGAGGCCTTTCGGTTTCCATCTATCCATCTACCCCTCCATGTCCAGCAGCAGCAAGCATTGATGTCTCTCTCTGTACACCTACCAATCGTCGTAGCTCAACAGAACTTCAAAGTCGTTTGCCTTTAATTTTGGGTGTGTTTAGCACCCCAAATTCCTCCCAAATTCCACTATGCAAAAAGAAGATTCCCCATCACATCCGTCGGCCGGCAACGTGTATGGAGTACGAAATATAGGTAAAAAATTAAAATAATTGCACAGTTTAGATGTACATTGCGAGACGATTCTTTTGAGCCTAGTTACGCCATGGTAGAATAATATTTACCACTAACAAACGAAACGCGTCTTCTACATTATGCGATGTGACATAAATTTCAGCCCCAAATTCGGGCTCCAAACACATGGCATGGCTGGTTTAACAGGGCCGGTCCAGAACGCGGATACGCGCAGTGTTTGCGGCAAGTCCGAGGTGTTCATGCATGCACACCGCCACACCTGGGACTGCCGATTCGATTCTGCCAAGATCTTTTGCTCTGGGACTGGGTAATGCTACCGTATCTCCCACCAAAGTACGCGCCGTCGCGGCGTCGCGTGGAGGCACTCGGGCGATCCGGGTTACTGCGCCACCTTAACGCTGCGCTGTCTGCAGCCTAGACGCATATAGTTGTTGTTTGGTTGCTTGTACAAAATAAGTCGCATTAGATAAAAAGATTAAAAAATCAGGATTGTAATTTTTATTTCGTACAAATACATTTTTAAAGGACTTATTTTATCTAACCATGTCTTAATTATCCTTAAAATACATTAATATCACTTGATATTTACTAATCATATACTAATACATCATTAATAGGAGAAACAACTGCATCAGATGAGGCGGCTCGGCGAAACGGCCGATTCAGACGTTTCTCCACAGCCCTGGCTGCGGGGCTTTGTTTGCATGAGCAGAGCCTGGGCTGAGGGAGACGTCCAAACATCACCACCCTGCATCCGGCCAGCCTGGTTGGGTCGGATGTAGGCAACCAAACAGCCCCTATACTCCCTCGGTCTCAACTAAATGTGTTGTATTTAATCTGAACAAACGTTTGTCGAATGTTTAAAGCTAGAATTATATTTTTTTATTAAAGGACCGAGGAGTACTCATTTGTAAAGGCTTTCGCTAAGATATCTACTCATTTTAATAAGATGGGTCATCATGTCTGGTGATAAACCTTTGTTTCAGGTAGCAAAAGCATAGATACTAGGGTAATTCACATAGATACGCGATTTGCACAAGTACTAAGGAGTTCTAGCCGATCTGAGCATTTTTCATCATCTCAAGAAACTTAGCAAATTAATTGTCTTCGCTTCACTTCTCAAACCGTTCTGGAATGGCTGCTTCGGCTTGGTAGGTAGAACTCAAGTCAAACTGATTGACGATGGATCATTAAAATTTAGGATCAATGCCAGGAGATAACATTTTTTTTTCTCAATCGGGTCATTCACTCGTGTTTTATTAAGAGGACACGTCACAAATACAAACAGGAGGCATGAGTGCGACGTCGAGAAGACATCATACAAGGCCAAGCACACGTCTAGATACAAGGTAGATGATTACATTGTTACACAATTTTGCAACCAAAGTGGAACCACTATGGAGAGCGTCTTGAAACCCGCCTGGATCTAATCTTCCGCCTCCTTGTTGAATAGTTGATGGATGGTAATCAATTCTTGGCGGAAGGTTCTGGCATTTCGCTCTCTCGAAAGGACCCAAGCAACCAACAGTAGCGCGGAATCGAATGACGGGGGCGCTGTTGCATGAAGCTTCTGGCGTTGCTGAATCCACTAGCTCGCGATGTCCTCGTCCCGCTCCGGCGCTAGGGCAGCAAGGCCAGCCGACGTCAGCAGCCGGGAGACAACATTTCAATTATATCCATAATCAAAGGTCACAGCAACCATGCTCGTTGCACACTTGTACTCTTCAGTAGCACAAACGAAGTCAAGCACTAGCTACCTTTAGCTTTCAGATTGTGCATGGCCCATAGAACACAACATCATATGATTTTACGATCTGGACATGAAAAATGAGAATTAGTGTGCACTGAGACCTAAATAGGTAATGTTTACTACTTGCTCCATCCTAAGGGCAGGTACATTGGTACACGTGAGCGGTCTCATACTTTGTCTCATGCATTGCCACGTAGGATTTTTTGATGATGTGGAGGAAAAGAGAGAGGTGAGAGAGAATGAGGTAGTTGTTTCGCGAAACAATCACCTCATGAGCTAAAATTTAGGACTATGAGACAACTAGTTTACCATTGTATGAGTTGTTGTCGTCATGCACCTCACAATCCTATTTTTACTCTCTCCATAAATTAAGGAAATACGAGTTGTTATGAGACAATTTAGAAAGACAACCATTGTACATGTAGTCTATTAAGTTGTCTTAAATTACGTGTCACTATATGAGACTAGTTATGAGACAACACCAATGTCTTGGCCCTAAATTATAAGTTGTTTGACTTTTTTTCACATCAATTTTGACCACTCGGCTTATTTTTTTAAAAAAGTTGTGCAAAATGACACTTCTTTTGTTGTTGCTTACTTTATTAATAAAAGTTTTTCAAGAATAACTTAAATTTGACTATGTTTATAATTTTTTTTTAATAAGATAAGTGGTCAAACACTGGATAAAAAAAGTCAAAAAGACTTACAATTTGAGATGGAGAAGGTAGTTTATACTAGAATGAAACCAATACTACTGTCTTTTTTTCGAAAAGATAAAATTCTTTTTTCGAACATAAACCAAGCAACCAATAATGCTGTCATCGTCTCATTGCACGTCTAGTGGAGATAGATAAATATACTGTAAGTCATATGATACAAACTATTCTATTTGTCTTCACAAAAAAACAAAATGTACTACATTCTAGATTATAAGAAGTTTGACTTTTTTTGGACCCAAAGTTCGACCATTGGTCTTATTATTATTTTTTTTCAAAATGTCACATCTTTTGCTGCGGTTTGCTTTAGTAATAAAGATCTGTAAAAATAACTTAAATTTGACAATGTTTGTACATTTTTTTAAATAAAGCAGTGGTCAAATTTAGATTCAAAAAATATTCAAACGTGTTATAATTTGGAATGAAGTGTGTATTAGTTTATGTTGAAATGGTATACTACCAAATTTTCAAGCGTTCGACTGTGAGCAGTTCTGCAGTTGTATGGAATTCCCAGACCTTTAACCCTCAAAAAGAACCCGCCTAGGAGAGCCCATCCACGTCACCCGAATTCTTTTGATTGGCTGACGAATTTTTTTCAAAAAACCCTAACTGTTTGAACAAACCGCGTCGCGGTCTATAAAAGGCTCAGTAAACAGTAATTCCGTTTTAACTTTCTACCTTTCACCCCGTATTACCCGATCTCTACACACCCGAAGAAGGAAAATTCCGAATTCGCGGTCATTTTTCGTTTACCCGCCCGCCTGTACATTTTGCAAAAAGAACCCCTGTCTCACCCCACCGGATATATACCGGCCCATCCTTCAGCAAAAAAAAAAAAAAAAAAAAAGACCGGCCTCCACTCTTCCTCTCGCCCGACCCCATCGAACTCCTTCCTCTTCCTCGACGCGGACAGAGGCGACGGCGCGGGAGCTCCAGGCGACGGCGGCGGGGGCGCCCCTCCCCCAGTCTACTCCTCGGCCGTCCCCCCCAACCTCCTCCTCCTCCGCGGTGGGGCTGGCGGGCGGCGCGGCGGCGGCCCCTGGCGGGCAGCACAGCGGCTGCGGCGGCGCTGGCGCCCGGGCAGGGCGGCGACGGTCGCGCCTCTCTCCGCCCCCTCCTCTTGCTCTCCCTCCCCCGGCATGCCCGCCGTCGCGTCGCTGTTCCTCGGAGCCGCCTCCTCCCTCTTCTACTACAGGAAACCCTAACCCTAGGGCCATGGCGCCCGCTCGCAGCGGCGGCGCCCTCCTCGTCCACCGTCCTCCTCAGGCCCTTGTGAGCTCATCCTCCTCAGACCCTTGCTGTTATAAATTTCCTGGATAAAAAAATAAGCATACAATTCGTCTACACAGGAACTTTTTATTTTGCATCTAATTTGCTCGTGCTATTGGATTGATTTTCATGGACTGGGCTCTTGCTGTTATGGCTGATGGTTCCGTCGTAGCTGTGCTCTTGGTTCCAGCAGAAGTGACGATGAGGGACGAAGTGATGCTGATTCTCAATCTGGTTGAGGTCTATGATCCTGCCAAATTAATCTGAGCATATGTTCAAGTCTATGATTGTTGCAAATTAAATCTGAGCATTTGTCCATGTCTATGATGATTGCAATTTTAATCAGAGCATATTTTAATGCATAATCTTAGCATATATCCCTCTAATTAAAGACTGGTAAGGACTAGATTTTCCCAGCCCAGGGAGGGTGTCCACGTCGCCCCAGATTCTCTGATTGGCTACAATTCTATCTTGTTTAGGTTCTGTGCATGTTGAATTACTTTTCTTTGTTGGATCTCTATGTTTTTGGACATATCTCTTGTGCCTGTTAAATTACTATTTTTTTCTTGGATCTCTATGTTTCTGGATATATGCATATGCAATGGTTGTTTCATGCTCTGAATGTGAGACATTGGACAAATGCGATGATGGTTATTATTGCTGTAAGATACTACAAGAACTGAGACTGTAGACATATGCGATGATGATTGTTCTTTTTTTTTTTCTACCTGAGGCATGCGCAAAGGCAGTGTATGTCTAACTTCTACCAAACAAAACTTACAGTGATTAGTTGCGATGATTGAAACCTTGGGGTTTCTTCACCGATTTAGGTTAACCTCTTTTGACCAATTATTTTGCCTCCAAAAATTGTTCTAATTCCAAATTTTTTTCATCGCGGTAAGTTCTCTTTCTATGTTTTTATGATGACTGGGTTGTAAAAATTTTTCTTCCATATTTATTAACCTTGTCTCAGTTCTGTGCCCTGCCATAGTGGTTCTAATCATATATTAGTTACTTCATGCCTAGCTTATGCTAACAGTTTTTTTTCAAGCATGATTTACAAATGGGTCGGTCCAGAAAATCAGTCTCATGCCATCCTTAAACTTAGTGACCATAATGTTATATGATATGCCAGGCCTGATAAAATTATTGTCTCTACAATTTAGTCACCACCTGCAGCCTCATAGAGAAGGGCATTCCAAAATCTAGAGACTACCCTTCGTTTGAAATTGTTTTTTTAATAAACCCTCTCAAATTTTTGAGTTCAGAAACCATCAAATTTGCCGTTAGCAGGTCCAACCTGACATTAACTAGAATGTGCTGATATTCAAAGCAGAATACATTCATACAGTCATGTCATGTTGTGTTTAGTTTACTGATACTATTACTGATACTGTTTTGCAGCTTCAAACTATGTGTTCAGTAACTTCAGTTTGCTTACAGCTTCAGCGGTGAGGTTGCCCCCTATGGAAAAGGAAGGGGAAAACCTACATGGGTACCCTACGTAATCGCTTCATAATATCTTTCATGTTCCTTATGTCTCATACTCATTTCATGGTTTGGTTCACATTTCTTTGGCAGTGTAATATTTGGTTGCCTGAAATCCTTGCTCTACCATTTTGTTTCCAGTGGTTCTACAATTACTCATTGTGCATGTTAGATTTCTTCTGGTTAATTAACCACTGTCACTTAAGTAGTGATTATTTCCCAGTAATCTTTGACTGAACGCTTATGGAACATTGTAGCATGCTAAATTTGCTTGGTGCTCATTTTGTAGTACAGATTTATAGCTTCTTCCAAGCTAGAGAATGATATTTAGAGAAGCATCAATTATACGACAATTGGGTAAAAGTAGAGATACTGATATATTAGGCGTAGTTATCTGTTAACTTTGACGGGTAGAAGAATTATGGCAACTTTAATAGAACCTAATGTTATGACAAGAGATGGCGCCACCTTGAACTCTAGCCTGTAACAAAATACTTGCTGGGGTCTATCAAGTATCTAATATTAAGTTCTATTGATCATAGGTAATCAAACAATAATAGCTGCAAAATAGCGACATTAATACTGGCCAATGAAAATATAGGTTCAGTAAATAAAAGCCCCCAGCGTAGTTATCTGTTAAGCTAGAGAATTATGGCAACTTTCTTTCCTGTGGCTTGTGATTGAGTTCTGAAAGTTCTTGCTAAAAAAATGTAGGTTCAGTAAATAAAAGCCCCCAGCTTTGTGGATTCCATAGTTTCCTTGATAGTGGTTTAAGAGATATCGATAATTAGCATTATGTTTTGCTTCCAAGAATGACAGCTGAAATTTCCTTTAGCACCAATCTAATTGTCTTGCTAAGTATGTGATGTAACTTCCTTAATGAATAATATAAATTCAATTCTGATGGGCATTAGTTTGAGCCTTCGTCAATTCTGAGATTTTTAGCTCACCTAATCAACGCTGAGGGTGTGTCCTCGAGCTGGGGTTCTCTATTTTATAGCTATATATGATGATTACACAAAACCTGTTGCATGCTACTTTCTAGCAATCCTCGTTTCACAAGCTTATCTGCATATACAGCAATAGACTGGAATAAGCACTGATTCTTTGTCATTTCTGAAAAAATGGATGCTTAGTGTACTACTATGTGATCAATATTTATTTCATTCATATGCATTCACTTGATGTACCTATTTGCTCATGTTCACACCGAAGATTTCGTGTATAGTTCCAGATATTTAATCGTACAGTCTACTCTGTTATTTCACCTACTATGCTCCTATATTGTTTTTGGTTAGCTATATATAGCTACTGCTCTTTGACTCAAACTCAGCATATTATAGTTTCAGTATTACATATCACCATTACCTTATCTCTTTAGTTTCCTTCTAACAGGTGTTGTTCGTCGACCTTGCCTCTTTACCCTTGTACATCCACCAGCTGCAGTACCTATGTTAGGCTACGAATGTCCCCGCACTTCTACCAGGACATGTACCATGACGCAGACACCAATCGGCCGAGTTAAACTACTTAGGATCGCACATACAGAACTGACGATTTGTTTAGCCAGCTACAAATGTTGTAATGCTTTATTCAATATCTATGCCTTTATTTTACCTTATTTAAATATCTCCTCATGGCGTACTGCGGCTGTTATGTCTGTTTAATCTTTCAAACACACCCTGTAAATTAGCACCTGTGTAATGCTTACATGTATGGTGGCTCCCATGACTTAAACAATGAACTGGACACCAGAGTTTTCACCATTATCTATATAACTTTCCTTGATAGCAGTGTCAATTATGATCTCCGATCTTCTTCCATGTTGGCGCGCCTTTGCGCCATCCAACTAGTTTGTATATATATGTAAAGGAAAGTGGAAAAGCGAATTGGCTTGTAGTCCAATGGTAGGACGGTCCAGTGGGGACGCTACCCACTGGGGTTCAAATCCTTGGTGGCCGCGACCTTTCTTGGGATTTTCCCCAGGATTTTCCGGCGTTATGCATTAAGTGGTAGCGGCGTTCCGTCGACGACGCAGGCGCCTACGGTGACTTCGAGAATCTCCAGATCTGCCGGCTGCCCATCCTTCCGGAGGTGCTCATAGGGGTAGGGTTTGCGTGCGTGTGTTCATAGGGGTGAGTGTGCGTGCGTGTTGTGAGTGTCTGCGTTGTCTTGTGTCATTCTCAAAAAAAAAAAAAAAGGAAAGTGGAAACCAGGGACCTGCTGAGGTTGGCGAAGCTCCTAGTGTGGAGAGTGAACAGATACAGGCAGTTTGTGTTTTTTTTTTTTTTTTTTTTTTTTTGAGAAAGCAGTCCGTGTACTTCGGAAACCCAAACAAGATGGACAAAGCATAAAAAAGAGATTTTTTTTTCGGAGATCTCAAAAGTAGAAACCGGGCAAGCCCAAGCCCAAACAAAAGGACAAAACTAAACCAAACTAAAAACATCCCAAAAAAGCAGAAACCGGGCAAGCCCAAGCCCAAACAAAAGGACAAAAATGAAAAAAAAAAACTCTGAAAAAGCAGAAACCCAGCAAGCCCAAGTCCAAACAAAATAGACAAAAAAAAAAAACCAGCAAGCCCAAGCCGAAACAAAATAGACAAAGTTCCATACAAATTATGGAGATGCGGGGTATCGATCCCCGTACCTCTCGCATGCTAAGCGAGCGCTCTACCATCTGAGCTACATCCCCATGTTGTTCATTTTGAATTCATGTTTTCTAATTATTGGAAGCAAGTTCATATGTCACTTTATTCCCCAATTACTTATATACCAGATTTATCAATTCGTTCGAAGTTGATTAGATTATCAAATATGTATATTAAATTTTCATTTTTTAAAATTTAAACTAAACAATTTAACAAATGAGATATAGTGTTTGACACAATATAACTTTGTAATGGCCAAGTTTTTGATTTGACGTCATTTGCAATTAGCCCTGACAATGGATCGTGTGAATCCGTGGGCCGAATGGAGCCCCCAACTCGTGGGTCTTTTTTTATTTTGGATCGTTTCAGGGCTGTATCATGAAACAAATCGATTTGGATCGGATTCTACTAGACAAGGATTGGATTCCACACTCGGCCCTGGTACACGTGCATGGATCGAGCAACAAGTCCGGCCCGCGGGCTGGGAGAAGGATCTGGTGAGGCCGTGAGTCCATGAGGGCAAGGCGGCGGCAGCTCCATCAGTTCGTCGGGCAGCGGCGACGGCTCCGGCAGCTCGTCGGGCGGCGGCGGCGGCGGAGGCACCGGCAGCAGTTCGTCGGGCAGCAACGACCCTGCCGGCCACCGGCGCAGGCGCGCCCCTGTAGCCTCCTCGCCCCTCTTGGCACCCCTCCGGATCTGAGGTACCCCTCTGCTCTCTCCTCCTCTGATGGATGGTGTTCCCCACAAATCTCGTCGAGGTAATCGTTGAGGTTTATTCTCTTGCTTCCGTTGTGAGTGGGAATTCGTAAGTGGTAGGTTTTGTTTATGAGGCTAGTCCTGTCATTGAGTTTCAAGAACAGGGAAATTTGCCTTTCTGAAAGGACGATTTGAATTAATTGATTCATCTGCAATTTAAAACCACTTCGGGGTTCAAAAGGACGATTCAAACTGTATCTTGTAGCACCGTCTCAGTGGAGATATCACGCAATGTGGATTAGTGTCTGCGTGATGGTGCTTTGAAGTGTGATTTTATACTTCTTGGTGTGTAGAGAAACAAATTACTTCTTGGTCTGTAAGATAGCAGTAGCAGACTACAACAGGGCTAGGACCAAGCAACTATTCCTTATTATTTTGACTAGTAATATTGCTATTGTGTCTAATAAATAAATGTTGACTGATTTCTTTTGACCTTTTCATTCACTTAAGCATGCCTTTGCAACTTTGTCCATCATTGCTGATCTCTATCGCTGATCTGTGCTTGCAATGCTTTTGTTTGCAAATGCCAGGACAAGACTGGGAGTACTACCAGTACGAGTGTTTGTCTCTGTGGTGCATGTACAAGGGTTTTTTTTTTTTTTTTTTTTTTTTTTTTTTTGCAAATGTATTTGTGTTAGTTGTGGTGGTCCTTGAGGAAACGTTACCATTTTCTTGTGCCCATGGATCCTAATAGGATTAAGACTGAGAAGGATTCTATCTTTAATAGGATCAGGACTGGATTGGATTTTAGATAGCAGCAAAGGGTTTGGGTAGGATTAGGGTCTTTTCTCAAAAGAATTTGGGCCGGACTGGGGTTAGGATTGGATTCCAATCCATTGTCAGGCTTATTTGCAATCTCAAATATTAAGCTACACATGGTAACCTTATACAATACTGGAGTAGATTAAAGCATGTAGATACAAGGACAATGCAAGTGTTGACAACAAATTTGGACACAACCAACAAAACTAGTGAAGCTGATTTACTTTAATTTACACTGAATTGAGAAAACTAGTTTAGTTGATTTGTGCAGTTTTAACTAGCAATCTCTATTTAGATTATTGAACAGGACTTTGTGTGTGTGGTGATTGATTGGTATTGCCTATCGGAAGCTTGTATATTGTGTTTGAGTCAGCAAGAATCTAGCAATATATATGGTGTGAGCTTGCAGACTGCGCTTGAGTGAGCGACGAGTCGAGGCCCAAAAGCAGCGGCACGGACCTTGTTGATTGAGCGACGTACAAGGCCCAAGAACTAATGTGGTGGGCGCGAGGCGCATTCTGGCCCGTGAAGCCCAATGAGGCCAGCCCACGACTCCACCGCGCGCCGCCTCCCCAGCAGTTCAGCTGGCCGCGTTGCCCATGTATCGCGACGCCACGCTCATCGCCCCATGTACCGGCAGGAGCTGTGTGGGCTTTGCGGCCCCTCCCGACCTCCCCTGCCCTGCCCTTCGCATTCCCCTGCCTTCCCCTCCCCAAAACCCTCGCGCCTACACCGCCGCCGCCTCCCTCGCCTCCCGGACGGATCCGCTCCGCACCGCCGGTTCGTCTTCTCCCGATCTCCTGCTCGTGCCCTCCCTCCTCCCCCGTAGATCGTCATCTCCAGCCAGTTTTTTCCCCCGGCTGTATAGGGTTTCCTTTTCCCCACAGGTGAGTTTTTAATTCCTAATCGGCCCGGTGTTTTGATCTGCAGGTGCGCGCTTGTAGTCGAGGAGGAGCAGCTGCGGCCAAGAGCAATCGACCATGGCGACCCGTAAGTTTCGGTTTTACTTCCTCCGCCCCATTGTTTCTCGGTGCGAGTTTTGCGCGTAGACGCTTTAGTACGCCGTTCGTGTTGGCGGTGCTCTAATCTTAGGTTTAATAAGGTCGTTATTGCGTGTTAGTATCGTCGGTACATGGTTAATAGATGTCGTAGCTGTCGCTTCAGGATTTGTGCAGCGTATCAGAGGCAGGATATGAATTTTGGTTCTAGAGTTGCGCTTGATTGGCCGATATTATTTTTTGTCTTGTGCTAGGCCGTATTTTAGATTGGAATTTAGAGTTGGATGGTAGGGTTGCTTCCAGTTTGCTCTGTGTTTTAGCCACTACACACTAGTGAGGCTAGTTTGTAGTTTCTGTAGAATCAGTATTTTGACAATCAGTCATATTGCAATAGCTGGATGTGCTAGTGTAAGAACTGTTATTGTTTTTTTATATATATGCTTTTGTTCTCTTTTGTTTTTCATCTATGGAATCACTAGTTAACCTTTCAACCAGCTGCTAATGGTATCTGTGTTTTCAATTCCTTTTCTGCTGCAAACACTTTCAGGTATTCAGTTTGAGAACAACTGTGAAATTGGTGTTTTCTCCAAGCTGACAAATGCTTACTGTCTGGTAGCCATTGGAGGGTCAGAGAACTTCTACAGGTTAGTGCTGCATACTTCTTTCGACCTGGCATTTGAGCTATTGGGCTGCTTTGATGGAAGTAGAAGAAATGTTAACTCTAACGGTGTGTTCTTCTAATGTTTTTCAGTGCCTTTGAGGCTGAGCTTGCAGATGCCATTCCTGTGGTCAAGACCTCTATTGGTGGCACCAGAATAATCGGGCGACTCTGTGTTGGTTAATATCTGAAACTTGGCTTTGCTATCTGGTTTGTTCTCTACTAGTCTGCAGTCTTCACCTTCCCTTTCACTTTGTTTGCCCAGGAAACAAGAATGGACTTCTATTGCCACATACTACAACTGACCAAGGTAAGCACTTGCTTTATACTGTGAGTGTTTGCCACATCTGCTGTTAATGGTTAAGCTTAAGCATGGCTGGTTATTAGGAATCTGATAACTTAATACCCAGATGTTCTGACATGTACGGTGTTATTTCCATTTTGTATTGTTCACTTCCGTCCATGTTTTATTTCTCAAGTTTATGGCACTTTTTAAATAATGCATGTGCTAGGAAATGCTTGTTTTCTATCAGCATTCACCTTCAAGATGATTTTTATACATAAGGATAATAAGTAGCACTAGGTTTCTGAAACTAGTGTATAAATAAATAAACTGCTTGGCATGTGACATAAATATGCTTCATTGTTTGCATTTGTTCAAGTTCAGATTTATTTTGTTAACCTGCACTTAGCTGGTCATACTCCTCTAACATAGCTAGTTTCCATAGATACTTTTTAGGCCATTTATATATCGTACCATGAGTTATAATGGCTCCAGCTTGGTAACTGATGCATGGCCATGCTGCTGCTTGCATATCTGCAATGACTATGTTCTTGTTTTGGTCTTTCAAATGTATTTCTGTTTGTCTGTACCTTGTACACAAGACAAAGAAAATGGTGAGGATAGGTGTCAACTCGAACTATCCTGTCAGCTGGGTCGTTTAGGTTGTGATATAGTATCCCGGTGTGCCATGAGTTATCTGTATTTATGTCCTCCCTGCGCGTTGGAAATCTTGTAGAGCTTCAGCATCTGAGGAACTGCTTGCCTGATCAAGTGGTGGTTCAGCGTATTGATGAGAGGTTGTCTGCCCTTGGCAATTGCATAGCCTGCAATGACCATGTTGCGCTTACACACCCTGACCTTGACAAGGTATACCTCTATTTATTCTATTGGTAGCCCCTGAAACTTTGCACTTCCTCAATTACCTCAAGCTAAAAACTTTGTGCTAATGAATTCAACAGGAAACTGAGGAGCTTATTGCAGATGTGCTTGGTGTTGAGGTGTTTAGGCAGACTATTGCTGGAAATATCCTTGTGGGGAGTTACTGCACCTTCTCTAACAGGGGTGGTTTGGTACGTAAACTGTGAACTACATTTCCATTCCAATTCCATCCATTCTTTTCTGCCTGCAAATGTTCTATTTAGTGAACCATACATTTCTGCAGGTTCATCCTCATACATCCGTTGAAGACCTTGATGAGCTCTCCACGCTCCTGCAAGTCCCTCTTGTCGCTGGAACTGTGAACAGAGGCAGCGAGGTCATTGCTGCAGGCATGACAGTGAACGACTGGACTGCTTTTTGTGGCTCAGACACGACGGCCACCGAGCTCTCAGTCATTGAGAGTGTCTTCAAGCTGAGGGAAGGGCAGCCTACTGCGATTGTGGAGGACATGAGGAAGTCTCTGATAGACAGTTATGTGTAACTTGTGTCAGCAGTCAGCAGATGTGGTCTCAAGTATTGTATGGCCAGCTATACTTGGGTTATCAGTAGCACAACATAACCCTATGATGTGTTTGGTGGTGTATCCGTGGTTTCCGAATCTTAAGACTTTTAACGTTGATGAAGCTCGTGCTATGTCAGTGAAAAGAAGCCAGTCGTTTTGTTAAGTTTTGTTTCCACTTGGACGTTTACGCTTCTTGATTGATAAATTTAGCCTAGTAGGAAGTAAAATTATGGTTGCATTCATTAGCCTTGAATTCATTTACCTAGGAGTCCAAATCTGGAGTGCTACTATTTGTTCATGCCTTTTTCAATGTTTGCGCTAACAGCTTTATGCAGAAGAGATGAAATATGAGTCTTTTGTAGCCTCACATGACTTCAACTAACACAACCAGGACACCAAGAGATGAATCTTGAAATTGTAGAAATCTATAGCGCAGGGGACACTAATGTAGGAAATGGCAAAGGCAAATGCTTCCAGATGCACTTCAACAGTCTCCATAGGAAGAAGGTAAGGGAACAATCAACATCATCCACTTTCATCAGAAACAATGAGTTGACACGCGCGCGCGCACGCATTTCACCTATCCATGAAAGGAAAAAAGAAAAGAAAAGAAAGGGAGGTTATTGAGTCAGGCTGTTGATCCATGAGATGATTCTTGAGCAATCCGACTCAATGATTAACTGCGAGTGCCCCCCAGTTAAGGATGCAGTGCTTAGCCCATCTCAGACCCTTCCGCATCTTTCAATGATTTTTTTTCCAGGCAGAGAAGAGAAGACGGCCATTCCGGTCCAGTCCAGGAACTATTTCCCCACCTTGAGAGCGACTTGGGAAACTTGTCCACGTAACCTGACCGTCGATTTTGCGTTGGTGAGAGCTGAAGCTGCTAGTCGGCTACTGTGTTTTCAGAGACGTGTTTTCACACAAATTCAAACGCCCCCACTTGTGTCGTGTCGTGTCGGATTGGCTGGCCATACACTTGTGTTGTGTCGTGTTTGGCTGACCTTTATCCGTGTCACAAACTCACAAGAGACTAGAGAGGCAATAGCAGTTCTGGTACGTGTTGCCGGAAATTCGAGCGTCCCAAAAATGACTCGAATACTCGATGTGAATTCGCTTGTAAATGGATATAAATCGACAGACTCTTCCTCGCCAACGCCGACGATCACCATAGAAAAAAAAAATGGAGCTCGAGCACTGGTTGCTATGTGCGCTGCTCGCCGTGCCGCCACTCCTCTACTACCTGACCAGCAGCATACTACGACCACGCTCCGGCAGGCTGCCGCCGGGCCCCAGGCCGCTCCCGCTCGTGGGCAACCTCCTCGACCTACGCGGCGGCAACCTCCACCACGCGCTGGCGCGCCTCGCGCGCGTGCACGGCCCCGTCATGCGCCTCGACCTCGGGCCGCTCACCACGGCCGTGGTCATCTCCTCGCGCGACGCGGCGAGGGGAGGCGTTCACGCGGCACGACCGGGCCCTCTCGGCGCGCGCCGTCCCGGACGTGGCCCGCGCGTCCGGGTTCGCCGACCGGTCCATGATCTGGCTGCCCGCGTCGGACCCGCGGTGGAAGGCCCACCGCGGCGTCGTGGCCGCGCACGCCTTCTCCCCGCGCAGCCTCGCCGCCGCGGCGCGCGAAGTCCGGGAGCGCAAGGCGCGGGACATGGTGGAGTACTTCCGCCGCCGGGCGGCGGCGGTGGTGGACGTCGGCCAGGGCGTGTACGGCGGCGTGCTCAACATCGTGTCCAGCGCCTTCTTCTCCGTCGACGTGGTCGACGACGACGACGGCGGCGAAGTGGGCGCCGAGTCCGCGCGTGGGCTGCGGGAGCTCGTGGAAGAGATCGTCGACGCGATCGCCAAGCCCAACGTGTCGGACCTCGTCCCTTTCCTTGCCCCGCTCGACCTCCAAGGATGGCGTCGCTGGACGGCGCGCCGGTTCCGTCACGTGTTTCGCATCTTGGATGGCATAATCGACCGGCGGTTGTCCGACGACGACGACACGCGCATGCACGGCGACTTCCTCGACGCCCTTCTGGACCTCCTGTCGGCGGGGAAGATCACCCGTGACAACGTGACGGCAATCATGTTCGACGTCTTCGCCGCCGGGACCGACACCGTCGCGGTCACGGTGGAGTGGGCCATGGCCGAACTGCTCCGCAACCCGAGCGCGATGGCCAAGGTGCGGGAGGAGATCGAGGTCACCCTCGGCGGAAAGGAGAGCGTCGAGGAGCACGACGCGATGAGCCGCCTGCCGTACCTCCAGGCCGTGGTGAAGGAGGCGATGCGGCTGCACCCGGTGGCGCCGATCTTCCTGCCCCACCTGGCCGCGGAGGACGGCGTCGAGGTCGGAGGCTACGCCGTGCCCAAGGGCTGCACCGTCATATTCCTCGCCTGGTCGATAATGCGGGACCCGGCGGCGTGGGAGAGGCCCGACGAGTTCGTCCCGGAGCGGTTCTTGGACAGGGCGGAGGAGATGGGGTTTAGAGGGAAGGAGTTCGAGTTCATCCCGTTCGGGGCGGGTAGGAGGCAGTGTCCCGGCCTGCCCATGGCAGAGCGCGTCGTGCCACTCATCTTGGCGTCCCTGCTGCACGCGTTCGAGTGGCGCTTGCCGGACGGCGTGTCTGCCGAGCAACTGGATGTGAGCGAGAAATTTACCACTGCGAACGTGCTGGCTGTCCCTCTTAGGGCCGTGCCCGTGCCCGTGGTGAGAACCTGGTAATCAACTGTTAAATATATTCATCAATTTCTTGATACAATCAATTAGTTTGAGACTATTTATTCATTCACAATGCTGACTCTACCATAGAGTCTAAGACTATTTATTATTTAAATAAGACTTGAAGTTTTAATTTTTCTCCCTCTTCCATGAATATACTTTTTCAATGCAAGTGAGGCTCAATAGAAAGAACTTTTGCTAGGGTCCTACGAAAATGGATCGACTTGTTTTTGGCAAAGGAATGAAGTCATGGGAATTGAATTCTAAGCCGTCTGGAGTCCCATGCATAGATCATCCCGAAAACAAGGCAGCTGCGACCATCACAAACAATGTCAACTTTTGAAGAAATCAAGGAGTTTCAGAATGTCCACCAAAAAAATCTACTTTTGTATGATTTTGAAGTTAGCCATAGGCGATTTTTCTCATCCTAAATTGACCCAACGAATATCTAAGTTTGCTGAAGAATTTATGGAACTTTTTCACTAGAAGAGTCTCATTATGGGTTTTCAACTTTCGCGCCCAACCTGTTCCGTTCCGGGCGGTGAAACGGATGGCACACGGCTGCACCGTGAGTGAGGCACTGTCGGACCTTCGATGGGTGCTGGACATAGGCAGTCCGCAGACGGCGGCAGTCATCGACGAGAGCATGGCCCTCTTCGAGACGCTGCTCAACATACGCTTGCAAGAAGGAACGCCCGACCATCTTGTTTGGCGCTGGACGTCAAATGGTCAGTACTCGAGCGCCTCCGCTTATGAGGCGTTCTTCTGTGGCAGGACGTCGCTAGTAGGAGCGGCGGAGGCATGGGGAGCCTCAGCACTGCCCAAGGTGAAATTCTTCTCCTGGCTGGCACTGCATGGGCACCCTTGGATAGCTGACCGACGACACAACCATGGGTTACAACCAAGCGCAACCTACATTCTGTGCGTCCAGGAGGACGAGACCATCGATCACCTCCTCACATCCTGTGTCTACACCCGCCAGGTGTGGCACTCGCTTCTCTCGCAGGTCGGCCTCGACCACATGTGCCCCACGGCAGCCTCCACGTTGGTGGACTGGTGGCTGTGGGTACGCGCCCTCGCGCCCCAGGACTAAAAACGGGGTTTTGACTCTCTGATACTACTCATCTCCTGGATGGTCTAGAAGTAAAGAAACATGCACACTTACAACACTAGAGGCAACAGCAACTCGACGGATGACCTCGTCTCGGTTCTTCACGATGAGGCTGACTCGTGGGTGGCAACGGGATACCGTGGAGTGGTCGCGATTATGACAGCGCTCGCTTAGAGAAGATCACTCCCCCCTTAGCCGCACATCAGTTTTTTTTTTTTTTTACCGCAAACGACCATCTAAGCTCCACCGTTGAAGCCGGTGGTTCTTGTAATGTGTTAACCTAGTACGTCCCTTGGCATCTCGCGTTGGGAACGTACTAGGCCGTGTAAAAATTCTCACTTCTCTTAATGAAATACGGGTCAAGCCGGCGTTTGAAATTTTTTTTATGGGTTTTCAGGTTGATCACCTCGATCTAACACTCCTTTTTTACAGGTCTGTTTGAAGATCATAGTCCATGCAGGATTTGGTGGTTTTCTTGCATTAATATGTGATAGATCCAGCACATGGTTGAGTACTTCCCGTGTGGCGTGCAGGATGTGCAACTGGATTCTTATTTGTTCAAGCAGACGCGTGGAAACACTAGTTGCCAATGGCACTGGTACTGGCCAATCTGGTTGCAATAATATCAAGTTTACACGCACAGGATAGCATCCTGCCTCAAATGGAGAGCGAGCTTTGGTTGCTATGGGCAACGCTCGCCGTCTCGCTCCTCTACTGCCTCACCAGCCTAATCAGAAGCCGGTCGGGCAATGCGCGGCTGCCGCCGGGCCCCAGACCGTTGCCGGTCGTCGGCAACATCCTGGACCTGCGCGGCGGCAACCTCCACCACAAGCTCGCGTGCCTGGCGCGCGTCCACGGCCCCGTCATGCGCCTCGAGCTCGGGCTCACCACGGCCGTGGTCATCTCCTCGCGCGACGCGGCGCGGGAGGCGTTCACGCGGCACGACCGGCGCCTCGCCGCGCGAGCGGTCCCGGACGCCACCCGCGCGAAAAAGTTCAACGAGCGGTCCATGGTGTGGCTGCCGAGCTCCGACCCGCGCTGGAAGAACCTGCGCGGCGTCGTGGCCGCGCACGTCTTCTCCCCGCGGAGCCTCGATGCGGCGCGCGGCGTCCGCGAGCGCAAGGTGCAGGACCTGGTGAGCTACCTCCGTGGGCGCGCGGGGGAGGAGGTGGACTTCGGCCGGGCCATGTACGGCGGCGTGCTCAACCTCGTGTCTAGCGCCTTCTGCTCCGTCGACGTCGTCGATCTCGGCGCCGACGAGTCGGTGCAGGGGCTGCGGGAGGTCGTCGAGGACCTGATTCAGTTGATCGCCAAGCCCAACGTCTCCGACCTTTTCCCTTTCCTCCGGCCGCTTGACCTGCAGAGACGTCGGCGCCATGCCGCTAGCCGGGTCGCAAAAGTTCTGCGGGTGGTGGACGCCATCATCGACCGCCGGCTAGACGAGGACGAGGACGAAACCTCCTCGTCAAACAAGCACGGTGACTTCCTGGATGCACTCCTGGAGCTCATGTCCACGGGCAAGATCACTCGTGAGGACGTGACGATCGACCATCGTGTTCGACATGTTCGTGGCCGGCAGCGACACGATCGCCATCACGGTGGAGTGGGCAATGGCGGAGCTCCTCCGCAGCCCGAGCACCATGGCCAAGGCGCGCGCAGAGATCAAGGGCGCGATCGGCAGCAAGGAAACCATCGAGGAGACCGACGCGGCGAGCCTGCCGTACCTCCAGGCCGTGATGAAGGAGGCAATGCGGCTGCACCCCGTGGCGCCGCTTATGTTGCCCCACCAGTGCGCCGACGACGGGGTCGAGGTCGGCGGCTACGCCGTGCCCAGGGGATGCACGGTGATCTTCAACTCGTGGGCGATCATGCGTGACCCGGCAGCGTGGGAGCGGCCGGACGAGTTCCGGCCGGAGCGGTTCTTGGACAACGAGGCCATGAGCAAGGTAGACTTCAGGGGGAAGGACTTCGAGTTCCTGCCGTTCGGGTCGGGCCGAAGGGTCTGCCCTGGCGTGCCAATGGCAGAGCGTGTGGTGCCGCTGGTACTGGCGTCGCTGCTGCACGCGTTCGAGTGGCGCCTGCCGGACGGCGTGTCCGCCGAGCACTTGGACGTGAGCGAAAGGTTCACCACCGCCAACGTCATGGCCGTCCCTCTCAAGGCCGTGCCGTTCTTGTCATTTCGTAGTCACTGTACCTGATGGTGAAAGTTCACCTGACTTCAAACTGTTTACAGCACTCAATCCAACATTTACATACATTATTTCAGGTTCCTGAATACTGAACATTTGCATACTGCATACAGCACCTTGTCCTTGTGCACAAATACGTAACTGGAGTACTGCATAGAGACAAACACGCACATATAAACGAAGCTGCCATGGTGAAACCTCCAACTGAAACGCATCAACAGGGCCCCGTCTTCTTCTTGTTCACAGCGTTCATCCACCGCGCGGCGACCTCCCGCTCGATCTCCAGCACGCTCTTCTTGGCCACGACGCCGCCGTCGTCCGACTGCGCGGCGGCAGTGGTGGAGACCCTCACGGCGTGGGTGGCGCGAGCGTCCAGCTCGTGCAGGATCTTCTGGATGTCCGAGACGAGCCGCTCGGAGAGGCTCCGGCTGAAGTCCTCCCTGATGACGACGCGGAGCACCGCCACGTGCTCCGCGTCCGCCGGCATCGTGTACGCCGGCACGATCCAGCTGAACCGCCGCAGGTTCTCGGAGATGTCGAACACGCTGAACCGGCTGTCGTCCTTGAGCGAGAAGGCTACCAGCGGCACGCCCGTGTCCTTGGACAGGATGTCGAACCGCCCCGTCGCTGCAATGCCATCCCGCAGTATCGCAGTGTTCTCCATGCAGTTCTCCATGATGTTTTTGTACCCCTGCATCAGAAAAGTGGCACAAAAATGTAGAGCAGATTGCAGGTGGACAGGAGCACAAGTGAAAACTGACAGAAAAATGATATCCCCTTAGGAAGAATGTTTCAGACAGCATCAGTTTGTTCTCTGTACATACATTCAAACTGTTTGACCAAGAGGAGAATAGTAGTACCTCGAAGCCTAGGCGAATGAGCTGATAGTATTGCGCAATGATCTGACTAGAACCTGAATAAAATTGCCAAGCACTCAATTCCCTGCAACATGAGAAAGACCGAAAAAAATGACATGAAAGAATGGAAGATACCTTTGGAGAAATTGAGCGTGAATGTAGGCTGATCTGTCCCTAGGTAGTTTATATGGAAAATGAGCTCTTCAGGCAAATCCTCCTTGCTCCGCCAAATGACCCAGCCAACACCAGCATAAACAAGGCCATACTTGTGCCCACTGACATTGATGCTCTTCACCAATGGTAGCCTGAAGTCCCACTCAAGCTCAGGGTAGAGGAAAGGTGCTATGAATCCTCCACTCGCAGCATCGACATGAATAGGCACATCCCACCTTCATTGCACGCATAAGAGAGTAAGCATCTTGACAGAAACTAGAGCAGAGTATGTTGTGATGGTCCGCTTTGCAGTAAAGCTTTGGTCATGTTTCATCAAAAAAAAAAAAAAAAAAAGTAAAGCTTTTGGTCATATCCATAAGAAATATAGGAAGCGCTTTCTTTTGGATGGTTTCAGGAAAAATGCCAGTTACAATGTTCATTTATCATTCACCTATGGTTCAGTTTTTGAAAATAAGTTTTGACTTATCCATGGCCTATGGCACAGTCTATTTGTTACCCAAACAATGCAAGAAGGCTTCATTTTTGGAACTAAGTTTGCAGCATTTCTTTCAAGGAGTCTCGGTTTAAGGTTTTAGCTTAAATTTGAACGATGGTTGACAGTCACTTTGAACGCAAAACATACATTGCCTCAATGCTACTGGACCGATGGGTTGCTATGGTTGCATTCAGAAGATAATATCCTACAAGCCCAGACAGATGAAAAAAATATGCTTACCCAGTTTCCTTGTTCTTTTTTGTAAGAAGGTCGTTCAATTGTTTGACATCTTCAAACTCTCCAGTGAGAGTTGATCCCAAGATTGCCGCAACGCAAATAGTGTTCTCATCCACCATCTCAACAGCCTTGACAGGGTCCATGACATAATATCCTTCTGATAACTTAACCTCCTTTAGTTCTACTTCAAAATACCTTGCAAATTTCTCCCAGCAAACCTAGGACATAAGAAATCACCAAACACATATTTCAGACACTTACATACGGTGGTTGCAATTTGCTCACCTTGTCCGTCAGTTTTACACAAACAAATACCTGAACATTAGCACCAGTGACAATGTTGGGTTTGTCATATGGTTTCCCCTGTTCCTTCCTCTTGTTTTGCCATTTCCTCTTGAATGCTAGACCTGCAAGCATGATTGCTTCTGAGGATCCCACTGTTCCGACTCCTACAGCCGTCTCATCCTCCTTAATCGGTGCATTGAACAAGTGAGCTATCATATTTACACAGCGGTTCTGCAAAAATAGCAACAGGCAATAAGCAGAAGCACAATATTAGCAACTAACAGAGCAGAACTGTATAAACAAGTCCTATTTAGGTTCTGGAAATGACCAAAGTCATAGTATCAGTAACCAGCTGCTGGCATAACACTAATAAATCACACCTACAGATCATTTGTTACAGCTCCGCCACTACCGATCGTCCATCCGATTGAACTGAACTACTATGTGCTACAAGTAATTGGTTTGTCTGTTGCTGAAACCAACCAGTTTGCCGGTTAATAGTACAACAAATATTGATTTTAGGGAGGCCACTCAGATAGTAATCAAAATACAGTCAGTGAACCAAACCAAATTCAGCAAGAAGTTAAAAGACCAGCACAAAGGTTGAGTTGAAAGGGCTTATCTTTATCATGTGAATCAATAACTGTCAACTTACTTATTCAAACTGGAAATATGGAAGTATTTAGTATTTTTTTCCCTCTCTTAGATCCATGTTTATCACGTATTCCGTATTCAGGATGTCAGGTCATACAACATACGGAAAAACTTACGCCACCATGCTGACACTTAACTTTTATTAGAAAAGTATATATGTTCCGTAAAAAAACAGCATACTTATATCCAAACAAATGTCTGGGGACTTGGGATGGTGAGACCCTTTGCGTTCTTGGCAAGTACTGTACCGGGCACTTCTGACTTTTAAGGCTCCATTTCGACATATCCATGACTTCATATGGAAGAAACAGGATGGACACTGAAGCAAAAGACTGGCAGATCCTTTGCTATGCCAAGAACCGAACCTGATCGATTGTTGGTGGTGGCGTGGTGCACTGCATGGTAGTACTAGTACGTACCTGGAGCTCGGTGGTGACGGGGTACTCGTCCATGTCGACGTAGTTCTTGTTGATGGAGTCCATGATGAGCTTGTCGCACTCGGGCTCCATCCACGTGGTGACGAAGGACGCCAGGTTCAACCGCGGGTTCCCGTCCAGCATCAGCTCGTCGTTGATGATCTGGTACGCCGCCTCCCGCGGGATCGACCGCTCCGGCATCCTGTACCTGCAAGCAAAGCAAGCACCGGATCAGCACGCGCACACAGGGCATCACCACCGGATCTGGTCGGCACGGCACGGCACCGCGGCAGGCGCTCGCGCACGTAGCGCGACGCGAAGGTGGACGCCACCGCGTCGTCGTCCCGGCTGGATCTCGCGTGCGAGAGCACCATGGCTGCCGCTGCGGCGCTGCCGGCCAGCCTGCTGCACTGTTCTGGGGTTCGTTTTCGCCTTTCGGTGGTGGTGGTGGTGGGGTGGTTGTGATGAGTGGTGGTGTCGGTGTCTCCTGGACTACTGGTACAGCAGCTACTAATAATGGAAGCCCGACAAGCCGTGGTGTCTCTCCTGGCCAACCAGCGTCCTCCGCGCGGCGGTGGACTGAAACTGAAACGGAGGGAACTGCCACTACCACTACCAAAAGTAGTGTTGAGAATATTCTTAATACACTCTAATGATCAATTAGTGGAGGTTTTGACAGCTGCCATCAAGAGTTATAACTTATAGCCAAGGCGCTCCCATTTTTTCCATCCAAGAACTGCCTATGTACAATGTTCCATCAATAAAGAGTTAATCACTTCTTCATTTGCTATTGTTCCATTGCAATTTACAACACGTTATCAGCGCTCTACATCCTGAGAAGCCGGGAGCAGTTGCTGTGGAAGAGATCGACGGCGGCCGTCCGTGTAGAAGCTCGCCAGAGGGGCAGCGCAAGTGCAAGGTAGCAGCCATGCCTCCGATGCCGTACATTCCCTCGGCGACACTTGTTCTTCCCATTGTCTTCACGGTCTACTATCGGGCCCGTCGCATCGGCGTCCCCTTCGACGACGCGATCCGCGACTCGCTGGACTACTGGTACAGCAGCTACTAATAATGGAAGCCGTGGTGTCTCTCCTGGCCAACCAGCGGCCTCCGCGCGGCGTCGGCGGCGGACTGAAACTGAAACGGAGGGAACTGCCACTACTACCACCACTATGAAAAGCAGGAGGTGAACTGACCGTGGGAGTGGGTCGCGGACGTAGCGGGACGCGAAGAAGGTGGAGTTCACCGGCTCGGCGTCCGTGCCGGGCCCGGTGGCAGCCACGCTAACCACCATCGTTTTCGGCCCCGATCGACCGATTCCACGGACAGCGACCGACGGCCCCGCTGGATGGATCGAGAGAGGCTTCGAGAGGAGGGAGAGCGAGCAACAGCGAGGCGGGGGAATCGATTCGCTGAGCGGGAGGCTCCGGCGCGACGGGGACGTGGGGAGTGTTCTGGAGGCGGATCGGGAGCCAGCTCGCTGCTCGGGATGCCGCGCGGGCAATTTGTTTAGTGGCCGCGTCGCACACGTAGGCTTGTGGACCGGCGCACGCGTCCGCGCGGCGAGGAGTCCGCGTGGTGGCGCGCGGCAACCGGTGGCGACGGTTGTTTATTGCGGATCACTCTCGCTTCGCTTCGTCACGGCTGCTGCCTGCGTGTCGGCGGTTCACACGGCGCCAGAACTCAAAAAGACTCCGGTGTCCGCATCCTGTCAACAGTGTCAAGTGTGAACCGCGCTCGGCGAGGATGATCGATCAAGTCGTTAGGGGAAATGAATGAATGGGTGGGCGTGGCATTCACTACGTACGGGTCACTTGACGCAACGGGGACAGGTGTGTCGGCAATACTATCTTGTACTCTTTCCGGGGTGCTAAAGTTGCTTTGGACATGTTGTCAAAAAACAAAAGTTGCTTTGGACAAAATTTGGATCACACATTAAGAATATAAATTAGGAATATAAATTAATAATAACTTTTCGTTTGTTGAGTTTGGAGATGTGATAACTATATTATGAATGGATTTCTCTATCACTTTTCAAAAAAAAAATTTATGAAAATATGAAATCAAAGCTATGCTTTGGAAACCATGGTTCTATCCAAAATGCCTTCTTTTAGCAACATGTAGATGGTACTATTTAATTTTGTCGTATAACAATTATTATTCTCAATTTTTCAGTGCACCTTTCCCCTGTCTCAGTATATGTATATTTTCCTTTTCACAATACATTTGTATCTCTATTTTTAGAGTATTTTGGTCTTTTTTTTTCCTTTTATATTAGTCTTTGAGAGAGTATAAAATGTGAAGTATTATGAAACGGAGGGAAAACAATCGAACACAAGATATTTTCTAAAATTATTCAGCGACCGAGGATCAGCACACATTAATTAATAACTATAAATAAAGATATTGCAAAATCTAAAGTGTGACACGGTAATTATATAAAAAATGGTATCACTTTTATCAAAAAGTTTCCTGGTAATCTCATTTCCACTCTTATCCCCGGTTGACAGCCACTAAAAATGGATTCAACACGTGCTTAGAAGTCTACCAATGCATTTCGTGTACCGTGGAGAGCCTTTTCTACTGTTGAAAAGAATAAAATTTAAGATTTATAAAAAATAATACTAACATGTATAAGTTCAATTATAATATAAATATATTTCCATAATCTAATGTACACCTATATCTGCTCAAGAAGATAAATCAAATGGTATCAAAGGTTAGGATTTTTTTTTTTCTACTGAGGTAGGCAAATCAAATGTTTTTAGAAACAGGCGATATTTTTTTTTGAGATAACCAGGTTGATTTCATTTATAATATGGCGATTACAACATAAAACTTACAAAGACATCCCACAAAACAAACAAAAATACATTCCAAATCCTTGTAAGCATCTTCCGGTGTTCCTCACCGCGCGGCCGGAACCCGGATCTTGGAACCGACTTCCTCCCCCGGCGAAGAACCAAAGATTTTTGACACCGTGTTGAGCCGCACATCAAAAAAAGACATGCTCTATTGACATTGAACAATCCGGCTTGGAGAGATGGTCGGAAACCATCGCGATCGACAGCGACGAGGATTCCGACGCCCCAAGGACTACTACCGAATCTCCAAGCTACCGAACGACCGAATTTAACCCCGGAGGGTAGCTGAACCACCAACAGAGAGGCGGTAGAGAAAAACCAACCCGGATCTGAAGATTGGTACACATACCTCCCAACACCTACACCGGAGAAGACAACCACATCACCGTTGCCGGAGAAGATGTGGAAGGGACAAAGGTCAAGCCCAACCAGATCCAGATGAAGCATAGGTGCTCCCGATCCGGTGAACTTGCACACCTTCCTAAAGCAGCGCCTACCAACCGAGTCGGGGAAGCCGCCACAAATGTTAGAGTCGACCTCCACATATCCACGTCGTCGTTCGCCGGAGACACCACTCAGGGACACAAACCCTTGCCGCACCACCGACAAGTGGAAACCTAACCCTAACCTACGCAAACTAGCAAGCAAAGGTATATACACCTCCTTCGCCGATTCATGCAATCTCCCATCACCTCCAACGCCAGCAAGGGCGCCGTAGGCGAGGGCGATGGCGACAAATCAGCAGGGGAACGTGAAATCGCCCCCGGACGCCGCTCTCAACTGTAGGGCTGTGGAAGGGACGAGAAGTATGTCGGGTTGTGTATGTAGAAACAGGCAATAAATAAATTTCTTTAAGACCTCACAGGCCTCCAAATTCGAAAAGCCCGTTGGACCTACATTCATTTGGACACATCCCTGGCCCAACTAAATGGAATTGTGGTTCGGCCCTTTCAGAGACGCAAGATAAAAACTGGAGAGAAGCCCAGGAATCGCCAATAATTATCCCGCCATTTCCCCAAACCCCAATCCCCCTTTCCCGCCACGCCCTCTCCTCGCCGCTTCCCGCCCACCTCTCGCATGGCGCCGCCGTCGGCGGCCACGCGCCGGAAACTGCAGCGCAAGTTCCGCCTGCGAGGCTTCACCCCTCAAGGTGGAGGCCCTCGAGGAGGCCGCCGCCTTCCTCGACCGCTTCCCCGACGCCGAGGACGACGCGCTCGACCTCCTCCTCGACGAGCTCGACAAGGAGCCGCGTAAGCTAGCTCTCCCGTTTAGCCCGCCCCCTCTCCTGTGCGCCGTTTGCTGTCTGCTGTTGTTATTGGCGGCTGTCGATCTGATGCTTGTGGATCTGGCCGTGGCTGTTTGGTGGGCGCAGTGCAGTCGTCGATCCTGGATCGGGACGCGGTCCGGCGCGTGGTGGCGCTGCTGGTTGAGGCAGAGGAGGCGCTCGATGCGGCGTCGCCAGCGGCCACAAGCGCTAGGTCTGCGCTGCGGGTGGTGGACGCGTTCCTCGTGCCGCGGTTCCACTACGACCCAATCAAGAAAGTTTTTTACGAGTATGTGAATGCTGCCTTTTCTTTGTGGATCTGGGCAATTACTCTCTATGGGGACTTGAGAATTGGTTCGCTCCTTTTTATTCTGTGTTGAACTGGGGTTAATTGGATGCTAAAATAGGATTTTGGATTCATGGTCGGGTACCTTATGCCACAAAGGCACTATTTAATTATCTGAATCGCTTTTAATAACAGCTGCTAATTCGCAGAATAAATGTGTTAGGTTAGTTTGAGTATTCTATTGTGTTTTACAGAGGTGTTAGATGAATCTTATTAGGAAATTGCTGCTGAATACTTAGAATTGTCCGGTCATATAGAGCATATCACTTGCTGCGAGAGCTGGTTCTATGTATAATTTGGCCATACTTTAGGAAGTGTACAAGACCCTAATGTTTCTATTTGTTGACTCTACGCTGGGATTTTCTATGCATAACAGGCACACAGGGAGATTAGCTGTCCATGGAGAAGCTGGAGATAAAGCTTCCCTTTATAGGGATAGGTATCAAGTGCTGCTTCAGAGGCTGTCTCGTGATAAATATTTCTCGAAGCCAGCTTTTGACACAATTGCGACCGAAGATAGTAGTTGCGAGGTATTTCTCCTGCTACGTTGTATGTATCTATCATAGATTGATTTCTTTGATCCTTATGACTTAAATTGAATCCTGCAAACAGGACATTACGCCTTTCTTTTGAATTTGTTGTATGTTTGCTAGTCTTTCTATGTGGAGCTGCTATATGTTTTCTTTTGTTTTTTTCATGCAGATAACTTCTATACAGTCGCTAATTGGGTGCACTGGACGGAGATGGATTATGGGGTCATTTCGCAGTTGGAGGAGCGACAGTTCTACTTGGAGGATCTTACTGGAGCAGTTCCAATTGACTTATCAAATGCCATATCCTAACAAAGCAGTGTTATTTTTAGCACTCATGCTAATTAATATTATGTGTGAATAATGCATAACACACTTTCTACATCTTTTCTTTGTCAAGTAAAATAAGTCAACATTAAACTTCCTCCAGTCACCTGTGAAGGATGGTGTAGCAAGGAATTTACTCTTGTTTTATACGTGTGGATTTCGTGATTATTGAGAAAGTATCACTACTTTCCTTAACATAGAACACACAAAATCACGTCAGGATTTTTCGTTGAAAATACTGTAATCGTAGTCGAAGGTGAACTGCTTTCAAATGGCATTTTCCAGGTCTGTAGTTCTCATTTCCTAGTAAAGTTTCAAACCTTTTTCCATATTATCAGTTCTATTGCAACTGTGTTCAAATCATGCACAGGTAAATACATGTGGATTTCCTCCCCTGGAGGACAGGGAAGCTTCAGTTTCATTGCTCATGGGTCTTGATTTCTTTGGGGAGGTGTAATACCAACTGAAGAAGCAGTAAGTCCAATAGCTTCATTCCAGATGTTGAATAATTAGGTCTTGTCAAAGACATCTTTACCGATAATTTTGGGTACCATTGATATAAACAGCTAAGATTATCATCACTGGAGAAAAAGGCCGTGAATGATATGTTTGTCATCCTTTCGGATGTTTGGTTGGACAACCCTGAGGTATTTCTATTTACACTAGTTCTATTTTGTGATTCTTTCATTATTGAGTCTTATTCTCAGGACATTCCTATGTGTTATCTCGTAGAGAAGACTATGGAGAAGTTGGCTGTTGTTCTTGATGGGTATGATAGTGTGGAAGTTGTGCCTTCCCTCTTCGTTTTAATGGGCAATTTCTGCTCTCGCCCTTGCAACCTAGCGTTCAATTCATTTGAAGAACTGAGGTATGGCTTTCTGTTTCATTAGAGATGCCAGAGAGACAGTTGTATGTCTTTTGTTCTTTCTATGAGATAAGCCTTAGCTATGTACTTTCACACAGATTTCAGTTTGGAAAGCTTGGCGAGATGATTGCAGCTCGATCTAGATTAAAGGAACATAGTCGTTTCTTATTCATTCCTGGACCTGATGATGCAGGTACTCCAAAATTTAGTGAAGCTTGTAGCTAATAGCTGCTCACATCCACAAGTACAATGAACTACTATGTCCAGTTTTGTAATAAGTTTGCTATTTATGATGGAACTTGTTGTGGCTATTAATTTGGTCCATTCTTTTATATCCTAGCTTTACCATGCTATTTAGAACATTTATGTGATAATAATAGTATTAGGACTATAAATGAGTTTCTTAAGGCATAATGCTAGCTGTCTCCCCAGACAACTGCAATGAGATGTTCTTCATCTCTTTATATGTTTTTGCTTGATAACAAATATGCAGGTCCTTCTAAAGCTCTGCCAAGGTGTGCACTTCCAAAATATCTAATTGAAGAGCTTCAGAAGCACATACCAAATGCAATCTTCGTAAGCAACCCCTGCAGGTTCGACATGAAGCTTCAAATTCCAACTGATATCAGGATTATACTGATAGGGAGATGTACATTAAACATGAGATGAGATGTTAGCAATAAATATTTTGTGGGCAAAGCTAATATCGAGCTAATATCGAAATCAGAAGTATTCAGCTGCAGAGAATCAGTATGCCCAAAATGAAGGAACAACAGCGTATTCTTTTGGATGTTATGAATTCTGCTAAATCGTTAAGTATTATGTGTTTTCATGGTCTGCCAATGTAGAAATGCTCAGCAGTCACTATATGAAGCTAAGCTGTCGATGCACTGTAGTTATTTTATAGGAAGTTATTGTGAATCTCATACAGCTATGCTCTTGATTATTTTGGGATCTCATTGCACAATCGCATGATGCACAATGGCAATGGGTATATGGATACTTTAATCACCATGTTTCATTCTAGTCTACTGATGAGCATCTTATGCTTTTGGATAGGTAACATAATGCACGCTTGGCACTTTTTGTGTTAGGTATTATCTGCTTCATTTGTTTTTTTTTTTAATTGTAATCTACTCAGGTCTTGGAAAAAGCTTCATATGCTCTACACTGAGACTATAAAGTGATAGATTTACACAGAATATCCTGTTCAAACTATTTCACTAATCTTTGTCAAGCTGCAATGGTCCAAATCAAACATCAGCTTACAGATTTTATCAATCCTGGTCTGTCCCATGTGTAATAAGAAAAAAGAGCCATCATTTTTCAGGGTGAAGTTTTTTATACACAAGAAATTGTGTTTTTCCGGCAAGATCTCCTTTACAGGATGCGGCGGTCATGTCTCATTCCACCAACAACAGAAGAAACAAGTGACCCTTTTGAACACGTAAATTAGATGACTTTTTACTTTTTTTTTATCTTTTTTTATATTGCAGTTAGCATAACCCCTTTGAAGACATTAACCAATCCTTCTCTTTTCAGCTGGTAGCAACTATCACCCATCAGAGCCATCTTTGTCCATTGCCACTTACTGTTCAACCTATCATATGGAATTATGATCATTGCCTTCGGTTGTATCCAACTCCTCACACGGTATATCATTTGGGATATTGTTTATGCTAAACCCTTCAAAAGAAATATTTTCTTTTGTCATAGTTTCAGTTGATCTTTTGTGCTCATTTGTTACCTTGAACGTACAAAATTGATAAGTATAGTTTAACCTGCCACAACAAGTTTTATATGGTGTTGTGCTCATTCTTCTCTTTTCAAAACTTCTTCAGATTGTATTGGCTGACAAAAGCGAGCAGAAAGCATTCAAATATACTGGGATCACTTGCTTTAATCCTGGTTCGTTTGCGAATGACAGCACCTTTGCAGCATACCGTCCTTGCACCAAAGAGGTTGAGCTTTCTGCCCTGGAAGGCTAGCACACAGGGAGGATAAACTGAGGTTCTCCAATTTGATGAGGTGCAAATCCTCTCCAATTTGATGAAGTGCAAGTCTTCGACAAACAATTTGATGAAGTGCAAGTCTTTGACAAACAATTCAACATATTAATTATGGAGTTGCCATTTCGACACAAGGAACCGTGAAAATTGCATGGCTTACATGAAGACGTGGTCCTTCTGTGAAGAGAACTGATGTTGACATCTCATCATAGGCTCAGCAAAGCAGTAGGAGCAGCACATTGTTGTTTGTGCAGCAAGCATCTCTAGATGTTTGTTACAGTCTGACTCTGTTAAACCAAAAAATGTTTGACTTGTACCATTTAGTTTTTCATTGTTGTAAATCATGGCAAAAACTAACAAGACTGCTTTCTGAAAGTGCTCATAATTGTTCTATCTTCATATTTTGATAACCCCACTTTTCCAATATTTCGTCTGACTACTCTGAAAATGAGTAGATCATTATCATATATGATAACTGTGGCTCAGAAATAGGTGAGCCCTACAGGATACGAATTTCTGCTGAGACCGCACCAGCATTTGCCAGTTTGATGATGAGGACATCTCAACATCTCCATGATGATGTTCATGCACCAAGAGACGAATCTGCGTTGGGCTTGGGCAGCCTAAGTAAACTCTGAACTCATTAGCAACTTGAAGTTCTGAAAGGCAGTGCTTCAGCCTTAAGCTTTTGGATCGTGCGTGCTGATGCAGAACGCCAAGGTACTGAACAGATCAGAAGGTTACTTTTGTCCTCGGCCTTTGGATTGTCGCCATCATGCTAGAGGGCACCAATTCTCATGAATTTTGCACAAGAAACTTCCACAGTATTAAAATGATGTGCACTGAATTACATGCCTTTCAGAAAGAGCATGGAACCCTTTTCAATTTTACAGTACTTGAAGTTTCCCTCGTCTAAGCATTTTTTTTTGAATTTTCAACGGGGGGAGGCGCCCCCCCCCAATTATATTCAAGTGCCCTAAAATGGCTGATAACCTCGTTTTTGAGAAAAACGAGGCCAAACCTTGTCCAGTTAATTGTGGGAAACCGGACTAAAGCCGTACAACGACCTCTCAGATCGGAGGCAAGGGTGTGGCTAAACCACAAAAAGAAACAACACAACGGCCTCTGACCGAGGCGAGATTGTAGCCTATCCACAAAAACACAACAGCCCCCTGCAAACAAGGGCAAGATTGTGGCCTATCCACTAGTGAAAAAACACAACCACGACAAGCTCTCCAAAGATTGGAGAGAGGGGTGGCTAGCCATAGATACAACAAAGGAGAAAACTCAGCCCAAAAGAGAGAACTCTAGCCAAGGCCACAAGACGCCCACAAGCGCCGATCGCGCCCCGCCGAGCGCATACTCGCCGCTGACCATGGCGTAGGGTCAGCGGGACACGACGACCTCCCTTCAAACCGGTGGCGACATCCTCCAAAGACATTCGGCCCACTTACCACCACCCAACGCCGCCACGGGGAGGATGTGGCGGGGAGTGGCGGCGTGTGGAAACACCGCCCGCATATAATATCGGGCACCACCAAGGAGACCGCCGACGGAGCAGACGCCAACAGAGGTCACTCGCCGACGCTGGTGACGCCAAACAACCGAGGGCGACTTTACACAAGAGGGGCGACAACAACGGGGCAAGAGAGCACACAGAGAAAACAGGGACCACGGCACGAGCTAGGCTCTACTCTTCCACATTGGTGCCCACAAGAGGGTCACGGCGTCAACGACGTCGCCGCCACTGGCTCTAGAAAACCAGAGCAAGGCTTTCGCCAGGAGGAGATCGACAGAACTTCGGTCATAGAGTTATGTAATATCGACGCCCCCAAGGAGGTGAACGGCGCCAAAGGCGTCGTCGTCAATCGCAAAGACCGAGTCTTGCACGGCTTTCGCCAAGGTTTCACCAAGAAGCATTCAGAATCCTCTTTTACAGTTACTGGTTACTGCCCAGGTAAGTTTTGCATCTTGTTCTTGCTTTGTCAGACAAGAATCCTTGCTTTTTCGGTACATGTTGGTTGTCCTCTATACATACAATATGCTAATGCTAATATCTTGAATGGCCAGTTCGAAAAAAAAAAAATCTTGAATGTTCAGAATAGCATGTTAGCCTATGGAATTCTTTTCCATGATAATTTTATTTTACCTACGGCTTATTAGGGAGAACAGAACATTCTCCTGCTAAAATTAAGCTGCAGACCAGATCACTCCTATTTTATTAACAAATTTCCACTCATCTTTTCCTTTTCCAGCTTTATTCCGCTATTAAACAAGCATATCAGGCCAATCCATTAGTTAGAGCGTTTGTGGTTCTGCACAAAGTATTTTTTAACTCTAGTTTTTTCATCAAGCAATGTAATTTTAAATTGGAAGATGGTGACTGTTAGTTTGAGACATATGCGAATTTTATCACCATGGGAAAAGCAATTGTTTATGCTAGTTGTGGAGGAATAAAATCTGCCTGCTGCTTGCAAATCCAGAATCCGCAGCTGTGCACTGGCATGTTCCATCTCAAAATTCTTTCATCAATCAACATGGAATTGGAATTGGAATTGTGCTAGTGCTCTCATTTCATGTCTGTCAGGTGGTATTCGATCGTGTCATTAAAACAAGGCCTGTCAGGACTCAATCCCTTTGCCAAAAGCAAGAGATGAGATGTGCCCAGCCCGGAAGAAACACCCCTACCCTCTGGATTGTTTAGGTTGACATGACACATTGACTTGTTTTTAAAATAAAAATGTAGTATTTTATTATAAACGCTAGCAATGCAACTTTAACATAAATCCAAATTATAAAATTTCCAATTGACAGAATCCTAACACTACCTATATTTTGAATTGGAGGTAGTTGGAAACAAGATGATATGAAGTTTGCCCTCAAAGGACTGAAGGACATACAAGATGGTTCGAATCAAATAATAACCCCGGATTAAAATTTCCCTAAGGAGATAAGGTGAAGATGTGATTGCAAGCTTTATGTTGTCGGGTTCGTACTTGCTCGATCGTTCCATCAATAAATTAGTTTGTTTTTTTTGTGTGTAAAGTCCCCCGGCAAGACTTTTCATTATATTTTACAAGAATAAATAAGACAGAAAAGTTAAATAAATGCATATATATTGTTGTAATTTTTATCAGATGAGTAAAAGACAAAAACAAAAGACCAAGGCCGCCCAAAAAATAGAGGCCCCTCAAATTTTTACACACCATGGTCCGTAGTTCAAATTTCCAGCATTCAGTCTAGGTGCCCAGCACTTTTCTAAAGATTGTATGAAATCAGATATACTACTAAAAGTAGTACAGTTATTATATAGTTGAGTGAAAGTTTATGCCTTTTATCAGATATACTACTAAATTCTAGGTGATGGCGCCACTTGCAAATTACAACCAGTGAGCACATCCACTCACAAATTAAAGAGTATAAAGACAACTATCCGACCACTTCCTAGCCAAAAATAAAAAAAAAAAAACAACCAAGGAGAAAACACAAAAAAAAAAAGAGATGAATCTAAAGTGTAGCAACAGTGGAGTTACTCCCCCTGAGCATGCAGCAAGCAGACACTCCTTCCTCACAGGACAGGTTTCTTCTTCACTCTCCTGCTGTTCTTGATGGTTTCAGGTGTTACTCCGATGCATCGATTACCCCGACGTTATTGGAGCTCAACCCAGACGAGCAGGCTTGGGAGTGTTCCTCGTCAACACCTCTGAATCGCCCCGATTAGCGTTTCATCAAAGCGATAATGAAGGATGCGCCCCTCTGTTATTATGGCTGAAAGTGCAGCTCTTGCCCTTGGTGCTTTCTCTCCTGGCGCAGGCTAAACATTACTGAAGGCACGCTGCTAGCGGACAACCAGTCCCTCATAAACCTCGTCAACAATGTCGCCGACCGAACAAACCCACCGGATTAGAGGATCAAGCCCTACACCGAGCTCGTCTTCTCCAACCTTGCAGGAACATCAATTTCGGCAAGACAGATCCGGAGGGAATCAAATGAGATGGCTGACTCACTTGCTAGGGGGGTTTACATACAAACTGGGGTTCATATCCAGGATTTGATGGGATATGTGTTACCCCAAGCCATGAACATGGGTGCCATTTTCAAGACATCCACCAGAACCATTAACAATGTAATGGTTCTAACAGCATCGTGCTGTTAATCTATAAAGTTTCGTGTTTGATTGTCAAAAAAAAAAAAAAAAAAAAAATCCGAGTCGAACGGAACTCGAATCTAGAGGGTCGTTGCACCTCATTCAGATCCTGAAAAGAACGTACCAGATTCGCTGCACTCCAACTAACAAACACAGCACAGGCCATGCTTTTACTACTACGCCTGCGCAAAAGCTTGTGGCTGGCCATGGAGGAAGATAGCTGTTAGTGACGAATCCACGCACGTTGCGCACATCAACGGAGCTGTTAGTGGGTCGCGTGGGCCACGGCCCGTCTGGCGCCTGCCTGGGCCCTGGCCGCGCCATTGTGGTCCGCTATAAGTAGGGGCGCCTCGCTGTTCTGCCAGTGATATCTATCTTTGCCCTCCTAATATTGTTGCCTCACCAAGTTTCTGGGTGGGCAACCTTGCTCGTCTCCCTCCCATGGCTACTGCTGCTGCTGCTGCCTCCATGGACGTCGAAGCCGGACAAGGGGAGAACGATGTAAGTGTCATCCATTCTGCTGCTCTTGCTTAAAATCACTCATCTCTGAAGATCCAGTCCGTACCAACGACAACTAAGACTAGCGTACCTTGACCAAGTTTCCCAACTATTGCTTCCTGCCAAATTTCCTCGTTTCGACACAAACCTTAACTGCGTCCCATGGCTTGCTGCATAGAAATACGAAAAAACCCTCATTCTGAATGTTCTGTTGCGGTAATATTCTAGTAGGGGACAAATACCGAACGCAATCTGGTTATATACACCGCACTATGCTGCATAACAAGAACCATCAACCAACGCGCCTACACGTGGTAGCAATTTAATTAGGATAGGAGTACATCTTTATACCTATAATCTTATATCTATCAATTTATATCTATATCTATGTATATTGTTGATAAATTTAGAGCAGACAACTAATTAAAATTAATTAATTATACTATATAATATTTATCTAGATGTGAGAATATCAATATGTCCATCCCTCAGTGTATTTTTAGAAGGGCGGCAAGAGATTTGCTGGATTTTTGTTAGACGAAAGAAAGGTAAAAAAATAAGTACAAGTACAGAAAACGATTTCCACTCTACTCTACTTCTCACTAACTGAAGAACTACTCCTATGATACAACACGATCTCAATCTCGTGCTCCATCCGGCACGCCGGCCAAAGGTGATTGGAAACAAACCGCAACTACCAACTATCATCAAGGATAAACTTAAACTCCTACTGCCTGACTGTGCTGGAAGCTGCGAACTGATATTGCGCGATATCATCTTTACATAAGAAAGCCACTTGTTCGGCGTTCAAATTTCTTTGTTGAAAAGTTCTTCGGTTTCTCTCTTTCCATACGTGCCACCATAAGTAGATCATAATGCCGCCAACCTTTCTTCTTTCTTTTTTGTCAAACTTCTTTCTGCAACGTTGCCAATAGCCATGGATCGAACCGCTGTGTTGATTGGGTCGAGCACTTGCAAGTTATGCCAACTTTTAATATGTGACCACACTTGCTGTGTATAAGGGCAATCTTTACGCAAGTGGGTTGGGGTTTCAGGGGCATTATCGCAAAGCTTGCAAATAGGGTCGTTTGGCCAATTCCTTCTGGCTAAGTTATTTGCTGTCAGGATCTTTTTGTGCAATAGAGTCCATGCAAAGAAACGGCATTTCCCTTCTGATTTTGCTCTCCAGATTGGCGAGGTCTTTAACTTGCTGAATGATCCTTGGAACTGAATCAAATAAGCACTTTTGGTCGTGTATTCCCCATTTGCTGTTCATCTCCATCTGATAATGTCCTCAATACCTTCTTGTAGTGTAACCTTCGTGACCATTTCCCATAGGTTGACATATTCTGTGATTTCCTCGTTTGTATGACAGATTGGAAACAGATATATTTGAAGCCGATATCTTTAGTTGCAAAATCAACATGTTCATTAATTGTTTCCTACATGCATATAAAATTTGAGTTAGTTTTTCTATGTATTAATATTTACTGAAGTGATTGATCAAAAACAATGTTTTCTAAGTGCTAAACAATCAATGCAGCGTTTAAGCGGTGTTCAAATTGGGTAAATGATAGTTTCGGGCAAGCATTGTGAAAATCATGTGCAAGTACTTTGTGTTACTCATTTTGTAATGGCAGAGCTGGGCAGTTTCGATGTAGTTTAGGAGCTACTAGAAGGGTTATTATTGATGATTGTAACTTTATAAATTGCCTCAAGTTTTCATTCATATATAATAGCAACAGATGTAGGTGATGTGGAAGCAAAATACATCAACTGTTTATCAACACTTTGGCTTTTATTTTTTTAAAATAAAATTCTATGACTTTTTATAGCTCGTCTCAGGGCGGTTAACGACTTAACTTACGTGGATGTTTCGAAGTAATCTATACAAAACCATAAACAGTAACATTCTGCATTTGTTTGCGTTTACACCATGTTGCAAGTAGCGGTGGATGTTGAATGTCCATGAATATCCAATGGATCGCCCAATTTAAAAAAAAATAAAATAGGAATTTCTAGTTTACTTACTAAAATCCATAGTCCAACTTCCGACTATAGTTGCAAGAGGTTGGTAGGTACTGGTGTAGTGAATTCACGCCAACATTCTCTTAACTTCTTCTATAAGCAGAAGAAGGGATTGTACCAAGATCTGCTCCTCGCCTACAAGACTCTGGGCGTCGTATTCGGTGGCCTTGTCACCTCCCCCCTCTACGTGTACCCTTCCATGAACCTGACAAACCCAACCGAAGAGGACTACCTGGGGAATCTACAGCATCATGTTCTGGACCCTGACGCTGATCGGCGTCGTCAAGTACATCTGCATCGCCCTCAACGCCGACGACCACGGCGAAGGTGATCATCCCAAATCAAATCAAATCCGATGAAAAAACCAGCCATTTCTAACTGGGTGTTTCGATCTGTTTCGCTGCAGGCGGCACATTTGCCATGTACTCTCTGCTGTGCCAGCACGCCAACATCGGCATCCTCCCGTCCAAGAAGATATACACCGAGGAGGAAGAGGAGCAGGGCCTGCAGGTCCCGACTCGACCCGTCGTGGGCCGGGAGGCCCAGCAAACTGAGAAGGTTCATCGAGCGGAGCATCACGGCGAGGAGGCTGCTGCTGCTCACGGCGATCCTGGGCATGTGCATGCTCATCGGAGACGGCATCCTCACGCCGGCCATCTCAGTCCTGTCAGCAATCGACGGACTAAGAGAACCTTTCCCGTCGGTCAGCAAACGTACGTTTCTAGTACCAGGGAATAGGATCATCGGTGATCATGCATATGGCCAGCCATGGGATAATCTTTGATGGGTTTGTTTTTGCAGCGACCGTTGAGGCTCTGTCGGCGGGGATCCTGATCGGTCTGTTCCTGCTGCAAAAGTACGGCACGTCCAAGGTGAGCTTTCATGTTCTCGCCGATCATGGCGGCGTGGACGTTCACCACCCCGGATCATCGGCGTGTACAGCATCTGGCGCTACTACCCGGGCATCTTCAAGGCCATGTCGCCGCACTACATCGTGCACTTCTTCGTGACCAACCAGAAGCGTGGGTGGCAGCTGCTGGGCGGCACCGTGCTGTGCATCACGGGCGCCGAGGCCATGTTCGCCGACCTCGGGCACTTCAGCAAGCGGTCCATCCAGATCGCGTTCCTCTCCAGCATCTACCCGTCGCTGGTGCTCACGTACGCCGGGCAGACGGCGTACCTGATCAACCACGTGGACGACTTCGGCGACGGCTTCTACAAGTTCGTGCCCCGCCCCGTGTACTGGCCCATGTTCGTCATCGCGACGCTGGCGGCGATCGTGGCGAGCCAGTCGCTCATCTCCGCCACCTTCTCCGTCGTGAAGCAGTCGGTGGCGCTGGACTACTTCCGCGCGTCCGGGTGGTGCACACCTCGGCGGACAAGGAAGGGAGGTCTACCCCGGAGACCAACTACCTGCTGATGCTGCTGTGCGTGGGCGCCATCGTCGGCTTCGGCGACGGCAAGGACATCGGCAACGCGTTCGGCGTGGTGGTCATCCTCGTCATGCTCATCACCACCGTCCTGCTCACGCTGGTCATGCTCATCATCTGGGGCACGCACGTGCTGCTGGTGGCGCTCTACTTCGTGCCCTTTCCTCATCCTGAGGGCACCTACGTGAGCGCGGTGTGCACCAAGATCCTGAAGGGCGGCTGGCTGCCCTTCGCCATCTCGCTCGTGCTGGCGCTCGTCATGTTCACCTGGTACTACGGCCGGCAGCGCAAGGCCGAGTACGAGATGGCCAACAAGGTGACCCTGGAGCGGCTCGGCGAGCTCCTCGCCGGGCCTGACGTGCGCCGCGTCCCGGGGCTCTGCTTCTTCTACAGCAACATGCAGGAGTGGCGGTGGCTCACACCGGTGCTGGCGCACTACATCAAGAACATGCGGTCGCTGCACAGGGTCACCGTCTTCGTCACGCTCCGCTACCTGCTGGTGGCCAAGGTGGACGCCAAGAGCCGCATCACGGTGCGCCGGTTCGGTCCCCAAGGGCAGGGGCTGTACGGCTGCACGATCCAATACGGGTACGCCGACCCGCTGGACGAGGAGAAAGACGACGACCTCGCGGGGCAGGTGGTGCGGGCGGTGCGCGAGCACATCGAGCGGCAGGAGGCGGCGGTGGTCGAGGAGGAGGCGGCGCAGCTGGAGGAGGCGGGCGCGGCAGGGGTGGTGCACGTCAGGGGCAAGACGAGGTTCCACGTGGGCAGGGACACGGGCTTCTTCGACCGCGTGCTGCTCGGCTTCTACGAGTTCCTGCACACCACCTGCCGCTCCGCGCTGCCGGCGCTCGGCATCCCGCTGCAGCAGCGCGTCGAGATCGGCATGCTCTACAAGTGGCCTGACGCCCCCTGCACCTGCGGTTGTGGACCTGCAGGTGTGGGTGGCTTAAGATTGAAGTTGCTTTATTATCTAGTGGCAAGCGAATCCATGTGTCAAGGATGGAATAAGGTCTATGGTAGTGGTGTGGAAGATAAGCTTCTGCTTTGTACCACCATACCGTGCCACTGTCTTCTTAACGAAATGTATGTGAAGTTGTGTTTAAAAAAATATCGTGCCACTGTGATATACTAATATTAGTTCCTAATCCTGCACTTCAAATCTCTAGTATTCCGTGGTTTTTAAATATATTACTCTGTTCATTTCAATTTAATTATAGGTCGCCTTGGTTTTCTAGGTACACTACTTTTATCATGTATCTAGATAGACATATTCGCCAGCCTTTAAGGACTTGGTTTTCTAGGCGTTGGCGACTAGATTGCGCCTTTAGGGGGCGGCGGGAGTAGGAGATTAGGGTTTGGGGAATATTTTATTTGCTTGTCCAATGAGATTACATATCCTTGCTTATATAGCCTCCTATGTGACTTGTAACGCAAACAATCTCTAAAAAGTTTTCTTTTATTGATACGGGTTAGATTTAAACCCAATATAGGTGTGTGTGTGTGGGTGGGTGGGTGGGACGGGCGGCGATGAGCGGTGCCGCCCCAGCCTTGGTGACGTTAGCGGCGGCGGTATGCAGGGGCCGGATGGGGGCAGCTAGGAAGGGGGCGGCGGGAGTAGGGAGATTAGGGTTTGGGGAATATTTTCTTTATTTGCTTGTCCAATGAGATTACATATCCTCGCTTATATACCTCCTATGTGACTTCAGAACGCAAAACAATCTCTCTAAAAGTTTTCTTATTGATACGACTGGGTTAGATTTAAACCCAATATAGGTGTGTGTGTGTGTGTGGGTGGGTGGGTGGGTGGGTGTGGGGGGTTATGCAAAAACCCACACGTTGGATCCATTTTTTATCTAGGTGCATAGCAAAATTAAGCATGTAGAAAAGTCAAAACCACATATAATTTAGAATAGAGGGAGTAGCCAGTAGTGGTAGTGTGTCAAGCTAAAAATTGTCAAAACTGTACTAATATGTACAAGATTTCATATAAATAAGTCTTGGCCAAGTTTGATACTAATTGATCATGGAAAGTTAACAACATAAGGGGCTTTAAACCTTTGATTATCTAAGTATCCGAAGATATGTACAAGATTTCTGAGTAGCTTGACTTTAAACCTTGTTTCTATGAAATCTTATATATTGAGCGACAAGGACCAAGTTGCATGGGTTAATTTGGTCGACATTCACGGTTTAGCCAATGAGATTCGCAATCTAAATCGTCTGGTCCTTTGACTAGTCAATATGCAGGGTTAAAGGTAATGTTAAGATGGCCTCTTCGGTTGACCGTTGACCTAGCTGTTGGATTACTGAATTTGAGCGGGTATGCATTGACCTTTTATGAAATGAAGTTCATTTTTCAGGGATGAAACTTATACATATTGTTTTTAAACATATGGAGCCTTATGGCTGTTTGGTTTCCATAAGTCAGGTGACTTATAAGTCAAAAAATTCAAAATAAGTGACTTATTTCACAACAAGAGGGGACTTATAAGTCATGGGACTTATAAGTCACTTGTAACTATTTTCTTCTTTTTTACCCCGACTTGTCGGGCCACCCATTTTCTCTTTTTTTTTTTCAAAACACACGGACTCTATCCTAGAAGGAAAGGAGAAGGAGGAATCCTAATCCTAGTCCGTTCGTGATGTGGGGCATTATCGAAACTCTTAGGCCTTGGCAGGTGACTATATATATGTGGGAGCTCTATGTTGTAATTATCAATATTCAGATTCAGATGAATAAAGAATAGTCTCCCCTATCTTGTATTTACTTGTTCTACTTCTCATCTTCCGTGGTTGATCATGAGAGACGGAGAGGGAAGTTCCTAACCGCCGACGACATGTTTCATAACACGCTATCGCCGACGACAAGCTCTTCATCGACATCGCCGCTGAAGCCGCCGCCCGATCTTCGACACTAACGCTTCGCCGACGCCCGCCGCAACTTCGACGACGCTTCACATCCCCCCGACGCTGTTAGCGAACGGATCTCGCTACCTCTACCGCTACTAATCAGACCGCATCGACTCATCGTCCACGCAAGCAGTCCCCACCGCCCCTAGCCGAACTGTCCTTACGTGACCTTTCGCTTCTTCCTTGAATTCTTGAAGAATATAAATTGCAACTGTAGAAATCTCATACTAAGTATTAAAAGTCTAAGGTATATATATTCCTGAATGAATATTCAAGTCTCAAGAAGAGCATGTACTAGAAGGATTGCAATCATTAAATGATTTTACAAAGGAATAACGCTTATTTCATTGTGTATATCACTCATCTCTCATGCAAGAGAGAATGTATCTCATAGAAGAGAATTATTAATTCATTAAGAATGAATGTACATCCTTGAAGGAATTAATCCATGAAGGATTTACAAGTCAATTTTTGAATAAACATCATTCATCCCTCAAGTGAATATAGACCGGAGAAAAGAAAATGAGGAATCTTAAATACCGTGAAGGTGTCATCAAAACACTTAGAAAGTGTATGAAAAGCTAACATGAAGTTATTGATATCCTCTAAGAATACCATAGAAGGTATGAGAATAATGTTGGTTTTGGCAATTGAATTATCCTCTAAATGTCAAAATGCAAGGCTGGATTTAGTACAATCAAAATCTTGAAGATTTGTAGAAATACAATTTAAAAATCCACTAAAGAATAATTATAAGTATCCAAACTCTAGTATAAGTTTGATACACTATCTAGAAGATATTGAATATTAATTTATTTACCCCCATAATCCTCTCAAAGGATCTATTTCTCGTGAAGGATAATATTTATTTGTTTTGCACAACTAATTGGTGGTCATTATGTATGAAGCATATTGCTCCCATATAATTCAAAGAAGAATTATGAGCCAACTTTAGAAAAGACATAGTATTATGGTACTGCGATACCATTAGTTTGCACACATTTATGAAAAAGTGTGGTTCTAAACAATGAAGTTCAAAAGTTTGGCTTTACGAGGGGAGCATATTTTTTTTGGAGGACCCTTTAAGGTAAACCACTAGAATTACAAAGATCATGTAGATCATATTTCCTATGTGAGTTTTTACTCGAAGGTTTCTCACACAAGGTTTTTAATGAGACAACATGTGCAATGCAATTAACTAATGCGATGTACTTTTTCTCTAAGAACCGTTTTTTTCCTTAATCGGGTTTTCGGATGGAGTTTTTGATGAGGCATATGCATATCGTGGTAAGCGCCAAGGGGAGTGTTGTAAAACACACGGACTCTATCCTAGAAGGAAAGGAGAAGGAGAAATCCTAATCCTAGTCCGTCAGTATGTGGGCTCTACCTAAACTTTTAGGCCTTGCAGGCAGACTATATATATGTGGAGCTTTATGTTGTAATTATCAATATTGATTCGATGAATAAAGAATAGTCTCCCTATCTCTGTTTATATTTGTTCTACTTCTCATCTACCGTGTTGATCATGAGAGACGGAGAGGGGAAAGGTCCTAAACACGCTTTTACATGTTTCATAACATTTTCCACTCCCGACTTATAAGTCACGCATAACCAAACGTGACTTAATTTACCTTATAAGTCACTAATTTTAACACCGACTTATGTGAACCAAACATGGCCTTAGAAATTAGGACACGAAATCTTCCACTAAGAGTGTGACCTTAGAGTCTTAGACTAACTATAATAAAGGGTTAACATCCTTGAGTTCCGAGTTATGAGGGGGATTTTTTAAAAAAAAAAATAAGAAGGGAACTGATTTTCTACAGGACCGAACTTGCACAGTTACACGGTTGCGTTAACTTTCGGGTGGTTAGCATCAGTGACAGCAACCATCTGCCCAGTGGTACAAATGTAAAAATCCTTGCCGTTTCTTGTCCCCTGGTACAACAACCCAGTTGCCCAACCCGGTTGGTTTCTGAATCGTGGTTCAAGCCACTGCAGCGACCTACTCTGCTCTTCTCGGCATCAAGGATCAACACTTGGTTTCCCAAATTCATCCTCGTGCATCGTGATTCATCCTCATCAGACTCCAGTTTCCTTTCCACTACTACTAGTAAAATTTCGCGCTACAACCAGTCACTGATTTTTCATCAGACGTGCGTGCTTGTATTAACTCATTTACCCTCGTGTCCTCACGATGGTTATGGTGCCTCTGCCAGCGGTGTGGAGCCTGGTGAAGCCGGCCACCGTCTTGCCCGACGGCGCCGGCCGGTTGCCAGCCGACACGCGCGGGGCGCACGCGAATCCCCACGGGGTGCCGGACGGGGCGAGCCGGCGGCGTGAGGGATCCACCGGTTGATGTCGGCGAGTGTCACGCTGCCGTCCGCGCCGCCGGGCTTCACCACGTCGAACGGGGTACGCCGCCACCGTCCCGCCGGCGCTGGAGCACGGCGTCTTCTTGCTCCTCTTGCTGCTCTCGCCGCCTTCTCCTCCTTTCTCTGCGTGCAGAGGAGAGTAGTGAGAAAATGCTGGCTTGTTGCTGCGATTTGTGGCAGGGTCGGGACGGCCGCGCCGCACCGCACCTTCCGGCGCAGGGCGCTTTGAACCAGCTGTTGGCTCGAGTGGTTTGGTGCTGGTGATGGGCGACACCGACACCAGTGTCACTGGTCGGTGGGTCCAGTTGCAGTGTGACGTCGATGACGCCGAACGCTCTGCTTTGTGCCGGCGTTGGAGTCTTGTCCGGGGATGTCGGCACCGTCGGCAGAATGGAGCTGTGATCGGAATGACCATCATCTGAAGAAGAACATTACCGGTACTCTGTTCTTTAAACAAAACAAGCAAAACGCCCTGAATTTGACAACCAAACTACCAAAGTGATGGAATCATGGAAGAGCTAGGCCATCTACCTAAACGTGTAGATCGAAAAAGTTTTTTTAAACTATGAATTGGAACATGATGGGTATATATTCTTGCCAAGCTAAGCCAGGAGCATGGATATGTGCTGCTAATCTCGAGTGGGGCAGGGCATAAATTTCACAAGCACCGTGATTATTTAATGGAGTAATCATCAAAGTTTGTCCTAGTTGTTTTGGAACCGTACCACAATCATGAAATCAATGACAATTTATAGTACCAAAGTCCTTGAGACAGTAAAAATAAAAAAAGAAATGGCATGCGGTGTAAACTAAGCCAACGACAGCACCTCAGAAGTTCAGACTCGAGAGCGAACCAGATTGTACACTCTACATTGGGAAGAGGCGGCGGCACTCGCCTCTGTCTCTTTCGGAGCGCTGCAGCTGGAACTGAAGCCCACGGCCAGCTCCTTGTCCGAGTCCCACAGCAGGCTCTGAAGACGTCAAGAGTTCATTCAGTGAGAGAATGCAAGCACCATACTCGGACCACAAGATTTGCATGGTTGGTAAGTTTGAACTAACAGAGATCAATTCAAGCCTGCACTCACCATGAGCAGTTCATCCAGCTCCCGGACATTGCCGTCGCGTCTTCTGCATCGGCCAGTCGGTGGCCGCTGCTGTTGACGCCTCGGACACCGGAGACTCCATGCCTAGCAAAGATGAACACAACCAACGACTTACCGCCATGGACACAAGCTGCAACGCAGGGAATGGAAACAGAAATGCAGGCCTTGTAGGCACGCAAACTTGCAGAGATAGACCTACATTTGGGGACGAAGAGCTCAAGCTCGCGCATGGGTGTCCGAATCGCCGGCACCAGCTCCCATTGCCCTCCTAGACCAAAGAAGCAGAGCTGTGGATCCCATTCCCATCCAAGGAGGAGGGCTGTTGCTGCTGCTGATGGTGGTGCTCGCGTCGTCCAAGCTGCATGCCATGGTGTCCAAAGGCCACCACGCCTGCCTCCCGGCGTGCAGAGCGCTTTCCTGACTGTCTGACCTGTCTCCATGGGATGGGATCGATAGCGGTGTGGTGGACTGTGGGGAAGAGGAGTCTGAGACTGAAGGTGCCTAGCTAGAGATGTCTGCCATGCGTGCTTAAATAGCTGGGCTTTTGGGAGGCCTAAAGGCGAAAGGGTGTGTCTCAGTGTTTGTGCGTGCTCTGTTCAGGCTGCAGTGCTGCATGTTGTTGAATGTTGAAAAAGAGCAACGAGGAAAAGAAGGCTTGGAATTTTTGCAAAGGGTAAAGGGAGCAACGAGCCAACGAAAGTGGCTTTTGCTTGCTGTGACTTACAACCTTGTACTCTTTTTTCGCTCATCGATTTATCTCTGATGAGTACTGCCCAGTTACAAATGTTGGTCAGGGCGTATATCCTAACAGCACATCTATACATGGAATTGTGAATAATCTTCCAAAAACAAAAACTTACTTTTAGATGCTCTAAAGTTGCAAATACAATGATACGTATAGGGCCTAGGAAATTCTGTAAACTCCAATAGAAAATTTGACTTTATTCATAAAAACCAATGAATTAGTGGCCCATTGAAAACATACGACTAGAAACAAGAATTCACATGCTATCGCCTCACTCTATTTCAAAATAATTGTCACTTTAACTTCATCACACGCCAAATGTTTTATCTTTCAACTAGCAATTCCTCTAAATTCATATAGTTTAACAACACTTGAATTATATACTATTAAAGCATGTCTCATGGTGAATCTAAAAGCGTAAACTTTATAATGACAAGCTAATGAGCTATATGTGGATTTCAAAGACAGAAATATCTGACTTTATACAAAACAAGAATAAAAACTAAAATGAAATAGAACTATAGGAGTATCATAATGTACTTACAGTTGATTAGGCAGTCCAATTAAAAAAACCGACACGCTTTTCCATAAAAAGAAATTATCTATACAAACCATTCTTCACAAAGGGTAGAGTCTGAGTAATAATTTTTTTTTCTTTCTCTCTCCCAATTCTACCAATAGCGGTAAGTGTTGCATTAACCCCATGAAACTAGTGGTTTCTCCCCAATGGCAAATTCATGGTTTTGTGCATTGATCAAGCAGACATGGTTTCCTCCATAAAGAAACCATTTCTATGATTTATGCGTGATTTCATTAATTAGTCGCCACATCATCATTTTACTTAGTTGGCAAGCTATTTAATAGAGATAGAAACTACCATTAATGCTCGGCACTCCCAATGCTAGAAACTATCATGGTTTCTATAGCTCTGGACATTGTGTCAAGAAAACTATTCCCACAATGCAATTTTCTATCATGATGTCACATGGCCCACTTGTCACTCTCAACAAATTGTCTTGGTTTACGGAAGACCCGGTTTTTAGTTAGACTTGCTTTCTTGCTTTTTCCTCTCTCTCTTCAATAAATATAGTGCCACATCAAAAAGCAATAAATAGGGGGTATTAAATGTGATAGAAACCATAGTACTACCTCCGTCCCTTTATCGAGTCTTCGAGTCGGTGGTGGCAAGTGAGGAGATTCCGAACGACAGCGACACACAAAGCCTACGTGGTAGGAGTAGAGTCCGTGACTGTGAGTGCTCTTATCAATGTTCTCATGAAAATTGTGCCTCATTAAATGTACCATTACTCTTTTTTTTTCTTTTTCTTGGCACCTCCATTATAATGTTCTCATCTGTTGGATAATGATTGAAGAGAAATTTTAGAATAAACTTATGTAGCTTGAAAGGAAAACTTCTACCAATAGGTGGCATAAGTATTGATTAAATTCGCTTAACGGATTAACAATGTACATGTTATCATTCTTAAAGTTCCCCAAGGGAGTTCTTCAAAACTTGATTCCTAATGTTTAAATTTTTTTGGCAATGCAATGAGCACAAGAAAAAAAGACTCACTAAATGCCTAAATGGAGTATATTGTGCTTCTAATTAAAGGACTTTGGGGGGTTTGTGGATCCAAAACCTAGACAACAAAAATAATTGCCTTCTAAGGAAATGGTTATTTAAATTGATTAATGAGGATGATATACATGGCAAACCCTTTTAAAACATAAGTACTTGTCCAACAAACTTTTAACTCAAGTAAAAATCTGGGTGACTCTCTATTTTTTAACAATCAATGAGGGTTTAAAGACCAATTTTTGAATGTGGGCATTTTGAGTCAATAGTGGCCTCGATCAAAATTAGATTTTTGAAAGACGCTTGATTGGAGATAACCACAAGGGAGTAGTCTACCATAATTTTTACCACATTATATGAATAAGGATGGTGCGCTGTTGCTAAAGTTTGAGCCCTTCTCGAGCAAATGTTGATGATTTGATTGATTGTCACAAAGGTGTTTGGTTTCCCTATGATGATTTGGTTGATTGTTGCAAGAGGTGTTTGGTTTCCGCTGCTAAAATTTAGTCCCTATCACACTTGATGTATGGACATTAATTTGGAGTATTAAAACAAAACTAATTATGAAACTAAATGCACAGATTGAGACAAAGATAGAATAATCATTATGCTTTCCATTTAGCTCTACATCTAGACTATATATGGAGGGGTAGGGGGTCCCACGTCGAGCCAATCTTGTAAATCCTAGTGCATAGCTACAAACAACAACCAATGTAACCGAGCATACCAATACAAATGTAACTATTTCAAATTGAATGTATGGCACACGTGCTTGAACTAGTATAATCCTTGCGCCTTGTCTACGCCAAGAATACATTGATCGATAAGCCGGAGTAAAATCTTCCGACATGCCATGGACATCAAGATGACCGATTGGCGGTACGCGTGAATTATACTTTGGGGATAACCAAAAAAGGCAACATGTAAACATTGAGCATAAACATAATTCAACTCGTTAGGGGGTCATAATGGTGACCATCGTGGTTAATTCATTGACTTCATGAGTGCTCACAATTCTTATCTTTATCCTATGATATAAGGTCATATTTTTTAGTGGTATAAGTGATATGCTCATTGACAATATAACATCTAGGGGTGACATTGTAAATCTTGGATTCCTGATCCATTCTTTCGCGGTAGCTACTTATTGTGACAATTTTATTATCTAGTTGTGTTTCAAAATGGTTTTCTTATCTACATTAAGTTTATATAATCTTCCTCTTAATATAAATAAAAATTGTAGAGTTATACTATTAATTTTTTTATGAAATGTGGGGGCATGGCCGAATGGCTCCCCTACTAGCCCCCTCTAGCTCCACCACTAAGATTAGGTATATGAGGCGGTGTTGTGAGGATATTTCTCCTACACTTTGCAAGGCTTAAATCTGATGTTCAAATGTTGCTTTTGAATGAAACATATAGCCACATCTCTCACTTGTTTTTTGCCCCAGCTTGTATGGTGAAAGAAAACCATTTTTTGACACATTTGATGAGCCACATTTGTTCACTTCATGCTAATCAAGAGAACCACGTGGTGGAAACCATTGCCGAATTACCTTTGTCACATGATGAATTATTTGTTCTCTGTGATAAAAAGAGGACTTGTGTGACAATATTTTCTTTTAATCCTATGCCACAACTAGTGAATAAGTGTGATAATTTGGCTTTTGAAACAATGCAAAGTTGCGGGAGGAGTCAAGCTTTTCTTCCCATTGCATGTGCACAAGATGAAACAAAATTGTTGTCTTCTTTAAATACTTTTGCTTATATTGAATTTGATATTAGGAAGTAATCTAAACTATTTGGAAGAGAACTTTTTGCACCTTCTAAATTGATATGCTTGTCTAATCATATATAACTTACTGTCAAATATAATTGTAAAGGAGAATATATGGTACATCGTGTTTATATTTGTTCAAAACTAAAATCTCCATTGGATGTGCAGCCATATGATCAGATAGAGAACCGTTATAACACTAATCCTATAATGCCAAGTTTGTATGGTTTTGTTTTAAGAAAAGCAGGTTCAATTTCAAGAAGGGGAGCATGATTGGGTATTAGCTACAACATGTCCTCTAACCGCGGTCAAACCGAGGACGGTTTTCTGTCAAGAAGGGAGAAATGATGAGGACATGATCGGCTTAGACTTGACCCACTCCAAAACTAAAAAAGGTGAATCAACTCTACTTCAAGTCTAGATTTGATACATTTGAATAGTTATTCTTGCACCATGATCTTTGTATGTTTTCATTTCAGAATTGCTTCACGTGGATCAAAGAAAGTTTTAGATGCGGAAAAAATGGAGAAGATGGAGAACCAAAGAAGTTGATTAGGAACCCGGTCAAGTCTTCATAATGTTTTCTACAAGGCCATCACATCACTTTGGGCCAAGAGAAGAAAGAGTCTAGGTCCAACACGTTTTGGATTTGGATTTGGACTGAGGACAACACCATCTCGTGGCGGGAACACCACGGTCATATTCGAGTCGACTTTGGGCGGTTCAATGCTCATGCAAAAGCTTATCAAGTCTACTTTTCTCGTGGATCCCAACCTCACTTTCTCATGTGGTCAAAAAAAAAAAAAAAACCTCTCATATCTGATGCGAGGCGTCCGCGGCGATCCGATTTACTCTAGACCATTTCTCTCCACAAGTGTTGCAACACCTATTCTAAAGGCAATGGCTCAAAAAATAACTATGCATGTCCCATAGTTCTTGCGGGACACAAGCACCTCTCTCTTTGTCACCCTCTCTTCTACATAAGGCTCCAACATCCACCATTGTTAATGGGTTTTGTTTTGTTGAAGTTTTAGCCACCGCTACTTCCATGTAGATGCGTGTGTCAACTAGACCATCCACTCTACTTGATTGAACCCCCACATTTATAATTTCAGATTGAGTATCATCTCCATATTTTGCAATTGAGTTGCTTGTTCTACTGTTCTTGCATGTTCTTCGATTGCTTGCGAAATTACCCTAGTGGTTTGGTTGGTCGGTGCATCCACAAGATCGTGATCAACACCATTTGGAATTGGTGTATCGATTGCTAAGGCACAATATCCTTGGATGGTTGTAGTCGGTCGTGAACGTCGTTCGGTTAAATCGAAGTTATCCATCTCCAATAGAAAGATCGGGACACCCATACCCTCATCAACTTGAGGTGCACACCAAGAGCTCTAGTGATGTTTAGGCCTATAAAACAAATATGGTGCTAGAACTTCTATGTGGATCGGAGGGGCTACGGTGAGTGTAAAAAATTGGACCATTGACCTCTTTTTCTCAAATCTTTTCAAATGACTAACTCCAACGGGTCTCCCACAAAAGATGACCAACACCTTTAGTTAGCATTTTCAATGCAAGTTAAATCACTTTCAGTGACACTAGATAAACATAAATGTAAATCAATTTGCACCCTCTAATCACTTCATGGCCGATTGAAAAACAAAGTCCGATATTATGCATTTGCCTTGCACTGTCTTTCACTTCTCCATTTCTAGTATTCTTTTTGCTTTTCATCTCCTCACTTGTTAATCATTCAGCGTCATCACATATCCATGCCATCTCCCTCTCCATGCATGGCCAAATGTAGCTTAACCTCTTTTTTTTTGACAACAAACCACATGCATTAATTAACACCAAGAAGGTACTGTTAGAACCATTCTGAGTTAATGGTTACAACCTGTAGTGCATAGAGCGGGCACTCATGAATATGTGTTACGTTAGTTACCTGAGATTTACACGAAAAATGTAACTCATTTGAGTTCAAAGTATGAAATCCCCTGTCTAGCTAGAGTCGCCATCGATTTGTGTGTTCTCAGGATCCTATACGACGAGGAGGCGAAGCATACACCGTCGTCTTGATCATCTATGTGTATGGCTTGATCCTCCAATCACGGGGATTAGAGAGATCATTGCCATTGAGGAAGTGAACCGGTGGCGGTTGTCGATCAAGTAGGTGACATTGGAGGAGGCCCAAGTGGTTGGAGAGAGTAGTGGCAAATGCCAAAGCTATTTCTTTACATTTCGACCATGAGCGGGGCCGAAAGTAACCGCATTGCGCTTTGATAAACATGCTTGCGCGGTTGAGAGTCGGTGTTGACCAAAAATACACCAACCAACTTGTCTTGGGATAACATCCCGCATTTTCGGTAGGGTGCGGCATCAGGTGTAGCACCGGGTGCCATGAAGTGTGGATGGGAGATCTATTAGGAATCGTTCAGGTACACGCAAGGGGAGAGAGTATACTTGCTGCCTTGTTTGCATGATCTTGAGGTGTGGTAGTTGACTCCGTTGTTGAAGAACAACCACGTTGTTTGAAGGTACACTTGAGGTTCAAAGGCAGCCCGACCACGCCATGGCCAATGAGGCTAGCACACGCAATTGAAGAGCCGGTACCTTGGGGCGCAAAGGGTGAAGAGGAAGATCTGGAGAGAGGAGGTGAAGACTGCACCAAAGTTGGAAAGTTCTTTGGATTGAGGTGTTGTAGGCTCCTGTTACTTGTAGGCGAGGTTCATCATGGGCCCAACGCAACATTGCATGCGGGTAATCGCTGGCGTACTGCATAGGTGTCCAAGACTTGTTTTGGAAATATTTATCATTCTAGCTTTCCAAAGAAACCACATAGTGATTAGTAGTTTGGATAATAAATCATCAGTAATAGCATTGGTGATAATAGTTTGAAGAATTAATTGGGCGCCATCATTTTTCATGAGGAAGTAAATCAATTCTTAAAATGGGATTGAAAAGAAAACCAAACTGCCCTTTGGAAGATTACAATGAAAGAATAAGTTGGCGTCATCTTCAAATTGCCATGGGTGGCACAGTGGTAAGGATCAAGGTGATTAGAGTACACGGAAGCTCTTTCGCAGTGGCCAAGGCTCTCCGATCATTCTCCAAGTAAATGTAGCTTAACCCTTGGTTGTGGACTAAAGTTTACCTTTGATCTTATATATGAAATCATTAGTCCATAAATGCTGCCATTCGAGTTACTGAAAAACCGAATGAGACTTTTGGTATCAAAGGTTTAATTTATATAAAAAAGTCAAAGTAACTTATAATTTAGAACGAGAGAGCAGATAATTAATAATGTATTGGTGGACAAATTAATTGTCAAACTATAACCTGAAAACTTTCTCAAATCACAATATATATGGCTTATAAATAAAATGGTGGGGTTAACAAAATTTAATTAATTCGATACTTTTCTGTTACTACACCTCTCAAAATATTTTTGGTGTTTGTAGGTCTCAAAGACCACAACGGTAAAAATATTAGTTGAATTTTAATTCCGTGGCGGTGTATGTACGTGTACGCTTTTTTCATGTTTTTGTTTTTTTTTTTTTTTTTTGAGTGGAGACACTTTTTCATGTGGGAGACCGAATTATTGCTACGAGGCCGTGCATCATGCAGCAAGGTGAGACAAACGTAAAGGAAGGAGGCCCCCACCAACTCAAACAGGGCCATACATGATCAGGATCGAACAATATTTTGGAGCACGCACTCGAACAAAACAAACAAAACAAAAACAAGACCAATATAGAGCACGTACTGGCCCACGTCATAATTCGCTAACAGTGTCAGAATGCTCATATATATGCCGCTGTACACAACACACGTTACACGCTCATCATGTCATGTCTTCAGAGAACGCACTACTGCATGCATATACTAGACGCTGCTCGATCGTATAATAATTGTATTAATTTGGACCTGAACACATCATGGCGATTTCAAATATTCTTCTGACGTGTGGCAGACGAGCCTAGGACGCAGTATGTGGGCTGCTTTGGAGTATTATCAATTATTAATAGCTAGCTTTTGCATATACTAAAGCCTGAATGTAACAATCATAAAGGCTACAAATAAATCAATTTTACGCGGTAGGTGGATGTTCAGAACTCGTATCATACTGCAGTCCTCTGCACGCAGTGGACCCTGCAATACGACCTTGAGCTATGGCTGCTATGCTATCTATAGACAGCACAAATCCGCGCATGCTTTCCCAGCGCGATACGTGAAAAAAGAAGCGTCTCGCAAAAAACAGGCCATGACTTTGCATGCTGGTACCGATCTCTCTGCACAGTGATGTGTGCGAGCTTTAGCCACTTTTGCACTGGTCAATGCAATGCAATCCTAGTTCCACGAAGATCAAGCGTTGGCATGTCTCCAGCCTTTGTCATCATGGCACCATTTCGAACCATGGAGAGAGATCGACCCTGCACCCATAGTCCCATGCGACACCCATATTATATATAGGTAACATAGCATTAGGTAATGCCTCTTTGTTTTTGGACTGGATGATTTAATTTGTGTAAAGACACACGCTGAATCCTTGATAAAAAAATAAGACCCAACCCAGGAGAAACTTGGTGGTTTTTTTCATTAAGAAGAGGTGGTGCAACACCTAAAGTTGCTCCCGGCGGGAGTCAAACCCGGCTGGCACGCTCCACACCTGGGAGCGTTACCATCGAGCTGCAAGCTCGTTCGCCGTGAATCCTTGATGGATCGAGAAGGAGATGGATAACACATGCATACATGCCATATCTTTATGAGCCCTCCGGCAAATCTTGAGATTGATAACGTCACCATTAAAAACTAAGATCAAACCGATAGATCTTGACTGGAGAAGTCACCACAACCATCTCAGTAGAAGAATAACATCATCGACAAATCTCAAAGTCGAACAAGTCACCATGCAGATCTTGAGATTGACAAAGTCTCCGTCTTTGGCGAATGCATAACCTACTACTAAGAAGAACAACATTGGTAGAACCTCGAATTGATGAAGTTATCACACACGCCTTGTTGTCGAGAAGGGAAATGACCTACACCACCAAAAGAACCACACAAGCAGATCGCTAGATTAACACGAAATCACTATACAAGCCTCACTATCGAAAGGTACAAAACCTACCTATTGAATCATCCTAGAATATATCCACGTTGCAGACGTGAGCAATACCTATAGAGGCGCTCGGTGGAATGAGAACGGACTCAAAAGCAACCATATTAGCTACACTGTTGGGGCATGGAGGGGAATGAAGGTGAGCAAGACTAGGGTTTAGGGGTACACAGGGCAATATATATGTGGTTGAGTTGGACATAATATGTTCAAGCCTACTAGCCCACTAATTGTGCACGATGGGCTAGTAGGCTTGAAATGTGCTATGCCTGTTCCACTAATAAGGGTTGTGTTGACTTTGGCATTATATGGATGAGCTTGTATATCGAGGTTAAAATCACAGGCCGTGCCAGCCCAACTAATTATGTCCAAGCCTATCTAGCCATCGGGTCATGGGCTTATTGGCTCCACTTTGTTGCAGCTAGGCCTGCATGTTCCTATAGCCCTTTAGCCGGCTATCATTGAAACACATTTATCTTCAAAGTTGATGATGGAGGTTAGTTCCTTTTTGTATGCTTCATGTGCACATAGACATGTTTGATTGTTGGTTTGGTGATAACAACAACAAACTCAGTTACTCGGACTAACATGTGTGCTAAGATATATGTTAGACATGTTTTCTTAAGTCCTTTGGATGCACACTACTCAAAAAAAGATTAACCGTGTCGGGTCTAGAGAATAAATCTAGTATAAACAAATAAATAAGCAAAAGTTGTGAGCACTAGTTGATGGTATAGCGGCTAGGTTTACCGCTCCTAGACAATCGAGTGTTAGTTTGGTGAACTAAGCATATAGTGTTAAGTCACTATGGAGGATGCTTC